>JAVTVJ010000387.1:0-516138 GCA_034509425.1 Eopsaltria australis
TGGGTTTAGCTAATGGTGTTTTTTTCTGAGCTAAAGCTACTAACTTTTCAATATTTCATAGAAAGTGAAGGATAGGTGTTTCCAATGAGAAATTTGTCTCAAATAATTTAGGATGAGCTTAAGTGCTAAGCTGTAGAGGCTCTAGTCTCCTTTTGCAATAGGGCAGCCTAGCAAGAGTAACCAGCTAACTTCCTTAGCTCCCTTAGGTCTCTTATTCCCTCTCCTTTCATTGTATGATGATGAATATGGTTTGACATTACAGTTACAACTATGATGTGTTGTATTTCTTTTCACCTTCTCTTTGTCCTTTACTGCATCGTTACTGAAGAAATTTTTAAAATGAGCCGTAAAGAATTTGCCCCAACTATTCTCATTTATGGTGAGTAAATGGGCAAAGTCTTTGTCATAGAGACTGGAAAATCAAGTTAGATAACTCCACAATAACTTCGATTTGCACACCCCTGCAAGAAGGTGCCAACAAGTAGGTGTTATACATACAGCATATCTATTTAGAGCTTATTTTATAATTTTTATTCTTCATGTGTGTAAGTTGCAGCTATATTTAGATTTACTTTCTTCTCTGACTGAACCTACTGTTACGATCTAATTATTAAAGTTCTTTAGAGATACCTCTGCCCGAATTAAGGTACAAGCGAGACCATATGCCAATCAATAGTATGGGTTTTATTTGATAGTAAATATGAGAGAGAGAGAGAGAGAAGAAGGGAGAAAAGGGAGAGTAGAGAGGAAAATGGGGGGGACAGAGAGGATGTAAAGTTTTAATATTATTTTCGGTGGAATAACCTAACTCGTCCTCCGATCCCAGGCACGGTTTGCCTTGCCTCGTGGTTGCCCTTCCTCACCACTGTGCTACCTCAAACCCCCTGTCCGTTAGGATGAGAGCCGAGGGAACCCCGAGGATTCCACACAGGGAGGAAGGCGTGGAGGGTCGTCTTGGTTTTGGTTCAGGAGGAATCACAAAGGCAGGAGCGACTCTAAGCTTCAGGCAACAGAGAGGTTTATTCCCTGGAACCCCAAAGTCAAAGGAGCCCCGACTAGCTCTCGACAGCAACTTATGTAGTACAATAAACAACCAATCAGGTTAAAGGCTTGGGGTGGGATTAAGGCGGGAGCTTTCAACAGCAGCAAATAATATAGAAACAGGGGAGTGGTTTGGGGATAACAACAAATCATAAACAGGGGTACAGAGAACTTTCCAGAACAACCTGTCAATCACCTTTGTGATAGACAAATAACATATTCAATAGGAACAAGGGGTGTCAACTTTGGGTGTTAACTGGGGTGTGACTAAAACCAGGCTAAACCATGGATGTTTTTATAGCAGGGGGGCGACTCCCCGATGGACCAATCCACCAGGAAGTCCTCAAGCCCCTAGGTCTCGTTTCTATCTTGACAACTGCCACATCTCCCCCTTTTCTTTTATTTAAAAAAGCCCGTTGTACTAACGATACTAGAATATTTTTTAAGCAACCAAACATACTTAACACGACAACGATGACGATTAGGATCCATAAAATAGATTTCAACAAGTCCATGCCCCATTTTGAAATGCCCCAGTCCCTCATTAGATGGTCCAACCAGTCTTTACTTTCAGTCCTTAGTTGAGTGAATTGTCCTTGCAGTTCTTGTAGCGTTGCATGGATGCTTTTTGAATGGGATGATAAGTTCATACAACACATCCCTTCAAAGTCCTCGCACCCGTGCCCGTGTGCGAGAAGGAGAAAGTCAATCGCCGCCCTGTTCTGCAGGGTGGCGTGCCTAGTAGTGTCCTTATCTTCCAGCAGCTGGGTCAATGCCCAGGACGTGAGGTTGGCTTGTCTGCCAAGCCAACACTCTAAATGGCCTAATTCCCCCAAGGCCTTAGCTGCCGCCACCCAGGGCACGAATATGGAGGCAGCCACCCTCTTTGAAAAACTCCAATGTTCAACAGCCGAATTGCAACTTTCGTCCCAAATTCTGAGTGATCTTTTTTGACGGGTCAGATTATAGAATTTTCTCCATTCAAGAATTTGGGTCTTGTTGGGGGTCATGAGGGTGAGTTGGCCCAACGTGCATGGCCCACCTGAAAGACGGGACGGTATCCCAGCCCAGACTCTATCTCCACAGATTAAGAATACGCCGGAGGGGAGAGTCTTCGGGACGGGCGTGGACTTGGACCGTTTGAGGACAGATCTCGTGGTATAGTTATGTTGCGGTGGTTCGGAAGCAGGGAACGCAACATAGTTACACCAATTTTCAAGACTGTACACTGATCTTTTTAGGGGATGCACATCCTGGTATGGAATTTTATCATATCCTCCAAATATTTTAGCATCTTCCCACTTAGGGAAGTAGTCAAAATTGATACAAAAGTCAGCTTTGGAGGACCCCAACAGTGCCAATTCTTGGGGCTCCTCTGGTGCATGGGGAAGGGTCCTCATCCACGCATCCCAGTTGTCAACAGGTTCGGGCCTTTTACCTGCGAAGGAGGTGTCATTCATTCGCAGGGGGATACCTACTAGGCAGGTCGACATGGGATCTGAAGTTGCACCCATACTCAAACACATGCTGTCTTGGTTTAGGGCTTTGGCTAACGTGATCCAGATATTCTCTTGTGGCTGTTGTACAAGCCATCCTTCGATTCGGGGCAGGACGTTCAGCATCACCCACATCAGGGCCATGATGACTCCCGTGGTTTTCATTGTCATGGATCCTTTAAATCTAATATCAAAACAAACATGAATAACTTTTGAATCAAACCAAAACAATTTTTCAATTTTCTGATTCTTTTCAACTCCTCTCCGCCTCCCCCTTTTCTTTTACTTAAATTAGGATACAAGGTGGGATAGGGTTATTACGGGACTGTTAGGTTGGGATATAAACAAGGAGAATAAGGTAAGTGAAGGGATATGGGGTTGGAACACAGGGTAGTCTTAGAGGGAGTGTCGTAGAGGGGTTAATCATAAACTATGGCTTCTCTGTCTGGTATTCGCTGGTCGCTGATCGGTACACGTCATATCAGGTAAGTCCTTTCCCTTTCCATTTCTCCTTTTTCTTCTTTTCCATGCGACTGATGGATTGTTGTCGCTCTTATCCTTGTCTTTCCCACGATCCTCCACATACGGCTTCACATTTTTTGCCGGAATCCACCGCGGACCGCCTGGGGTGGAGACACATGCATACCCCCTCCCCCAGACGATTAACGGTGCGGGACCTAAAATTTGATGACTCTGCGGATCCTTAAACAGCACCGGCGGTCTTTCTGTCAATTTGGAATTTGTCGAATTCATGAAATGCCGGAAGACGGGGGGAGTTGGCTCACTATCAGAGCAATTTAAAAAATTTAACGTAAACAGAGCCTTGCAGAGGCGCTCAACGGGCGACTTCTCTCCTGCCTCTCCCCGCTGCTGTGTAAGGATGCGTTTAATATCTTGATGTTTCCTCTCAACTAACGCTTGTCCCGACGGAGAATGTGGAATTCCGGTCGTATGTTCTACTCCCCAGTTTTGAAAAAACTGACGCAAGGAGGCAGATACATACGCCGGTCCGTTGTCTGTTTTAATCTGTTTTGGAATTCCCAAAACTGCAAATGCCATAGTAAAATGTTTTTTGGCATCTCTCGCCTTCTCTCCGGCATGAGCCGAGGCGAAGAGAGCGCCTGAAAATGTGTCTACTGACACGTGTATATATTTCAACTTCCCGAAAGGTGTAAAATGGGTGACATCTGATTGCCAAATCTCATTGGAGTTCAACCCCCTAGGGTTGACTCCTGCGTTGAATGTAGGTATTTGATAGGATTGACATGATGGACATGTGGCCACTATTGCCTTAGCTTGCTCCAAGGATAGGTGAAACATCCTACGGAGTGCTGGCGCATTCTGGTGAAAGAATTGATGGCTAAGGCGAGCCTGTGCGAATGTGTCAGGTACGGTACACTTCATCACAGGCATCGCCAGAGCATCGGCTCTCGCATTGCCTTCAGATATAAAACCTGGCAAGCCAGAATGTGATCTTACGTGCATCACAAAATATTGATGCTGGCGGTGGGACAATAACATTACGAGCCGCGCAAGCAAACCAAATAATTTTTTATTTGGGACCTCTCTCAGTAAGGAATGCTCTGCTCTAGAAACTACTCCTGCCACATATGCCGAATCAGTTACGAGGTTGAGTGGCAGTTCCTCAAACCTCTCAAACACTCTAACTACAGCAGCTAGTTCAGCTATTTGAGGGGAACCCTCAACTATCTGAACTTCTTCGTCCCACTGGAGGGTCTCTGGATCTCTCCAAGTCAACACCGACTTATGAGAAGAGCCAGAGCCATCTGTAAAAACTGTTAGAGCATTCTTAATTGGTGTTTTACTTTGAGCCACATCAGGAGCCAATTTAAACTCAGTATTGAACAATTGGTGTTTTAGCTTTTGGTTGCCAATTTGGCCTGAGTAATTTTCGAGGGCAAGCTGGAGGTCCTCACTTTCTTGGAGCACTTCTTCAAAACTATTCTGCTTCCAAGGAACTTGGATGTACGCAAAATCACATCCTGCTAGTACACGGAGCCGGTGCCGAGCCTTAATGATCAGCTCGGCCACCAATTCCTGTGGCCTTGTTATTGTCTTGGACGATGTGTGAGGCAAGAAAATCCACTCCACGATTAGGAGCGACTCCTTGACCCCCTCGTCCCACTGAAAAATGAGACCATAATACCTTGGTGTCTTTCCCAGTACCATAAATCGGTACGGGAGAATCGGGTTAATTCTGTGTGCGTGTTTTGTGGAGATCGTAAACATTACCTTCTTGATGACCTGTTCGGCCTCTGGTGTCACGGCTATTGGGGCGTCTAGGGCTTGTCCTCCTCGTAGCAGCTCAAATAAAGGTGACAACTCTGAAGTTTTCAGTCCGAGGAGCGGCCTGATCCAGTTTATCGATCCACACAGTTGATGAAGTTCGCGCAAAGTTGACGGATGCTGCTCTAACTTCAGCAACTGCGGTGTTACTGTTGTCTCCTGGATCTTCATTCCCAAGTACTTCCAAGGTGGCATCCTCTGTATCTTTTCGGGATGTACTTGCATTCCCACGTCCTCGATGGCCTTGACAACCTCCTTTAAGGCAGAGTCTAGAGTCTCTCGGTTAGGTGAGCACACTAGTACATCGTCCATATAATGATAAATCTTTGACTGTGGAAAGGTTTTCCTAACCGGGGAGAGCACCTCCGAGACATACCATTGGCAAATTGCTGGGGAATTTTTCATTCCTTGAGGCAATACGAGCCAATGATAATGTCTCATCGGTGCCTCCCGGTTTATGGAAGGCACTGAAAATGCAAATTTCGGCGCGTCGTCAGGGTGCAAAGGAATACTAAAAAAGCAGTCCTTAATGTCTATTATAGCTAGAGGCCAATTCTGCGGTAACATTGCAGGTGATGGGAGACCTGGTTGGAGGGGGCCCATTTCCTCCATCACTTTGTTCACTGCTCTTAGATCTTGTAGCAGCCGCCACTCGTTCTTTTTTGGTTTTTTTGATAACAAAAACTGGAGTGTTCCAGGGGCTGGACGATGGCACAATGTGACCCTTAGCCAGTTGTTCGGCAACAAGGTCTTCTAGGGCGCGCAACTTCTCTCCTCTGAGGGGCCACTGCTCCACCCTCACCGGTGTGTCAGTGAGCCACTTGATAGGTGGGGTGGAGCGCGCCGCAGTGGCCCCGACTAGAAATTCTGGGGTGTAAAAGGAATTTCTAGTCTCGCACCCCATTGTGCCATCGCGTCCCTTCCCCATAACGTAAAACCTGAGGGGACAATATAGGGTTTTACGCAAGCTACCCGTCCTTCCGGACCCTCAATGGAGATGTTTGTGAGGCTCCTTTTGGGGGTAATTTGGCCACCCACTCCAACTAAGTTTCCTGGGGAAGGTTTTGTTCCCCATTCCGCTGGCCATTCTGTCTCTGCTATAACAGTGACGTCGGCGCCTGTATCTAGCATTCCCACTCGATCTATTTCGGAATGCCCATTTCGCAGTCTACATTGAAAAACAGGCTTGTCTTTTCCCACAACACTTGTCCACCACACACACGGTGTGCGAGCATTTCTAGGTATATTCTCGGGCAGCACAATCGCTTGTGCCAGCCAGGTACCTTTTGGAAGAAACCATGGTATGTGGTTGGGTTGTATGGTCACTGCAATGTTCTTCCCCGGTGCGTAAGTCTTAACTTCAGGAATCACAAAGATCCCCGGTGGACTCTTATTGGAGTCACCAATAATTAATACAGTCACGGGTGTCATGGGTGGATTTTTAATTGTCGCAGGAACACGTTGGGTGTCATCACGCGTTATATGTTCAACAAAAGCACTCACCAATTGGAGTCTCTCAAATGGTGTAGGTGATGAGTCTCCTGGATAAAGCTGTTGGTGTTGGATGTTTCTAGGCTCTAATGGTGTAGTGTCGTCAGAGGTAGCAGTCCTTAATTTGTTGAAGGAGCGCGAGGCTGCTTCGCGCTCCCATCCTGGTTTCCCGACCAGTAGGGTGATGGTGTTTGAGGGATCCACCATGGCATCGTTGGTGGGTACCATCCCCACGGCGGAGGATTTGGTGGCGCTTGCGGTTGTGGTGCTGGTGGGAAAGACTTGGCAGAATTGTTAGCTTGAGTCTTATTCTTATTTAGTTTTGGTTTTTTACAGTCCTTTGCAAAATGTCCAGTTCCATTACAATTGAAACACTTTTGTTCTTGTTGACCTGCATTTGTCTTTGATGTCTCCTTAGTATATTGAGTTTCTACTGGATATGTCACTTTACATTTATGTCCACACATTTTTGATTCATTCCCTGGTACACGTGGTTTAATTTGTGCACACTTTTCTGTAATTTGCTCAATCGTTGGTGGGGGGTCAATGGGAAACATCTCAATAACTCGTTTACACTGTTCATTCGCATTTTCTTTAGCTAATTCAGTTAGCATTTCTCTCAGCATCACTGGATTGCTGATAGCTTTACTCATCGCCTCCCTGAGGCGATCCACAAAGGCTGTGAAATTCTCATCCGGGCCTTGCCGGATCGTTGTGTAACTAACTGGAGGCCCCATGTCAATAGACATAGTGAACAAAACGTTTTTTGCTGCTAACTGTACATCCCTTAGTATTTCCTCTGGAATGTTATTTGCTTGGTCACGAGGTTTGGATTGATTCCCCTCCCCCACAAGATGGTCTATAGTAATATTGGCTTTATTTGGGTCACCTTTATATGATTCAAGCAACTTTGTTAATTCTCTTCTCCATCTTTTGTCCCATATCCAGTAGTGACTCTCAACTAAAAGACTTGACATCAGCGTTTTGATGTCATCAGGTACTAAGACAGATGTTTTAAAGGTTGCATTTATAAGTCCTTTAAAATATGCTGAATCTCTTCCAAATTCTTTTGAGGCTTTACAGATTTCTTTTATCGTTTGTTGTGGGAGAGGCTCCCATCTGGGATTGGCACCTGTCCTATTGTATGTCACTGGTGCTACAATGGGTGTGGGCAAGGCTGCTGCCAAGGCTTGTTGGCTATAGGCTTCAGGCACACCCCCTTCCGGTGTAGACCCGTGGGAACCGAAAGCCTGGGCGTGGGAAAGTGGAAGGGGGGCGGGGTTCCCAGGGGAGGAGACAGGGAGGTGGGCGGGGTGCGCGACGGCAGGGGTGGAGGGTGTTGGGGGGTGGAGCTGGGAAGGAGGGAGGGGACCCGTAGGATTGACATCGCCGGCCGCAGAGGGTGGGACCGACGCGTGACCAATCGATGCCAAGGGGGTAGAGCTAGGGAAGGGGGTTAGGGGGTTCCCGCCGCGATCTCCCGCGCATGCGCCCTGAATTCCGCATTGCGGCAAAACTAATTCAATGGTATACCGTGGCGCAGTGAAAATTCCCCTGCCGCCATCTCCCGATGGCGCAGTAAGAATTCCCCCGCCGCCATTTCCCGATGGCGCAGTAAGAATTCCCCCGCCGCCATCTCCCGATGGCGCAGTAAGAATTCCCCCGCCGCCGTTCCCCGATGGCGCGGGTTTAAATTCTATTAAACTATTATAACGTGGGGAGGGACACACAACCGGTGCAACTGGGGACGGAGGGAAAGGAATAAGGGCTGGGGTGGGATCTGTCTTGGGTGGATCCGTCCCAGGACAGAAGGGGTCGGTGGGATCACGAACAGAATCGGAGCTTCTGTGGCTCCGGATTTCTCCCTCACGCTGCTCGCTAATGAGGGGTATCCTGCCGTTTTCCACACCGGAGGGAAGAGGGATCGGGTTAGTGGCATTAGGTTCACTTTTCGGAGAAGGGGGAACAGCTTTATCTAAACCAGAACTCTTCTCCCCGTTGTTAGATAAAACTCGATAAATCGCGATTTGTAACCCGAAAAATTTCTGAACTGCAAATCGCCCCTCGCTGTCACATTCGTTTAGTTTAAATCCTACACGATCCCAAAATTCTAAAGTAAAAACCTCTTTTGGTGCTTCAAAAGAAACATTTTCGATTACCCACTTTACAAATTTCCGTAATAACTTTTTGTCAAATTTTTCCCCTGAAGTAACTAACTGAACTTTTAAACCGTAATAAATAAATGAAAGCTCCTTTTCCCTCTTAGCAAGGTGGTTGCCCATCCTTACTATAGAAGAAAACTCCCCCACCTTAAACTTAAAAAAAAAAAAAACGCGGCGGAACAAAGTCCAAGCACTCACTTGCTCTGCGAATTCTTCTCCGAATTCTTTTTCGCCGGCTTCTTCAAATTCCCCTCTCTTCTCGAGGGTCCCCTCTCTTGTCGAGGGCAAACCACCAAAAGAAATCCAAAGAAATGGGGGGGCCTTTGTGGAGTGAGCTGCTTTCCCGCTCCCAGAGCCGGGGGTCGCAGCTCGACCTGCAGAAGCTGCTTTCTTAAACGAAAGGCAGCTCCGCAGGGAGTGGCCCGCAACGGCGTCTTCGCTGCTGGTAGCGAGCTGTCTTTCGTGGTTCCTCCAGGAACCACTCACGTTGGGCGCCAACTGTAAAGTTTTATATTATTTTTCGGTGTAATACCTACTCGTCCTCCGATCCCAGGCACGGTGCCTCTGCTCGGTGGTTGCCTTCCTCACCACTGTGCTACCTCAACCCCCTGTCCGTTAGGATGAGAGCCGAGGGAACCCCGAGGATTCCACACAGGGAGGAAGGCGTGGAGGGTCGTCTTGGGTTTGGTTCAGGAGGAATCACAAAGGCAGGAGCGACTCTAAGCTTCAGGCAACAGAGAGGTTTATTCCCTGGAACCCCAAAGTCAAAGGAGCCCCGACTAGCTCTCGACAGCAACTTATGTAGTACAATAAACAACCAATCAGGGTAAAGGCTTGGGGTGGGATTAAGGCGGGAGCTTTCAACAGCAGCAAATAATATAGAAACAGGGGAGTGGTTTGGGGATAACAACAAATCATAAACAGGGGTACAGAGAACTTTCCAGAACAACCTGTCAATCACCTTTGTGATAGACAAATAACATATTCAATAGGAACAAGGGGTGTCAACTTTGGGTGTTAACTGGGGTGTGACTACAACCAGGCTAAACCATGGATGTTTTTATAGCAGGGGGGCGACTCCCCGATGGACCAATCCACCAGGAAGTCCTCAAGCCCCTAGGTCTCGTTTCTATATTGACAACTGCCACAAGGGACAGGGACAAAGAAGTATCACCACTCCGTGGGCCCCACTGGTGTCCTGATGTCCTCTTCGGGTAGTCTTGATGGTGGAAGTCCCCCCAAAAGCACAGAGTGCCATGGGTTGATATACCCTCAGACCAGGTGGAGATGTCTGGGCATGTCCCCCTAGGGGAGGGGGCAGCTTCCAGCAGCAGACTCTGCTTGTATCACGTGCAGTCCTGTGGTGCAAGGCGTCTGGGGAGCACTTTGGGGGGTCTGTGATAGATTGTGACTCCCCCTCAGCTGCCTCTCATGTGAGAGTCCCATGGATGTGGCTTGTGGGGTTGGGGGTTCCACAGCTGGGCCAGTTTGTGTACTGGAGGATGCGTGTGTATTGCCTCTGACCAGAGGTTATGCCATCCTCCTCCCCCCTTCAGCTGGGGGAGGGCTGTGTAAACGTGGCTTCTGTGGGCTGTGCTTTGCCCCCCACTCCAAACTCAGCCAGAAACGACTCTCAGCACAGCTGGTGGTTTCAGCTTCTGCGGACGCACTTTTCTCCCTGAGATGATTAAACAATAGGCTTTTCCCTTTATCTAATCTCAGCAGTTTGACTCAGTTCAAGGTCCCAGTCAGGTATCTTCAGGGAGGCTTCTCTGATCAAAACTTTACATCAATGTTTGAGGCATGAACTATTTTCAGTCTCTGACACCTACCAAGATTTTTAACCAGGCCAAGATATTGCATATATCAGATAAAGTTATATTTACACATATTTACTTACCTAGTTTTCATATTTGCTGTTCGTCACATCTCTTGATTGTACATGGAAGAATTAGGCATGTGAAAATTTCACTGGAAAAATTAATTTACCACTTATTCTAGACAAAAACTTTGTACATTCTTGGAGAATGATGATACCAAAATGGGCTAATGACTAAATTTGTAAATAGATTGAGATATTGAGTAGTGTTTGATGGAGATATTTTGAATTTGAACTCTTTGAGAACTTGTGCTAGTAAAAAATTATTATTAATACATTGTATCTTTCATTATGAAAGACTGTCAGAGTTGATAGACCCATGTAGGGAACATTTTGATAATCTTAGAGAAGTTTCATTAGAACACAAATTTGTAATCTGTAGTAAATGGCATATTTTTCAACTATATTTTCAATTTTATTAAATATATATCTTGAAAATTAACCTATATCTTTTGCTACTGGAATGTATTGCTTGGAATTAATACTTAAAGTCTATAATAAACCTAACATTTTATGAAATGAGGACAGAAAACTTGATAGATTCACATAGCCTCCCTAACTCATTCCATTTTCAGAAAGGACTTCCTAGTTGTTTTATTTTTTGGTTCCTGAGAGTATTCCAAGTCTCTTTCCTGTGCTTCTCAAATATACAACATATTCATAGATGTTCCTCTCATAAGTTACTATATTCTAGATAGCATAGAACATACTTTGGTACATATGTTGAAATAGTTTAATTTGAATTAACATGTTTTAAAATGAACTGCTATAAAAACGTAGATCCATACTTTATCTTTTTTTTTTTTTTAATGCATGAATTTACTTGTACTCCAGAGAGTTGTTTCATGTGCATTGCAGTATATTATAAAAATAGTATTTATGGCCAAAATACACACTCCTTTCTGTAGTGAAGGTTCTGTTATAGAAGTGAATTCTGTTTAAGACAGAATCTTTCATGTTTGGGAAGGAGTGAGTAAGCAGGAGAACCATATTTTTATGTTTTTATCTTTCATCTGTTGTTCATCATTCTTTATATACAAAAGGACTTACTAATTTTAGTAATTTCATGGTATTTTGACCTACAGATTTTTCAGGAAAATTTGAGTGTTCTTGCTGAATTCATTTAATTTCATTTCATTCATTTGTGTTATCTGACAAACTGATTTGGATGCCATTCTTTGGAAATCATTGGAACTGATAGTGAGGGCATGATTGACTTTGTCTGCTTTAGTACCAAGGTGTTTTTGCATTGTTTAAAAGGGAATGTGTTCCTTTTGCCAAGTATCAATGGGAAACATGTCAGCTCTTTCCATTTCAAGGTCTTACAGGCTTTATTGGGGGGTTTTTGGGGGGTTTTTTTTGTATTGTTTTGGTTTTGGGTTTTTTTCTGTTTGGTTTGGTTTGGTTTTTTTCCTGGTATTATGATTTAAAAAGTAGGTGTCAGGTTTATATTCCTTTATTCAAATTCGTGCAAGTCTTCCCTTCTCCCAAATGAATATATGTTTGAGCTTGAAGTGAAAAATACATGATAATGAAATGAATGACTGCCCTAAAGCTATCTCCTACCTGTGAAACAGAGTTATGAAATAATAATGACAAGGGTGCTAACTGTAGTTGCCATTGTTCTAAAAAAGATGAGACTGTTCTTAATGCAGAGAATCCTACCTTGAAGGCAAATTTGCACAAAAGAGCAGTGCTTAAAGTCTCCCCATGGAGGCTGAGTTTATGCCACATCAAAGATCAGAATTCAGCCCTAAAGCTGGTGATTCATCAGTTTAATGGAAGATTTCTTGCTTCGGGATATTTTCTACTAATTCGAAATGCATGAATGATAACAATTGCAGTGAATGCAGTGTAATTGTTTATTGGTAAATAAAAGCAGGACCAAAAGCTGAACTTGTCATAGGATGTTTATAGCACTTGAAGCAGTGATTTTTAGCGAGCACTTCATTGCCTGCTTACAGATACCAATGTTATATGAGTGTTCTGATGTGTCACTTTGAAATGTGTGGGTCACATTGAGACTTTTAAGTTGTACAAAACAAATTATTCAATCTAATGTTTTCATATGACAGACCGAAGGTGGAGATAGACTTTGAAAATTCCAAGTCAGATCAAGAATCCTGGAAAGGACCACTTACAATATTTTAAGGTTTAAGGGAGTTCTCTGTGGTGATGTGGTGTGTAGTGTAGTGTAGGTGATGAAATGCAGGTCCTGTTCCTGTCCTGCCTCTAGCTGCAGATAGGAGCATTTCTGAACCAGCTGATGCAATTTGCAAAGGGCCAGATCACGTTCCCTGGCCTTTCCACATAGCTATTCTCAACATGTTCTGTCCCTGCTGTTTTTTGGAGAATATGTGGGGAAAAAACAGATTGAAGAAGACAGTCATATCTATTATCATCAACAGAGTTGAAATCTTCTGGAGTTTTTAGTGTTAGTGTGTAAAAGTGTGTTAAAGGCATTCTTGCAGCTCTCTTTATGGTGTATATTGAAAATAAATTTTAATCCAGTGGGAAATCACATTGTCCAGGTCTAAAAACTTTTGAACTCAAACGTCAGCTGACTTTTACATAAGTATTTTAATTTGCTGATTTTTAAAAACTCTTTCAAAATCTACAGGCTGACCTGTTTCTTCTTCCTTTTGGTTGTACTTTCTTTTTCTTTGTGTGTTTGTTTCCTTTCTTCTGACATGCTTCTTTGCTTGGGCAGATTATCCTTCTCAAGCTTCCCTCAGTTCCTGTGAATGTTAGTCTTCTACATTATTGCATTGTAAGGATTTCACCATAATAGCATTTTAAAATTTATATGAATAGTCTTACACAGTGTTTTGGCAGTTTACTTAAATTATTAGATGGCACTTAGTCTGCAGGGAAAGTCTGTGGTCCATAGGTCAGTGCATGGTTTAGTGTTACCTACAGCCTTTACCTGCCTAGATACAGCTGCCATTTAATTAGTGAAAAGCTGCATTAAATTTATGTGACCATGAATTAGTATGTGATGTTTATACAGTGTTTCAAGCCCCATTAGTGAGGTAAAAAATAGATTAGGAGGCCTTCTGGAGGTCACCTAGTCCAGCTTTCTTCTCAAAGCAGGTTTGTACTGTTATTAATGTTGTTATTAACACAGAAGATGGTACAAATTAAGAAGAAGGAGCAATAACAAATTAGTATGCTGCAGGATGTACAAAATCTAGACCTAACCAGTATGATTGAAGATAAAAGTGCACTGTGAAACAGGATCAGTTGATGGCTTAGCAAAGTGCGGCAAAGACAACTGCATCAGATGAAAAAAATCAAATTAATTAAATGTTCACATTCAGTTGGTATTATAACTAATTCCCAGTGAAGCATTAAGATGATTTAACAGTTCTTGTTCTCCAGGGATATGATCTTTAATCAGATGTGGGGATGGTAAAAGGTAGACAGGGTAATTTATTTGAATAAGAGAAGAACAGTTCCTAGTTTGAAATTTAATTGGGTGATGTATGAAAAATCTAAATTCTCTAGAGTGCATTTTGGTCTTGAAATTCAGATGACTAAGTATTTTATGGGACTTCTGTCAACAATGGATATTTTTATTTTATTACATATGTTTGAGTACTCTCATGGGATGTGAAAGATCAGTGAAGGAGGATATGAAATTTAAAGGAATTTTTTTGTTTGTTTGTTTAATAATTAACTGGGTTTTTTCTGAACTCCTAGCAGCATTTCAATCAGTAAAGGGAGATTTGCTTTTCTTCTAATATGACCCTGTGTTCCCACTGTTGTCTAATGATATTATACACTCAAACCACTGTTCTAGTCAGTGCTGAAGCAGGGTTCTGTGCAACACCTGATGATTTAAGGGCAGGCAGGAAGGTCATTCTTAGTGAACACCTTGGTCATAAACCCCTGAATTTGCCCAGACCATCACCCCATTTAGAAGAGGACCAGGGTGGGACATTCAGATGGGATTACACATCATGATTCCTGACCTCATGACCAGGATATATAACCCAGAAGGAATATGGAAATGTGTTGCAGTTTTGAGGTTTGGGGATCAAAATTAGGTATAAACATTAATTTTGTAGTTAAAATTATTTGATTTTGTTGTGAGATAAGGATTAATAGTAGGCAAACCAGGTTTATACTTCAAGGAATACGAAAAAAATTTATTAACAGACTTAGAATAGGAATACTAATCATGCATTAATACCAAACCTTTTAGAACACTCTTTTCCCCTCCCCACCTTTTCCATTTTCTTTCTTACTGACCATACAAAAGGTAATACTTCAATTTATAGTTAATCCACCACCTCTAGATCAAAACAGTTTTCTTAATTTATGTAGAGAGAGAAGCTTTCTTTTGTTTTATCATGTTGACCCCTATAGGAAACATAGTTTCCATGGTTATTATCTTTCCAGCAAGCAACCCTCCCCTTGAAGGGAGGCATTTGCTTTTCCAGACCCCTTCCCATTTCAGTAGCTTTCCCAGGGCTACTACCAATGGACATATGATGGTCATTGAGGTGTTCTTTTTGAGAGCGAATGCTTCTATTACAGTGACAACGACATCCCCTTACTTCATCATCGGCAACACAAGTCTTCTACTGTTTCCTGGGGCGAGGAAAGAAAAATCTTATACACAAAAGTCTCAGTCCACTGCTTACAACTTAGAACATTACATTCCTTTTCTCTCACCTCTTTTAGACCATTATTCATATATTACAGGATATATTACAGCTAACTTTATCAACATATCTTTACAAAAGAACTTCCAGCATTAAAGCACTCCTCATCTCTTCTTTCTTTGAAAACAAGCTTGGTTATATTCATTAACTTAAAGTCTCTATGTTGTACCTTTCGTAGGTGCCTTCATTCTTGTGCTCTTTCTGTGTGGGAGGGAGAAATGAATGTCCCCAAAGTCTCATTTTAATATTAGAAAAGGAACAGTTAATTTGTCTTTTGGCTAGGCGATGGTCACGTGGCTTCCACCCGCGTGATTTAAATGTTTTAAGTTCGTGCCTGAACTAGAAAAAAAAATCTTGTCAGTGCTGCCCCCCCATTCAAGCTGCGTTTTAGTCGTGGGGGCCCGGTGGGACTGTGCCCATGCTGCAAAGAGTTAGTCCAGGCTTCTTTTCTGCGCTGAGCCACCCGGGGCCGCTCGGCTGAATTCACGTCTCTCACTGTGTAAGAGGAGCCCAGTCTAAGCTCCCTCTCTCTGCCAGGCCGCACGGCCGGAGCCCAGTCCGAGCTCCTCCCTCTCTCGTGCCGAGTTCATTGGGGAGCTAACTGGGCGGGGTGTGCCCGAAGTCCACAGGGTCTGACCCCAAAACCTCTTCCCGCCGGGCCGCGCCGCAGAGAGGGGACTGGCTTGGCCCAGGCTAAGCAAACAGAGCTGGCGAAGTTCTTTAGCCAAGGACAGCAAGATGAAGCAGCTTGAGTTCTCTCTCTCTCCCCTCCCCCTCCCCCCCACACCATGCGGGCCAGCAGCCCCAGGCCATGTGGTCTGGGGGAGACCTTACCCAGTTGGTGCGGAGGGGAGGAGAGCAGTGTCTTTCTCTGCGAACCAGGAGCCTAAAAGAGAGCTTCTTCAGGTGTTCTCTTGGTTTTATGAGTTTTTAGGTAGGCGGAGTTTAATGCTGGCTACCTCATTTCCGACTCCACCTCCTCTTTCTACACCGGCAATTTTTAACAGCAATTACTCCATGACAAGATGTTGCCTGAACCTTCAGGAATGGAAGGGATGGAATAAGGGACCACTGAGGCTGATCAGACATATCTGTGTCCAGGTGGGATGGATCCAGGGATGCTGATGTCATGAGGCAGCTCTCCATCATCCCTGAAACACTGTGGGGATTGGAGAGGTTTTTAATGATCTCGGGGTGGGGGAGTCACATTTATCTTTAGCAAGATAAATAAGTCTTATATTTCTTATGTGCATAAATATTTAAATACACATTTCATTTTACCTGTCATTGTAGTTCAAGACAAAATAGGACAGGACAGAAATGAATTTTTGCATACTGATACTACTACAGCAGACTCTGTGCAGATTTGTGGTGAAGGTCACATATAATCTGTAATAATTAAAAAAGAAATGTTCACTAATTCTTTTATTAATATCTTTTAATGGTTTTTTAGCTTATTGAAAAATAATACCTTAACAATGTTCCTTTTTGTCAGAAATTAAGAAAATCATAAAAATATATAATTACCTGAATTATGGTATTTAAGGCACTCTTATAGAAGCAATGTCAACTCTTTTAAACAGAAGAGGATTTCCAGAAGCTTGGATTTTTGTTTTGAAAATCTTTCCACCTGAAGAAATTGGGAAAACCCAGACATTTTCATCTGTTTCTCTAGAATATAATTCACTGGAATACTACAATATTTTCACAGGATCCTAGAGTAGTTTTGATGGGAAGGAACTTTTAAAGTTCATCTACTCCAAGCCCATGCAATAAGCAGGGACATCTTCAACCAAATCAGGTTGCTCAGAGCCCAAACCAGCCTGACCTTGAATGTTTCCAGGGATGGAGGCATCTACCACTTCTCTGGGCAACCTGTCCCAGTGTTTCACCACCCTCATCTCTCAATACTTCTTCCTTATATCTAGTCTGAATCTACCCTCTTTTAGTTGTAAACCATTACTCTTTGTCTTCTCTCAAGAGACCCTGCTAAAAAGTCTGTTCCCAGATTTCCAGGTCTTTACATTTGATAAATTAATTACATCAAGGATTCATTTATTTATGAAACCAAAGTCATGATGCATTGAATTGTGTGACTAGGTCAAAATACAAATAAAAAGAAAACACTATTATGTTGGAGATATAATTTCGTGCATATCTAAAAGCTCTCATCAGAAGCTGTGAACCATAAAGGTCAGATAAATGAATGCATAACCTCCTGACATTGTTTTGCACCATCCATAAAATATCATATATTCTTGTATACAGCAGATAGGGACAAGCCTGTAAGTAGTTGTATAGTAATTACCATAGACAAAAGATAGCTGCATTCATAAAAATAGCCTAACAGGCAAACAAATACTTTTAAATTATTTTGACTCAGTATTTGGTACATACTGACATTACTCAGTTGGCAGAACACTGGAAATAAAATTACTCCTATAAGAGAATTTAGTTTTTTTTAATATCAGTACTCAATCCAGAGTTCAATTTGTTTTGTCATTGACTTACAGTAACCAATTGATGCATTAGAAGCATATGGAAACATTAAGAGCACTGAAAGCAACTCTTATCTATATTAAATATAATGGCCCTTGAGAACGCCAAACAGACAGATACAAAAAGAAACTATTTCCTTACTAAATTCCCTTGTACTTCCATTTCTGAAGCTACCCAGACCCTATTTATATTTTTAAAAATTCATTTATATTTTCTTATGGTTATATATGTGAATATACATATGTATATATTCTTATGTTTAACACCTCCCTGTTGTATAACAGAAAAATAAGAATATTTTAGTTCTGAGCCAACTGTTTTCTTCTTTTATTTGTAACTCCTTTAATTGTTTTGTCCCTAAGAGTAGACAGAAGGATGTCACTTAAAATCATCATGTTGCAAAGTGAAGACCACAGTCCCCCACTGACACAGAGTGAAAACAAAATAAACTCTCCACAGTTCTGTCACAACTACCTGAATTCACTCAGCAGTCTTCCCACAGCTAGAAAGTCACAGGAAATAAAAAATGTTATCAGAAGGCAATGCACTCATTACATTATCTAAAATGCAGTGGAAGCGCTGTGGCTATAAAAAATGTCTTCTAGCTGCTCTTCAAAATTAACTCCTCATCCTTAGAAGAGCTGTTCCCAGCCCTTGCTTGCTGCAGGCATTTGCTGAGCCATGTGCTTCCAGCAACATCCCATTTTACTCTCTGTTAGGTCGAGCTGTAACTTTTTGATGAGGCCACAAGTGTAGTTATTTTGTCTGGTGTCCACGGCCTCCTGCCAGTGGTTGCCTTTTGCTATCTGCTCGTCCTCGAATACCCTAACCCTCAGGTGGGTAGACGAGGGAACCACAGGGGTTCAGCAGAAGCTAGAGGCGTCGGAGGGTAGAGGGTTAGTCCTTTGGATCACCAGACTGTCAGCGAAGAAACAGGAGCGACTCTTAGCTCGGCAACAGAGAGGGTTTTATTCTGCTCTGGATCCGGGGGCTAAGAGCCCCGAACTGGGGTCGTGCATCAACTTAAATAAAACACAGTTAAACCAATTAGGGATCGGGAGTGGGGAGGAGTTAGGGAGGGACTGGGGTATAACAACCATAGGGAAGAGAGGAAGGGAGGAGACAGGGGTGAACAACGAATCAACAACTGTGGAACACAGAACTTTCCAGAACTGGGTATGAACTTAGAATAAGAGTGACAAACAATAAACCCAATAACAATAAGGTAGGAGTAACTTGGGGAGTGGCCCTGTTAGGGGCTAAACCATTGTAGTTTCTAGGCTTGGGGGAACTCCTCAGCAGGTGGACTAATCCACCAGGAACGATCTATAGGTTTTAGGGGCTTCGTCTCTAGAGAGACAACCCCAACATCTCCCCCTTTTCTTTTTCTTAAGAGGGTTTTTTGTACTAAAGAAATAAGAATATTTTTTAAACACGCGAACATGATAAGAACAATAACTATAACCATGAGTACCCACAGAAGAGACTTAACGATGTCCACACCCCATCTCAAGATGCCCATATTGTCCAATAACTTCTGCAGCCAGTCTTTGCCTTCAGTTTTAAGTTGTCGGAATTGATCTTTCATTTCTTGTATGGTGGCATGGATGCTTTTCGAATTCGAGGTTAAGTTCAGACAGCAGAGACCCTCGAACTCCTCGCACCCGTGCCCATGGGCGAGGAGCACAAAGTCGATCGCCGCCCGATTTTGGAGGGTAGCGTGCTTGGTGGCATCTTCATCTTCTAACAGTTGGGACAGTGCACGGGACGTGAGGTTGGCTTGTTTACCAAGCCAACGCTCCAGGTGTGATAATTCCCCCAACGCCTTCGCAGCTGCCACCCAGGGCACAAAGATGGAGGCAGCCACCCTCTTAGAAAAGCTCCAATCAACAACTTGGCTATTGCAATCTGGATCCCAATTCTTCCATTCACATTTTTGGCGAGCCTGATCATATTCTTTGCGCCAATTAAGAATTTGAGTTTTGTTGGGGGTCAGGAGGGTTAACTTGCCCAACGTGCATGGCCCACCTCGAAGACAGGATGGTATCCCAGCCCAAACCCGGTTGCCACAGATGAGAAACACTCCGCTAGGGAGTGCTCTTGGGACATTACTGGACTTAGAAAGTGTGTTTGTGGTGTAATTACACCGAAAAGCCGAATTATAAGCCGAATCAGTGGGGTCTACATTTTTGTAAGGGTAACGTTTTTGAACGGGGTTTTGAAGCCAATCAGGTGCTTTTACTTGATATCCAAAATTCACGCAATATGCTGCTTTGGAGGACCCCAGCAGGTCCAATTCCTGGGGTTCCTCTGGTGTTTGCGGCAAGGTTCTAGTCCAGGAATCCCAAGTATCTACTGGGTTGGGCTTTTTACCTGCAAATGGGTAGTCGTTCATTTGCAGGGGCATACCCACCAGGCATGTCGACATTGGGTCTGCTGCAGCATCCCTGCCGAGGCAAAGGCTGTCCTGCCGAAGCGACTTTGCAAGGGTAATCCACACGTTTTCTTTGGGCTGCTGGACGAGCCGCTCGGTCGTCTCTGGCAGGGTGCTCCATGTCAGGAACAGTAGGAACAGAACGTTTTGGGGCATCATCTCGTCTGGGGTCTCAACTTGTGGGTTGGTATATCTAAGAGTAAACAGTAAAAGGTGAGCAGCGATATCAGACACTTCCTTCTTCAGTTCTCCCCATCCATACCCAACATTCTCCCACCTTCATTCCCCCACCTTTATTAATAGAGTTAGTTCCCTTCTCTTAACAGGTTAGTTGAAGGGGGTGAGGTAGGGTTAATGATGGGGTAGGGCAGAGGTAATCGACAAAGGTTGTAGCGTCTCAGACGCTGTTACGTCGCATCTGGCAGGTAGGTCGTGATCCTATTCCGAAGGGAGGATCAGGTAAGTCCATTTTTGGTGTTTTCTTCCTCCTTCTTCTCTTCCATGCATTCGTTGGGTCGCTGTTTTCTTCTCTGGCTTGGTCAGTGCGTCTTTTCAAAAACTTTTTAATATTCTTTGCTGGGAGCCAGCATGGTCCGCCTGGGGTGGAGACACAACCATACTCCCTCCCCCAGACGATTAGCGGCACTGGCCCCAGTATCTGGTGGCTCTCGGGCTTCCCCCCTCCCGGTGCCAGACCGTGGGAACCTGAAGGGGGAGCATGGGAACCCAGAAGGTGGGAGGGGTTCGCGGCAGAAGAGGTTGGGAGGTAGGCGGGCTGAGGGGTGGAAGGGGTTGGGCAGGGAACCGAAGGAGTGGAGAAAACTTGGGGGTGGAGTTGGGAAGGTGGGAGGGAACCCGCCGGATTGACACCATCGGCTGCAGGGGGGGGAACCGACGGCAAACCAATCGACGGCGAGTGGGTGGGTAAAGGGGTAGGGAGAAAGGGATTCGCGCCTTTCGCGCCCGAGCATGCGCACACAACACACTGATGACTGCATCGCGGCGAGCTGGCACAGCCCCCATTTCGTTGTGGCGCAGCACGAAATTCGCTGCCGCCACTTCGCTGTGGCTCAGCTTTAATTCCGCCGACGCCACTTTGGCGTGGCGCAGCAGAAAATTCTCTAACAGTACTAACAGTGCTACAACATGGAGGGGATGGAAGCACAATGGGTGCAACTGGGGTAGCGGATTGAGGGAAGAGGGAAAGGTTAGAATCCGTCCCGGGGTGGCCAATCCCGGGGCGAAAAGGGTTGGTGGAGCCTCTACCGCGGTCGGAGCTTTCTGGACTCCGGATTTCTCCCTCGGGCTCGCGGCCAACGGGGGGTACCTCGACAGAGTCCCCGCCAGGGATAGTGGGTGTCGGGTTAATGGGATTAGGAGAACCAGTAGGAAGGGAGGGGGTAACAATCCCTGAACTTTCCCGGTTCGTAGATAAAACCCGATAAATTAAAATTTGTAAAGGAAAAAACTTTCTAACTGAATCATCCCCGGAATTCGCGATTTCTGTTAACTTAAACCCTACTTCATCCCAAAACGCACGAGTTAAGACAGGAGAAGGTGCTGTAAAGGGAACAGAAGCGGCGACCCATCGAAGAAATTTCTTTAACAGTTTTTTATCAAAAGACTCCCCGCTCCCAACTAATTTAACTTTAACACTATAATACATATAATAAAGCTCCCTCTCCCTTTTTGAAAAACGGATTCCCATTTTTATATTAAGGGAGGTATGCCCTCACCCCGAGAAACAAAAAGGCAAAATGTGGCGGAAAACTCTGAAAGCTTACCGCACCGGTCGACCTTTCGGCTACTTTCTTCCTTTCCCCTCTAGACCACGTCCCCGAGGGCTGCAGTACTGGAACACCGCCAAATAAATCCAAAAACTGAGGTGAAGGTCTCCGCCGCGAGCAGCTCTCCTGCACCCGGTGCCGGAGGTCGCTGCTCGCCCCGCAGGATCCCCCCTCTAAAACAGGAGGCGATCGTGCGGGGAGTGGCCCACAACGGCGTCGTCAGTGGTGGTACTGAGCAGTCCTCGGTGATCCTGCGTGGAATCACCAACGTTGGGCGCCATCTGTAATTATTTTGTCCGGTGTCCCCGGCCTCCTGCCGGTGGTTGCCTTTTGCTATCCGCTTGTCCTCGAATACCCTAACCCTCAGGTGGGTAGACGAGGGAACCACAGGGGTTCAGCAGAAGCTAGAGGCGTCGGAGGGTAGAGGGTTAGTCCTTTGGATCACCAGACTGTCAGCGAAGAAACAGGAGCGACTCTTAGCTCGGCAACAGAGAGGGTTTTATTCTGCTCTGGATCCGGGGGCTAAGAGCCCCGAACTGGGGTCGTGCATCAACTTAAATACAACACAGTTAAACCAATCAGGGATCGGGAGTGGGGAGGAGTTAGGGAGGGACTGGGGTATAACAACCATAGGGAAGAGAGGAAGGGAGGAGACAGGGGTGAACAACGAATCAACAACTGTGGAACACAGAACTTTCCAGAACTGGGTATGAACTTAGAATAAGAGTGACAAACAATAAACCCAATAAACAATAAGGTAGGAGTAACTTGGGGAGTGGCCCTGTTAGGGGCTAAACCATTGTAGTTTCTAGGCTTGGGGGAACTCCTCAGCAGGTGGACTAATCCACCAGGAACGATCTATAGGTTTTAGGGGCTTCATCTCTAGAGAGACAACCCCAACACACAAGCATTTTCAGAGGGGCTGTGTATGTAGTTCTACTGGATTATTTTCCTCAGGGAGGAAAAAACCCAGGAAAACAGCAAAACTGACTAAAACAGAAAATGAAAAAAAGAGTACAGAACTGAGCATAGGAGAAATTCTATGTTTATTTTGTATGTTACAGTTTCATTTGTATGGAGTATATCTGGGAGAGAAATTAAAAGAAATGAACCTCAATTGCTTAAAAATTTACATTTAGAAATTTCAGCAGATAATCAGAAATAAAAACAGGGCTGAAACCTAGAGATGAAAATATAAAACTTTCAGAATTCTGCTAGGTAAGACAGGAAGGAATCACAAAGAAAGAATTTTGATGTCTCTAAACCTACAGTAGTTATAAATCTATCTCGACATTCATTCATTCGTTCTCTAAAATGGCATTGGTAGGGACAGCAAGGTTTTATGCCGAACTCAGTCCCTGGATATGAAGGCAATGGAAAGTACTAGCAACAAATTCCTGTGTTTTACATAAGTATGAAAGCAGGCAGGTGTCATTGTTTATGGCTGGATATCAGTTCAGGAATTGAAAGAAATCTACCTTTATTCTTTCATCATGATGCTAAATCTGTTACGATACTTTGAGCAACTTCTACATTGTTCCTGAAAAGAATCTGCTTTCAGAAAACAACTGAAGATTGCTTCACTTTGGTGATGAGTTTTTTGTTTTCATGAGTTTTCAACATCTGCAAAAAGCAAAAATAAGTTTTATACTAATGGAAAAAACCTTCTCATTTCCACAATACCCAGTATTTTTCAACTAATTGAAAAATTATTAGTAGGGATAGAAAATCCACTTGTATTCTTACAGTTGTGGTGATGGATAGTAACTAAATGCTGTGAAAAGGAATCAGGGTAAGTTTGGCTACAGTAAAATGGGCAGCTAAACTATGTCACAATTTCTTGAAATTATGTTTATCAATTTTGTTTTAATGGATGTTTTCTTTTCTAGCCACATCTTTCTGTAATACTTCTTGGCATAAAGCTTCCAGTTACCTCCTGTAAATACATTAATTTATGTTCAGAAAGCCCTCTAGAGAGAAGTTGCATTATTTCTGCTGTGTATTTGGCTTATAAAAAAGATGCAGAAGGTATCCTCCAGTTTATTGGAGATCATGCCAAAAGTAATTTAGAAATAATCACAAAGAACACCTGCAAAAAACCTCTTTTCTTGAGTTTTAGCTACTATATAAATTTCTTTTTATCCTGATAGTGAACGGTAGACACATGAAAAAACCTCAACTTTATTTATTTAGAAAAAAAAAAAAAGAAGAAAAAAAAACCTTAAAATGGCTTTTCAGTTCACATTTGTGAACTGAAAAGAGAAATTAATTTTATCTACCTCTCAAGGGAGAAAGAAATGGGTCTGGAAATTCATTGCAGCGAAATGAGTGAGTTATTTCGCTGACTGTCAGTGGTAGGTAAAAATGTAATGCAATAAGTGAAGGCCAGGTTTGAATAGATAGAAAATTAATCTTCAACCACTATCTCCTGTGGGATTTTTCTGTGCCAGAATTGATTGCATTTCAGCTCCTGACTTGAGAGAGAAATTGGTTGGAGTTGGATTTTAATTATATTCACACACTGGATCACTTTCCATCAAAATACGTGTTTTGCTACTTTTCTGAAAAAAAGTTTAAATGGATATAAAACTGTACCAACTGACACCACAATCTGTCAGGCTTTTCATGGAAATGCCAGATTAAAATAATTAATAATATTGAGGTTTTCCTTTTTAATCATTCCTTTTTTTCTTTTTTTTTTTTTTAGATGTAAGCTACTTGAAATTCATAAATTTGCAAATGAAAACCAAATGGTTTATTTTCTTTAGAAGGATCTACTATAAATTTGGTTGTGTAAGGCCTGGTACAGCATTCATTGGTCTTGCTGGTCAGGAGGTAGCGACCCAAGTGAGTGCAGCACAAATTTGCCAATAATGGTTCTGATACTCACCTGTTGTATACAGAACCACAGACATCTTTAGATGTACAGAACAAACTGTTCCTGTGTGAGGGTAACTTTGCAATTTTTAAAGAATTTTGTCATTTGTTGTCTTTGGTTTTTGGGCACATTTATGTGTTGTTTCAGTATCAGAGATGTACATCACAAACTACTCCCAGGGAAGTCAACAAGAGCAGTGTGAAAGCATCTACATTACTTTATGTAGTTTTAGATCCACCACCCTGCATTAATGAAGTTGAGCAGAGTTTTTAGATTAATGTTTTTGGTTGGGTATCATGGAGTATTGGTAGGAATAACAACAGACTCCGTCACAGTCTTTTTCAGGGGGACCTGTGTGTGTGTGCTATTAGAAATGTGAGAAGTAGATTTTATGTTGAAATTCTAAGGCATTCCAGTCTTAATTAATTAAATGTTCTCAATTTCAATGAAGTTTAATTGGATTTTGGCTGTAGACATGAAGCTTCTTTCATAGCATATGAGAATGGAAAGACTGAAAGGTATTTATTAATTGGAATGAAATTGAAATATCAAGCAGAAGAAACATGATCATTTTATGTTGCAATACTTCGGGAATGTCAAGCAAAAACCTAAATATATTGTAATATGATATGAAAACTTCTGTGCAAGACCTGCTAGGATGGACTGTATGGAACATTGTGTGATTCTTGGGATTGTTTTTTGTAGGGCTAGAAATTGAACTTTGATGAACTTTGACTAGTCAGTCCTTTCCAACTGAGAATATTCTATGATTCTATGTTCACACCCTTTCTCTTTTACCATACCCATTCCCTTCCAAATATCTCTTGTGGAAATTTAGTTGAAAGAAATCTTTTGAAATTCACTCATTCTGGTATTTTAGTGTGGTGATGTGGCCTGATGATCCCCAATTCTTTTCTGAAGTGTACTGTGAAAGCATTGAGGATTTGTAGCCTTTGCTACTAATTTCAGAAATAAGTCTTAGAATTTTTTTTAAACCAAATTACTTTCCAACAGAAGGGAGGTTTTGTCACATGAATGATTGATTGTTGAGATTGCATTTGCGTAATTAGACAAACTCATTACTTTGAGCAACATGAAGCTAAGAGATAACTTGTGAAAAGAACTCCAGAATTTGCATAATGTTTAGCATTCCAGTTTTGGGAGATGAAAAGAAATTCTATGGGATAATATGGAAGCAAAAAAAAAACCCCAGGCAAGCCACACAACAAAAACTGAAAAACTGAAAAATGAACCTATGAAAAATTGAACCAAATTACATTATCTGAAGCTGTCATAATGCTGTGTCATTTCAAAGCATGCAATGCACAAACTGTTACTGATCCTGGCTCTAGTCTGCACCCTTGAAAGTTCAAAGGGTTGTGGGGGGGTTGACCTTGTCTGACTGCCAGTTGCCCACAGAGTTGTCTATCACGTTCCTCTCTATCACCACCCCCCTCCAGCAGTGGAGGGGTGAGAAAATAAGGCCATAAAAGACTCCTGGATTGAGATAAAGGCAGTTTAATAAAGAAAAGCAAAGTCCAAACATTGAAGCAATGGAAATAAAAAATATTTATTCTTTACTTACCATCAGCAGGCAATGTCTAAACACTTTCTGCGAAACAGGACCTTAGGACAAACAGGAGTTGCTCCCCAAACACTCCACCTTAATGACAAATGCCCCCTCTCTCCTAATTTCTCTGAGCTTGTAATACTGGGCAGAACATCATTAGAAAGGAATATCTCTTTGATCAGCTTGGGCCAGCTGTCCTGGCTATGTGCTCTCCCAAACTCCTGCCCACCCCTAGAATGCGGTTAAGTGCTAAGTAACAAATTGAATTTCTTAGCATAAGATATAGTAGCAATGCTACATAAAAATAGTCAGAATGAGTACCCACCTTCTTTTCTTCTGGAAATTTAGTAGACTTGTGAGATTCATCTAACCTAATTCTAGACAGCTGTACTGCTGACTTCTATGTCTAGGTGACTTGCCCTAGAGCTACTTCTACAATCAATCAAAAGTAGGAGACACTTTTAAAGCATGATTCATGTCATGGTAAAATAGGTGTCTAATTAAGATAAGATGAATTGCTATCTAAACATGCCCATTTCTCTTCATTGGCTATGAAGGCAGCCTGCAGTGATGAGCACAACACTGCTGGGTTGTTGAAATTGGTGGTTGTCACTGGTTAGATGAGTTCTGCCCTTTGTGTTTCCAAAGGAAACGAATTCTTTAAAACCCACCCACAGTTGCTGCTTACTTCAGACATTTGAACCTATACTTAGAATAGCATTTGTCTGTAACCTTGCAATGAAGCAGATGAGAAAACATAGGCAGTTTCATTACATGACATTGTGGATAGGCTAAAATTTATCTGTCTGTACTTTGATAGAGGATAATAAACAGTGCACATATGCCCGACTGACCGGCAGGTACTTCATTGTCAGCACTATTTATCAAGCATAGCACATTTTCAAAAACTGAGGACTCTATAGTATTAAAATATCCTTATAATTGCCTACAATTGCTGGCCTGAGTAATCGTTCAGTATCATAGTTGCTATATTATTACTTTAAGTGGCAGTCAACCCATGCCATGGGGCCTCCTGTTCCAGCTGCAGCTGAGACAGGTTAAGACATTTCCCTCTCCTCTTTGGCCTTCACTTCCTCCTTGGTTCCACACTTCATGCAGTTTTTGTATCTGAGTTAGAAAAATTCTCTGCTTTTCAAAATGTTTAAGAACTAGTACAAATTGAATGAGTGAATTGGAAGGAATCAAGAAGTGTGTATCAGGGTGCAGACAGATGAGAGAAGATGGGAACTCGGGGCAGACAGGTGGTGGTGAGTGGAATGAAATTCCACCGAGACATCCTTAAAATAAACCATTGAACAAAACCTGATTCAATCAGAAGTTCTAAGAAAGCTTAATTTCTTTGCTTTGTCTGGATGTACACCACAGTTTCTGAAAAATCTGTTTATGCAATATATATGGGTGTTATCATTTTTAGATTTGTGATTTGCGATATAATCTGCAGAAGGAAAAAAGTTAATTTAAGATTTGGCGCAAATTATTACACATAATAAAAGGTAATTGATTTGCCTTGTGTTATGGGTGTAAAAATTCCATGCAGTTACGAAATTGAGGTGTGTAAGGCGTTAGGCTCTTACTTTTCTTTTGCAGGTCTTAATTTCACTGAGTTGCATTGGATAAATCAAAATTAAAAGCAAACTATACACAAATATTCCTTGACCTGGAGCAACTAATTGTGTTTATATGCAAATGCAAAATGTTGGCAATGAAAGAAAAGCTATGATTTTTTTTTTACGTAAAAAGAGCAAATGTGAGTGCCATTATTTTTAGCACACTTTTTAATATTTTACCCTTCACATGTTTTTCTTTAAAAAGCCTGAAAAGAATGAAACTGAATCTGGCAGCCAGAGAATTAGACCAGTATTTGAAGATGATCCTGTTTTCCGACGGCAGACATCTTACCAATATGCAGCAGTCCACATACCAACAGATATTTATGAAGGCTGTAAGTAGCATGTGAACAAAGTGATTTTATATTTTTATATTTTTATATTAAGCTCATTATTTGTGTCCCATTCTTAATGTTTTTCTCCATTTTTAGTACAGGTTTGCTGTTATTGTCACTTTTACTTCTTTCAGTGCTTCTTCAGCGAAGTGTCGTATCAGGGATATGATTCATTTTATGAATTGGTAGGTGCCAAAAGTAAAGAGAGCCATTAGGACTGGATCTGAGTTTCACAAATGTAATTGGAGGTAAAACAAAACTCTTGCATATTCTGATTTTCTGATCCATTCTTTCTCCGTGCTGTTCACATTTAATACAAACAATTCTTGACAACTCTTCTTTACATGCTGTTTGGCCTCAGGCAGAGTTCTGAAAACATTTTTAAGAATCCAAAAAGCAGGTACAGTTCAGGGAAATAACATGCTATGTGAGCTGGTAGTACCAATGTTACATCCAGTGCATTTCTAGAATTGCAGTAACAGATTAACAGAGAATTTAAATAAAGTCTTTCTAAACTATGCAAAAAATAACACATATATGCATATACCAATGCGGATTCTTTAATTGTATTTCAAAATGAAGTATTTATCTTTCAAGATGGAAGTAAGTCCCTGTGCTCATTATCAAGCAAAAATCTTTATACAATAAAAATACATTTCAGCATTCAAATGAGCTGCATATTTTTAAAAAGCAGGAAGAAAAATTAAATAGGATTTTTATTTTTAAGTTTTGATTTTTTTTTACTTAAGTTCCTAATTTCAAGTATGCAATTTTTACCTCTTTTAAAGACTCATCAAGAGGTAAGAGACCCTAGTGTGACCTGAGCTTTTTAAAATTCATGGCCACAGTTGTGTGCAGCTTCCATAAATGGCACAGGGATGAAGATGGAAATGTCAGTATGATGGGGGAAAGAACCATAGTAGCTCATATTCTTATATGGTTGTCCTGGTCTAAAGGACAGGTGTCTGTTAAGGAAGGCAGGAGCCTCCCTTGGAATGGGAAACTGTAACCCCTCTCCCTCCGAATTATTATAAATTTGAAATCAAGATGCTCTCAGGCAAAGATATGGGAATAGGAATAACAGTTCTTTACTACTATCTAAAACAAGGATAACAAATAACAACAGCTATGGTGTTAACCAACAAACAGAACAAGAAACCCAGTGGCAGCCTGCTCGGCTTCAGGCACCTTCTCCCTTTTGGTGCAGTTCCAGTCACAGCCTGCAGGGGCGCTTTGGGTGTGATGATTCCCCGGCGGCTGCAGGGGGCGCTCTGGCGTGAGCTCAGGTAGCACACGGCAATGGCGGCTGCCCGAGGCAGGGAGGGATGGAGGAGAGCCTTTCTTCCACAGACCCCTCAGAGGGCAGCTGGTGTCAGTGCTGCAGTAGGATCTCCGGACACAGGGAGCTGGGACGGTAAGAGGTCCCGATGTGCAGGGGAAGCCCCGCTACAATGTAGTGAAGAAACTCGGAGCAGCGAGGAGGAGCAGGGGAGAGACAGGCTGGTGGCAGCCAGCTCCCGATGGGGCAGAGGGCAGAGACTCACAGCAGACAGACCGGCAGCTCCGTGCTGTCTTCTCAGAGGGCCGTGGGTTCTGCAGGCAGCAGCTCCGACCATCCCGCTCTCGGGTCCCGAGCAAGAGCCCTGTAACCTCCCCCCTGCCCTTGCTTTTCAGTCTCCAAAATCTCGCGTTGTCAAGCCCTGCTTCCATGAGGGGCAATTCTGCCGCACCCTGCCAAGGAGAAAGGCCCTAGCCTTGTGCTTTGTTCTCTTAAGTACTCAGCAATTAGCTCAGTCATTTGTGTCTTAGCAACCCATGGGAGAAAAAAATTCCTGTGGAAAAAAGGAAAAAAAACAAACCCTAAATCCAACCTCCAACATTCTCCACCCCGAATTTTTTTTTCCATGCAAATACCTTACATCAAATTTAAACCTTCGAAGTATATACATACATGCCGATACAGATACAAGCACAGTATGATAAGTAGTTCACCCTAAAACAAGATCTCCTTGAGGTATGCATCGGGTCTCTCCATCTCTTTGCATCACCCACCAGGTGCAGCCTGGTCCCTGAGCAAAGACAACCCCACGGATGGGATTGTCTTTACTTGAGGCAGAGTTTACCCAAACAGTCTTTCCCAGCATACCTCTCATGTGTATTACTGGAACCTTATCTCCATCTGTTGTTCACAAGGGGTCAGAGTGGGCAGGCCCGGCCCGGTTGGAGGAACCTCGGGTGTTCACTAACCATGTGGCCTTTGCTAAATTAGTCTCCTAGTTCTTGAACGTCCCCCCACCCAGTGCTTTCAAGGTGGTTTTAAGCAGGCCATTGTACCGTTCAACTTTCCCAGCTGCTGGTGCATGATAAGGGATATGATACACCCACTCGATGCCATATTCCCTAGCCCAGGTGTTTAAAAGGCTATTTTTGAAATGAGTCCCATTGTCGGATTCAATTCTCTCAGGGGTACCATGTCTCCAAAGAACCTGTTTTTCAAGGCCCAGGATGGTGTTCTGGGCAGTGGCATGAGGCACAGGGTAGGTCTCCAGCCATCCTGTGGTGGCTTCCACCATTGTGAGAATGTAGCGCTTGCCTTGGCGGGTTTGGGGCAGTGTGATGTAATTAATCTGCCAAGCCTCTCTATACTTGTATTTGGACCACCGTCCACCATACCATAGAGGCTTCACCCGCTTGGCCTGTTTGATCGCAGCGCACGTCTCACAATCATGGATCACCTGGGAGATACTGTCCATGGTTAGGTCCACCCCTCGGTCTCGTGCCCACTTATAGGTGGCGTCTCTGCCCTGGTGGCCTGAGGCATCATGGGCCCATCGGGCTAGGAACAACTCCCCTTTGTGTTGCCAGTCTAAATCTATCTGTGCCACCTCTATTTTCACAGCGTGATCTACCTGCTTGTTGTTCTGGTGTTCTTCGTTAGCTCGGCTCTTAGGGACATGGGCATCTACATGGCGGACCTTTACAGGTAGCTTCTCTACCCAAGTGGCAATGTCTTTCCATTCATCAGCTGCCCAGATTGGCTTTCCTCTACGCTGCCAGTTGGCCTTTTACCACCTTTCCAGCCAACCCCATAGAGCATTGGTTACCATCCACGAATCGGTGTAGAGATAGAGCTTTGGCCACTTCTCTCTCTCAGCAATGTCCAGGGCCAGCTGAATGGCTTTGAGTATAGCAAATTGGCTCGACCCACCCTCTCCTTCAGTGGCTTCTGCAACCTGTCGTGTGGGGCTCCACACAGCTGCTTTCCACTTCCGGTTCATCCCTATGATGCGACAGGAACCATCAGTGAAAAGGGCATAGCACTTTTCTTCATCTAGCAGTTGATTATATGGTGGAGCCTCCTCAGCCCGGGTCACTTGTTCTTGCTCCTCTTCATCAGTGAGACCAAAACTCTCACCTTCTGGCCAGTTCGTAATTATTTCTAGGATCCCAGGGCGGTTCGGATTTCCAATGCGGGCGCGCTGTGTGATAAGTGCGATCCACTTACTCCATGTGGCATCGGTGGCGTGGTGGGTAGAGGGAGCCTTTCCTTTAAACATCCACCCCAGCACTGGTAGTCGAGGTGCCAGGAGGAGTTGTGCTTCAGTGCCAATTACCTCCGAGGCGGCTTGAACTCTTTCATAGGCGGCCAAGATTTCCTTCTCTGTGGGGGTGTAGTTGGCTTCAGACCCTCTGTAACTCTGGCTCCAGAATCCCAGCGGTCGGCCTCGAGTCTCTCCAGGCACCTTCTGCCAAAGGCTCCAAGACAAGCCATTGTTCCCGGCTGCAGAGTAAAGCACATTCCTCACCTCTGGTCCCGTCCTTACTGGGCCAAGCGCTACTGCGTGAGCGATCTCCTGCTTGATCTGGGCAAACGCTTGTTGCTGTTCAGGGCCCCAGTGGAAATCGTTCTTCTTGCAGGTGACCAGGCAGAGAGGGCTCACAATCTGGCTGTACTCTGGAATGTGCATCCTCCAAAAGCCTATGGCCCCTAGGAAAGCTTGAGTTTCCTTTTTGTTAGTTGGCGGAGACATCGCAGTGATCTTATTGATGACCTCCGTGGGAATCTGGCGCCGTCCATCTTGCCATTTTACCCCCAGGAACTGGATCTCTCGAGCAGGTCCCTTGACTTTGCTTTTCTTGATGGCAAAACCGGCTTGTAGGAGGATCATGATGATCTTCTCTCCTTTCTCAAATACCTCTGCTGCCGTGTTCCCCCACACAATGATGTCATCGATGTATTGGAGATGCTCTGGAGCCTCACCCTTTTCTAGTGCAGCCTGGATCAGTCCATGGCAGATCGTGGGGCTGTGCCTCCACCCCTGGGGTAGCCGATTCCAGGTATATTGCACACCCCTCCAGGTGAAGGCGAACTGAGGCCTGCACTCCGCTGCCAGAGGGATGGAGAAGAACGCATTGGCGATGTCAATGGTGGCATACCATTTTGCTGCCTTGGACTCCAGCTCGTACTGGAGCTCCAGCATGTCTGGCACGGCAGCACTCAATGGTGGAGTCACTTCATTCAAGCCACGATAGTCCACAGTCAATCTCCATTCCCCGTCAGACTTGCGCACAAGCCAGATGGGGCTGTTGAAGGGTGAGTGAGCTTTACTGACCACTCCTTGGCTTTCCAGGTCGCGGATCATCTTGTGGATGGGGATCACGGCATCTCGATTCGTCCGGTACTGCCGGCGGTGCACTGTCGAAGTGGCAATTGGCACTTGTTGCTCTTTTACTCTCAGGAGTCCCACTGCATTTTGATTTTCCGATACTCCAGGCAAGGTGTTCAGTTGCTGTGGCCGTCCGCCTGCCTCCTCGGTGGAGTGGAGGTGGCTACTAGCAAAGGCGGATGCGACTTGGGTCCTCGGGGGCCAGCCTCGTTCCCAATCGCCGAGCGACTCTTGCCCTTGCTCCCTGCTAGCTGCTCGGTAGGCGAACTCTCCCACACCTCAGGGGGTTCCTCCAACCCAGGAATGAAGAGACACAGACACGAGGTTCTGCACTCTGTGGCACCGGGGATCGGAGGACCTCGATTCCCCTGGGACACGATCTTTTATTGTTCCCCCGGTGACCAATCACCGGGTAGCAGAGGGGAGGAACTGGGGAGGAGCAGGGGACAGGGAGCGAACCAGGGATAGAAGGGGGATGAGCGAGGGTTACAGACAGGGGAGTGATACAATGAACAACCGAGTAACTGAGAACTCTCTAGGAAACTGGGGGTGACTAACTCAGATGGGCAGGTGGTGCTCCCCAATGAGCCCTGGGGGTATTAACCTGTCTCGAGCCCAGCCTCTTCTGGGCTAAACTATTGTTTGCTCTACCTCGGGGGAGCCCTCCTCCTCCCCCCAGGGCTTTCTCATTGGAAATTCTTCTTCTGGGGTAACCTGCACCACTGCCACATCTCCCCCGTTTTTATTACTTAAAGGCAATGCGCGGTTAACTAAAGGGATAACAAAACACTTAACACAACTTAGGGAACAAAGTCCAAGGAAAAGAGTCAACAAAAACCAAAACAGAGTCCGTAAAACTTGTGAAATCCAGCTAGAGATCCCCCAGCTGGTGAAGAGGCTGTCGAGCCAGTCCTTGCCCTCCGTCTTGAGTTGGTGGATCTGGTCCCGCATCTCCTGGATTGTGGACTTGATGGATTGGGCATGAGATGAAAGGTTGAAGCAACACAGTCCTTCAAACTCTTCGCACCCGTGGTTGTGGAGCAGCAGCAGATAGTCTATGGCGGCCCTGTTTTGGAGCGTCGCCTGCCTGGTTGCCTCCTCATCTGAGAGGAGTTCAGGCAGGTGCTAATCGGGCCGTTCGCTGAGTCGACGTGAAGGCAGAAGTCACTCTGGCCGATGGATTTTGCCAGAGTGACCCACACGTTTTCTCGAGGCTGCTGCACCAGCCACGGGGCAGACGCCGGAATTTCCAGGAGAAACAGGACCCTAACGAAAATCCAGACTGGCTCCATCTTCCTTGGGGATCTCTGATGGGTAGACTGAGAAAGAAAAACCTTAAAATCTAACAAAAGTGATCCAAACGATAAAAGGTAACTCTAACATAAACTCCCCCTCTCTCCCCCCTTTCTCTTGAATGGGTAGGTAACAGGGATAGGGACACACAAAAGGTAAGTCAGAGGGGTAGGTTGGGGAAGGGTAAAAGGGGGTGTATAGTCCATGGTATTGCCGAGTATGGTTGCCTTCTGACATCTCTGGTGTCTTCTTCCTCTGGGACTTCTTCTTGCTGAGATGCCGGAGGGTCGTCTAAGCTGGGCAAGTCTTTTTTTCTCCTTTTCTTCCAAGCCTCTGTGGCTTGGAAACCTTCTTCTTGCGGAGACTGGGGTGGAACTGTCTCTGCAAAACAAGCTCGCTTTCTCTGCTTAGGCCCCCGGTAGGGTCGGACATACCTAGCTGGGATCCATTTCGGCCCCTCTGGGGTGGACACACATGCGTACCCTCTGCCCCAGACAATCAGTGGGAGAGGCCCTTCAACCTCATGGGTCTCAGGGTCTCTTACCAGCACCGGCGGATGTTCTTTTAATTTGGAGTTGGTCGAATTAGTAAAGTGCCGGAATACAGGGGGGACGGGCTCTTCTGGTGTACAATTTAAAAAGTTAATCGTGAAGAGCGCCTTGCAGAGTCGCTCAATGGGCGATTTCTTCTCTGCACCTCCCTGCTGCTGGTAGAGGACTCTCTTAAGTGTACCGTGAGTCCTCTCCACGATGGCCTGCCCCGTAGGGGAGTGAGGGATGCCGGTGACGTGGGCAATCCCCCACTCCTGGAGGAAACTACGGAGATAGGCAGAGGTGTACGCTGGGCCATTGTCCGTCTTTATCTTTTTGGGGGTACCTAGGACAGAGAACGCCATTAGAAGATGTTTGCGAACGTCTTTCGCCTTTTCGCCCGTGTGGGCCGAGGCGAACACAGTATGGCTAAACGTGTCTACAGAGACATGTACATATTTGAGTCTGCCGAACTCTTGGATATGGGTAACGTCGGTCTGCCAAACTTCATTTGCAGCTAGCCCTCGGGGGTTTACCCCTGGATGGAGCGAGGGCAGCTGATAGGTCTGGCAATTGGGACATGTCGCCACGATTGCCCGAGCCTGTTCTAGAGGTAGGTGGAACATCCTCCGGAGGGCTGGGGCGTTCTGATGGTAGAACTGGTGGGACATCTTGGCTTGTGCGAAGGTGTCAGGGATGTTAGCTGACTGCACCTGCGCAGCCATTGCCAAGGCGTCTGCTCTGCGGTTCCCCTCACTGATGTACCCAGGAAGGTCTTGATGCGATCTCACATGCATCACGTGAAATGGGTGCTCTCGGTGGGACAACAGGGACACTAGCCGCGAGAGCAGCCCGAATAAATTTTTGTTAGAGACCTCCTTAAGTAAACTGTGTTCTGCTCTGACAGTTATCCCAGCAACGTAGGCCGAATCTGTAACCAAATTGAGAGGCTCCCGGAACCTTTCAAAGACTCTGACGACGGCTGCTAGTTCTGCAATTTGTGGGGATCCCTCCACCACATGGACCTCAGATTCCCACTTCTGGGTCCGAGGGTCCTTCCAAGTCATGACTGACTTGTGAGAGGATCCCGAGCCGTCGGTGAAAACCGTCAGAGCTCCTTTTACAGGCTTTTTTGACTGCATAAACTTTGGAACCAAATTAAAATTTGTGTTAAACAGGTGATGTTTCAATTTCTTTCCCGTGATTTTGCCTGGGAAACTGTCAAGAGAGAACTGGAGGCTCTCATTGGACTGGACTAATTTTTCCAAGTCCTCATCTTTCCAGGGAACACGAATGCATGAGAAATCGCACCCCGCAAGGGTGCGGAGCCTGGCCCTCGCTCTGGTGATAAGCGAGGCCACCAGCTCTTGTGGCGTGGTAATAGTTTTGGACGGTGTGTGAGGGAGGAACACCCACTCTATGATTAAGAGGGAGTCCTTCAACCTCTCGTCCCATTGAAAGACCAGTCCGTGTAATTGGGGGACCTGCCCTAAGATGATAAGTTGAAAAGGCAGGTCCGGGGCCACTCTGTGGGCGTGCCTGGAGACTAAGGCTTTGCACACCTTACCTATGGAAGCCCTGGCATCGGTGGTAAGCTGCTTTGGAGAGTCGAGTCCCTCACCGCCCTTCAGGAGATCGAACAAGGGGGCGAGGTCTGCCGTCGTCAGCCCCAGCAGAGGACGAACCCAGTTGATACTCCCACATAGCTGATGTAACTCCCGCAGGGTCCTGGGCTCGTCCACGATGTCGAGCTGCTGGGGTGCGACGGTCCGCTCTCCGATGCGGATGCCAAGGTACTTCCACGGTAGGGTGCGTTGTACTTTGTCTGGATGGATGGTCATCCCGGCACGCTGGATGGCATCGATGGCGGCTTTGAGAGTCTTTTCTAGTAGGTGCTCGGAAGGAGCACAGACAAGAACATCATCCATGTAGTGGAAAATTATGGATTTCGTGAAGGCTTTCCTCACTGGCGACAGTACTCGGGCTACGTACCACTGGCAGATTACAGGGGAATTTTTCATTCCCTGGGGTAAAATCCGCCAATGGTACCTTTCCTGGGGCGCCTGCCTGTTCACAGACGGCACAGAAAAGGCAAACCGCGGCGCATCATTTGGGTGCAACGGGATCGAGAAGAAGCAGTCCTTGATGTCAATAACTGCGAGTGGCCACGCTCGGGGGAGCATTGCCGGGGATGGTAATCCCGGCTGAAGGGGACCCATGTCAACAATGGCCTCGTTAATCTTACGTAGGTCGTGGAGAAGCCTCCACCCGCCTCCGCCAGCCTTGCGGATGACAAAGACAGGGGAGTTCCAAGGGCTGTCTGATGGGACAACATTACCCTTGGAAATTTGCTCTTCCACGAGTGACCGTAGGGCGCTCAACTTATCTTTAGTGAGGGGCCACTGCTCCACCCACACCGGCTTGTCAGTTTTCCAGGTGAGTTGCGGAACAGAGCCATGGGTGGGGCGCCCAGCAGCGGCCCCAGCTAGAAATCCCCTGGTGTATCTGGGATTTCTAGCCTGGTCCCCCATTGCGACAAAAGGTCCCTGCCCCAGAGGTTGAAGCCAGAGGCCACCACGTATGGTCTTACCGTGGCAACATGACCGTCCGGCCCCTCCACCAAGATGTTATTAGTGGACCTCTGGGGCATAACGGCTCCCCCAAGTCCGGTGATGTTTTCGGTTGAGGGCCGGAGCCCCCATCCATGTGGCCACTCTGCTGCTGAAATGATAGTCACGTCTGATCCTGTGTCCATCATTCCTCGGATGTGCACCGCTGCCTTGCCGTTTTTGAGGCGGCAAGACAGGGTGGGCTTGTCGGTCCCCAGGAGCTCTGAGTACATGGCCCGTGGTGTCATCTTCGTCTTGGGAAGGTCCTCCGGAATAATTATTGCATGAGCCAGCCACTGGCCCCTGGACACGAACCAGGGGGCCGAGTGACAGGCGGCGGTGATTTTAAAAGTCTGTCCCGGGATAGCTGTAACAATCTGAGGGAGCACAAAGAGCCCGAGAGGGCCCCTCGTGGAGTCCCCCACGACCAAAAGCTCTGTCCTCTTATAAATGTCTCCACAAAGAAACACGTTATAACTACGAAAGTCTGTGTTGGTGACATGTTGAGGGTGGGCACTTACCAGGTGGAACCTGGTCTTGTCCTTGGCCGCTGCAGTGTCCCCCTCTCCCGCCGATGGTGTGGCGGGCGGTCTCGCCGGAGCGGTGATGGTGGTCCCGGTGTTGTCAGCATTTAATTTGGTGTCACAGCGCAGTGCTGTACTGCGCTCTTCTGCCCGTTTCCCTGGTGCTGGCGGCAACACGGGCAGAGCACCGCTCCGGGACCTGCGGGAGGCTTAGAACAAGAGGTGTTATTTCTCCGGGGCTTTGGACAAAAGCGTGCGATGTGCCCACCTTGTCCGCAGTTATAACACTTGTTATGTCCAGTTCGGTTATTGTCAATTTCAGGGGTGGCAGCCCCCGCTGCTGTCACATACCTCCTTTGCTGTTGGGGTCCGCGGCCTGGAGGAGGGGGTGCTACTGATGGCTCGGGGGTGATCTCGGCGCACACTTCTAACATTGCCTCTAAGGTGGGCCGAGGCAATCTGGGGAGGGTTTTTAGGACTACCTTGCAGGCAGCATTGGCATTGGCGTATGCCACTGACCGGAGGAGCTTTGCTTGGTTTGAGGGGTCTTCTTCTTGTTTCTCGAGAGCCATCCTCACTCGGCCTACAAACTTAACAAAGCTCTCCTCTGGTTGTTGCCTGATGGTGGCATACCCATCTGAAGGCACCTCCGCAGATGGTAGCGTCAGGAGGGCCCTCAGCGCTGCCTGCTGTACGTCTCTAATCGCTCTTGTTGGGAGCTGTGCAGCCTGCTCCTCACCCTTGCTAAAGTCCCCCTCGCCTGCTAGGTGGTCCATTGTCAGGTCATCGACCTCATCTTCCCCATTGTATTCTCCCAGGAGGTCCTCTAGTAGGCGTTTCCAAGCCCTTTCCCATAGCATGTAATTTTCAGGAGTTAGGATCCCTTCCATAATTGACTTAAGGTCCTCCGGGACTAAGAGGTTGGACCTAAAGGTTGCTCTGAGCATGCCCTGGCTGTAAGATGATTCCAGCCCGTGGTCACTGATCATCTTACATAGGTCTCGCAGCTGGGAGAATGGAAAAGGCTCCCACCGGGGATTCCGGCCACGCCTACCCAGGTGGACCGGTAGGGCTACCAGGCTTTGTCCCCCCTCCTGGGCCGCGCCCCCTAGGCCCCCGGGCTCCGGGTGATCTGAACCCGGGCAGGCTGGGGCCCGGTCCCAGGCCTCGGCACCGGCCTCGGCCTGTGGGCCTCCGGGTTCTAGGCTCCGGGGCCCGGGGTGCTGGCAGGCCTCGGCTTCCCCCCTCCCGGGTTCTAGGCTCCGGGGCCCGGGGTGCCGGCAGGCCTCGGCCCCCTCCCTTCCGGGTTCTAGGGCTTCGAGGCCCGGAAGGGGGGGCGTGGGAATCGGAGCCGGAGAGGGCGGCGCGCGAGGGGACGGGTGCCGCGCGGGGCCGGCTGGAGGTCCCGAGGGGATGGGAGGGGCCCGACGCGATACCACGCCCCGACGCGACGCAGGGGGAGGGACGGCCCCGGGGGCGGAGGACTCCGTGGGCAGGCTCAGGGGAGGAGTCCGGGGAAGGGGAGGGATCCCGCGCAAAACGGCTTTTGGCGCCAAAACGGGGGGTGGAAGGCGCGCTGGCCGCGCGGCCGGCGCCATCCCGCTCCTCACCGCGGCTATCCTCTCCTCCATAACCACGATAAGGGGGGGGCACAACGGGCGCAACCGGGCACCCGGGCACAGGCAAAACATCCAAGGGAAGGTCCGGCGCGGAGGAGCCCCCTCCCCACCGGCCAGGGAGCGCCGGAGATCGCGGGGGATCGAGGGCAAACGACACCCGACGCGAGTCTCGACGCCCCAGGGAAGGGGGGTGAGAAGAGTGGGGCGGCAGGGAAAGTGGGGTAGGAGGAACCGGGGTTTCAACTTTCCCCTTACTAAGTCCCCTCAAAGAATCGCAAATTAAAATCAAAACCGAATAAAAACGAGTAACGCTAACATCTCCCTCCCGAACCTTTTTAGTTACTAAATCCCCCACTTTGTCCCAAAAGCCCAGATCTCGAACTAAATCTAAAGAAACCGAGGGAAACTGAATAAAAACCCATCTAACGAATTCCCTTAAAAGAGGTTTCGAAAAACGCTTCCCCTCCGCAGTTAAAACTCCCTTAATTTGGGAGTAAAACCCCTTTTGCTGCCTGGAAAGCCGGGCACCCATAACGGCAGCAACTCCTAGCCGAGGCAAACAGGAAAGCTAACGCGGTGGGGTCAGGGGAAATTCTTAAACTCACTTTCCGGACGCTGCGCAGCGATTTTACTCCACGTGCCGGGTCCCGGATCCCTGGCACCTCTCCCGTCCCTGACCGCCGGTCACAGTCCTCTGGCTAGGGTGGTGTGGTGACCGAGGCTCTCTCCACACTCCGTCGGGAGAGAGGTTGCTCGATCTCCCCTCCCGAAAAGTCCACTAAAATGCAGAGCTCTTCAGGAAGGGCGGCCGACGCTGCAACGGCGCGCTTCTGGCGAAGGTCGCTCCGATGAGGCAAGTGGTCAAGCTGACCAAAGGCCCCACGTTGGGCGCCAGCTGTGGCCGTCCGCCTGCCTCCTCGGTAGAGTGGAGGTGGCTACTAGCAAAGGCGGATGCGACTTGGGTCCTCGGGGGCCAGCCTCGTTCCCAATCGCCGAGCGACTCTTGCCCTTGCTCCTTGCTAGCTGCTCGGTAGGCGAACTCTCCCACACCTCAGGGGGTTCCTCCAACCCAGGAATGAAGAGACACAGACACGAGGTTCTGTACTCTGTGGCACCGGGGATCGGAGGACCTCGATTCCCCTGGGACACGATCTTTTATTGTTCCCCCGGTGACCAATCACCGGGTAGCAGAGGGGAGGAACTGGGGAGGAGCAGGGGACAGGGAGCGAACCAGGGATAGAAGGGGGATGAGCGAGGGTTACAGACAGGGGGGTGATACAATGAACAACCGAGTAACTGAGAACTCTCTAGGAAACTGGGGGTGACTAACTCAGATGGGCAGGTGGTGCTCCCCAATGAGCCCTGGGGGTATTAACCTGTCTCGAGCCCAGCCTCTTCTGGGCTAAACTATTGTTTGCTCTACCTCGGGGGAGCCCTCCTCCTCCCCCCAGGGCTTTCTCATTGGAAATTCTTCTTCTGGGGTAACCTGCACCACTGCCACACTCCAGCCCCTCAGTGTCTTCCTTGTAGTGAGGGGCCCCAAACTGAACACAGCACTCGAAGTGTGACCTCACCAGAGCCAGGAACAGAGGGACCATCAGTGCCCTGGTCCTGCTGGCCACACTATTGCTGATCCAGGCCAGGATGCCATTGGCCTTCTTGGCCACCTGGGCACATGCTGGTTCATGTTCAGCTGCTGTCAACCAGTACTTGTTTCTAATACGGGAATGAAAATTTTCTACGTCTCTGGTAGGTGACATTCGCACCTTCTGCCTCTCATCAGATGATGATGCCAAAATGCAAGATCAGGAGTACCATGTTTGTAATTTGCTTTTTGCTTTCATTTCTCAGTGTACAGCTGAGAAAGAGTAACTATAGAGCTTATAATTCTGATTATGAAGTGCAAAGCAATGTACTGCTTGTTATGTGGTCAGTGGAATTAACTACATATCAGTCATTCTGCTTCACACTGTACATCAGTATCCTCTTATCTCTTTCAAGGAATCCCATCTCATCCATCCACTGTAATCTCTTTAGATGCCACTAAGACAGTGTTTACTTATTGAACTGTAAGATTGGAAGAAAAAGCAAGAGTTCAATAGCATCATGTTGAAAAGCCTACTAAGGACAATGGAAATTTTTCCATTGATTTTAGTAGGCCTTGGATCAGGTTCTATATAAGTAACTTCTGGCATCTGATTCATCAAGACATAATCCTGACTGCACTAAAAGATTTAACAGTGACTTCGCAAATGCTACAATTTCACCAAGTTACAGGGTTTCATTGTTATTAATTTGTTAATCTAAATAAAATGCAGTTTTAGATTGGCTTGGGAAAAGAAGGATATAAAAGGTTCTATCATGACTGTTCCTACTTCCACCACACACAAGGGTAAGCAGTAATTATTTCCTGTGAGAAAACATACAAGAAGGGGAGAGGATGTATTTTCATTATGGATTGATGTTTGTATTATCATTGCCCTCCTCAAGGCACTTTAAGGGGCAATATTCAGATGTAACAATGACCTACTGGCTTCTAATTATCTTGTCCTAAACCCTGATCAATCTGCCTATTCTTGCAATAGTGAAATTCTCTTCAGCAAAGCACTTCCCTTGCCAAAGTATATATATTTCTGGCAGCATCTGGCACTTTCCAGCCCTGGAATCTGATGTAGGCTTGTAAATTGTGCTAGGTCGGCAAGGTTTTCACCCTCCAGAGCACTGAATTAGTGTAAAATAAGACATTATATTGTTTCCCATTCTTTTCCATTTTTTTTTCCTCAAAAGTATCTAAACACTGAAATTCCTGCTTCATATCCCAGTACAACACTCAAAACTGTAGCTCTTTCCCTTCACACATTGCAAGTGGTTTGGGCATTACTGTGTGAGGCACAATGGCTCTATCACATGCTTGGTACACTCGATCGCCTCCAAAGCAGCTATTCCACAGCAAGGGCAGAGTACAGCACTCCTGTATGTGAGAGGAAATTGTTACAAGTGCTCTACTTTGGAAATAAGTTTAGGGGAAGAGTAGAATTCCTTCCCAATTCTATACACAATAAAAGGGAAAAAAAGTGTTTCTGAAAGGATATTTCTAGAAGAAAAAAAATTATTTAACTATCTGACAGACTAAATAAACAGACACACAAATTACAAATTAATGCATCTTCTGGAATAAAGCTACACTTGACCCACTGACTTTAAAGAAGTGAAATAGTTATTTTACTCTTCATTTGAAGCATCAAACAGTTATCATTTTTTTTCCAAAAGGTGAAGCTTGTAAATATCACTTATTCAAGCAAAACCCTCTGTGAAGTCTTGATAGATTTCTCTTATAGATCAATACTAACTTAGTGTCCATGTTTTCCCAGTCTTACTTGCCTAGGATTTCAGAGCAAACAGCAAACATCTTCTTGCCTTGTACTCTGTAGTTAACACAATCTAATATTCCACAAAGCAGCAGATGTAGTGCAATATATCAATATTAACAAATGCATATGCTTTCATAAAGATTTTACTTGTGCGTACTGATAAAGCTTATCCTCTATTCTCATGCATATTAAATTAGATTTCAGAGCTAGGGCATCCATTCATTGAGCATTTATAAATGCTAATATATGCTCATTTTGATGAATACAAACAAAAATCAGTCTAAGCATAATAATTTTTTGCATTAACAAAACATTGAAGGAAAATGGAAACTAAATATTAAATATTGTCGCTTCAAAATGCTTGCAATTTATTTACATGAAAATCAGATTGCCTACATTGAACATTTAAACCTTGAGGTATTTCTGGTAAGGGACTTCACAACTATCCCCAAGATTTATTATTTGCTTGTTTATTTGCTTGTTTGTTTGTTTTAACACTTCATAGAAGTACCAAAACCCAGGCATTTCCTGCTGATTGAACATTGACTCATAATTTTTCAAATACAGATGAGAAATTCCAGAGCACCCTCAAGAAGTATTACCAATATAACACTAATCCATTCGTTCAAGATTACAAGGAGATGAAAAGTGATATCAAGAGTCTCTTATTTTGCATATGGAGGCATTTATAATGTAAAAATAGAGGGAAATATTAGACTAACATACAGAATGTAGTCAAAGAGGTACAGAGATACATAATTAAACAGTACACTGACTGACATGTACTTTAGAACAATTTGCCATTATATTTAATTGTTAAATTGGAAATGAAAGAGAATGGCTTTGTACTCCACCAGGTGCATACATTCTGTGATTTAGAACAAATAATTTTTTATTTAATTCATTTTCCTTGAGTTCAGTTTCCTAGAAGAAGCTGTGCATGTATGCCAAGACTAGATCAATTAGCTTTATCTGTAGTTGATGAAAACACACTGTTTCCTTCAGAGGACAAGAATAAATTTAATTTCAAGCAAAGCATTCAATACAAGAATAATTCACTCTCCATACACACCTGCCTGTTGACTTTGCTGTCTTAAACTAGATCCCTAATTTTCAGAGACCAGAGATGAGAAAGATGAATCTCAAACTCAGCATCCCTCGTTTTCTGTGCCACCATAAGGCAGACAGCACAAGCAACTCAAAACCTCTCTGACCAGCAGCTCCCAGTCTGGATCTAGCATGCAGGACGTGCTTGTTTAATTACTATTTTGTAACACAGCACCACAAAATCTCAGCCTGCTGTTCAGGCCACAGGAAAACCCTGTCTGACTGACCTGCCTTACGGGATGCTCCCATACATCCTGACGCTGTAAGCTGCTAGCAATGCTTCCAAATTGTACCTTATCCCGATGTTTTGATGGAAACATTTTGAGTTTCTTGCTACAAGACTACAACACTCCAATAGGTCAATAATGTTTCACCATACTTTAAAAGCTGCAGTTCCAGCTGAAGATTGACTCTAATACTAGATTAAGTCCACTGTTTTTCAGATTTATGATGTATTTCTGAATTACAGTCTACATGGCACTCTTGAGTTCTACTGCTTGGCTAAAAAAGACACAAGAGCAAATACAAAGAGTCACATAAAAGTTTCAGGACACATAACCCCAGTTCTTTCCTAGAGTCCTAGAGTAGATTAGCTTTGCATTTATCCTGTGCTATTTCTCATGTAATTTCTAATTTTAATACTACAACAGTAGATTATGATCCTACACAGAATGCCTCAATAACTTGACATTTGAAACTTCTGTAGTCCACCTACACCAGTGCTTCTCACATTGAAACCACTGGTAGAGCAGAACCAGTGGCATCAACAGTAGGATATTTTGGAGGGATGAGGAGGAACAGAGAAACCAAGTGTAAACAAGCCCTGCTGAATTACTCCACTGAGTTTGCATCATTTAAAGGGAAGTGCTGCTAGTGCAGAAGACAGCTGTTTAACTATTGGAATCCTATCCCTTGGCCTACTTTCAGGAGACTTCAGAACAGTGTGACTAGAGTGTATCTGCTTGTTGCACACTGAAAGAAACATTCACAGATTTGAACAGGTAGATTAAATAAGAGCCAAATATTCTATTTAGCAAACTTTGACCTACATGATATGAAATTCTTTTGAGCTAACAACTGACAGAAAAGGAAAGAAAGCTCCAAGGAAATCAGTGTACATCAGCAAAAAGGAATGCCTAGGACTGTTGTATGTCCACAGGCAGCACTTTGATGGTTGAGTAAATATAAGGAAAGGAACTTTTGATAACAGCTGGAAGGCAGCACTCAAATTATGTCAGAAAGATGAGAAATAACTATATGGGTTCCCAGTATAGGGACATGGAAGGTGCAGTCCATACTGAAGGCAACATTATTTTTTAAAAATTAAGAAGGAGAAATTATATTAAAAATGCAGAACCACCAGCCATTTACCAATATGGATTTTTGTCTAGAAAGTAACTGAAGTGCTTAGTTATATCAGTCCCTATGTAGGAGAGCATTCAGGCATGTTCTCACTGTTTAATATGTGATTTAATCCAACACACCACATAGAAGCTTGAACATTTGCCTAGATCTAAGTGCATACTTTGGTAACTTGATGAACTGGGACCATCTGATCCTGCAGTCCTGCCAGAACAGATGGGCCAAACAGTGATAACATCTGCACAAGTAGTGGTATCTCCTTGTAATTCTTTATCTCCTCTTTCTCTGTGATAACATCTTTGTATACTGCAGCACTTAAAAGGTCAGCAGCAATTTAAAATCTTTTGCTTTAAAATTACTTCAGTCATCAGATACTTCTCAGTCATGATTCTGGATCATGATTACTGAAAAGGAATATTTTTTTTCTCTTAATTTGCTCTCTCTGTTGTACAGCACTTTAGGCAATACCACTTTCTACACCACACAAATTTTAAGTATAGTTTATTGCTTAGGTCTTTGAAAGCCTTGGGAAAACATTTATTGAAAGAAAAAATTCTGACTTCTCAATACTCATGTTATCTTTATATAAAGGATGAGCATTTAGTATGCCATGTGATGCACAAATATTTAAGCCTACACATAAATTAATGCCACGTTTCATAGCTGACACCATCACTGCTGTGGTAGAGATTCCATTCCCATCTTGTTACATGTACCATACAGGCTTTTAAAGAGCTATTAGACATTATATGATCCTTCATAAATTTATTATTCTGTAAGAAAGAAAAATAACACACACATGTCTTTGGTCTGGTTACTCTAAAAATGATTTTGAAGAACTCTGAGATTTTCACCAGAAAGATTCCAGGATTCAGGATTTGTATTAACTATTTATGCATATGATAGTGAGGAAAAATGTTGCTACTGTTTACTAAATAAAGCAGTCAGCAGACATAGGTTAGTAAAGGTATTTAACAATTTTATAAATTATTACACTTGGACACTGAAGGGTAAAATAACTTGAACAGTCTCTTTTAGAGTGTGCTTGTTTATGAAAAAATGACAGACTGATAAAAGAAAAAGAAGGTTGACAAACCACTTCTTGTACCTGTAGTTCAGTTGGATCTTTTAGGAAGAGTTGCACCTGCATATCCAGGAACAGAATTTGCCCTTCTGTGCTTTAACTGGGAGTAAGACAAAATGTGGCACAGCTGAGGGTATGCTGCAAAGTAATGACACTCCACACTTTATCAGGAGCGCTAAATTTTAAAATTATTAGGCTAAAACGACCAGATTAACAGATTTCAGGAAAAATCTCCAGGGAAAAGCTTGTATTTCAAAATATAACTCAGGGAAAATAGTCTGTGGAAAAAATAAAACAAACCAAACTCCACATCTTAGTATTCATAATACTTTTCAGTGATACACATAAAACAACACACACACACACACACACACACACACACACACACACAGAGACAAACCAAAATATTACTGCAATCTACTCCTGGCTTGCTGTACTGTTTAGTTTTATGAAACAAATAATTTAGCAGGAAATGTACAATATAGAGGCCCCCAGTGGATTGCAATATACTAAGTAAGCATGTTTTTGTTTTTGTTTAATTTATAGTCCCTGGGAAAAGAAAAAAAAAGACATTTTAAAAACCTGTTTTCTGGGTTTACAAAGCTCACAGGGATAGTTAGCTCTTAGCTGGCTGAATTGCTGGCTAAAATGTGAGACATACTGTACCACTAGAGGTCTTTTCATTTACTGATGTTCTAAGGCCTCAAAGATTCTTCATCACTGGATACATGTTTTAGTCACAGGGAACAGTAAAATGTTGTCCTGGGTTAGGCAGGAGGGGTCAAAATCTAGGAAGTGATCTATGCTGCAGGAAGGAATATAACTTCCTTCCTGGGAGAGAGAGCCAATAATCAGGTAGTTTTAAGGATTGATATGTAGGTGAACCAATTTAAAAGTTGATCCGCCTTTGGGGAAAAAACCATATATAAGCAGAGACCCTCTGAGGCTCTTCCTCTTTGGACCTGCTGCTGTGTAGAGAGGAGCATCTCCTGCTTCTCTCCCTGGTAAGGCCCCAGCCTGCCCCCCCCCCTTCCCCCACTCTATTCCAAAGGAGGGAGGGGGGAGGAAGGGAGGTTTCTGGCAGCCATGCCACTGCAGCCAGGAATGGGGGAGGAACCGGCTGGAATTTTCAGCAGATACAGCCCAGCCGGTGTGTCAGCTACACGAGACAGGGCCAGGCCCCTGCTCCGGGCCAGGCAAGGACCGGGCCGGACTCCATCCAGCTCGGGCTGGGCCCTGCCCTGTCATCCCGGGCTCAGATGGCCCTACCAGGCTGAGCCAGCTTCGCAGAGTCAGGCACAGAGACTCTGAGAGCTTCTGGCATCCAGCTCGGACCTGTTCAAACAGCCCGGCAGTGAGCACGTGATCGTCACACTGCCAGAGAGCGAGAGACAGAGATTAACTCTGTTCATGACTGGACGAAACTTACAGACACCCATCCTTCCTTGCAGAGAGAGAGGAATGAGTGAGGACATCTACATAAATGCAGCATAGAGACTTTACAGTCAGTGAGGAAAGCAGAACTGATACCTACAAGGAGGTGCATGAGAAGTGCTTCGAAAGTGAAGCTGAAAATTCTTTTGGAGAACCATGGTTGGGGACTGAGCTAATAAATTCCCTGTAATATATGAAGATATAGTCCAAAAGGGGGATGTGAGGTTCTTATTGCAGCCAATGAACTGAAATACCTGGGTAAAGACAAGTAAGTGTTGAAAAAGTACAGCCTAATGAGAAACTAGAACCAAGAGAGAGGAGAGGCTGTGACCCAGAGCCCTGGTCCTGGGGGGAATGCTAGAAAACCTGAGTTGTCAGGAGAACCTGTGTTGCTAAGCACAGAAGAAAGAATTTTCTTTGTTGCTGCAATTGAATTGAGCATCCTTAAAACAGGTACCCTGTGGACTGTTCATAACCCACCCAAGTGGCTGTGGGAAGGCTACTGGTGTGGGAGGGATCCACCATTAAACTGGTCTTTCTTCCGGGCGGCAGTTAATGGTGAGGCAGAAGACCCATAAAAACTGTATTTTTCTTACAGAAGATCCATGGTGTAAGCAAAAGAAACTTCTCTCCCTAAATGAACTAGAACAAGAGCTATTTCTGAAGTGATAAACTCACTAGAAGTCGAAGTGTTGTCTTTTGTATGTTGTCAGGGAAAATGAAATAGAGAGGTGGGGGAAAGAGGAGTAGTCTGAGGAGTTTGTTCTGGTTTTTCTTAGTTTTTTTTCTTTCCCTTTGTCTGAGGTATATTAATAAAGTTTCTTTATACTTTATAAAGTTTGAGCCTGCTTTGCCTACTCCTAATCCTCATCTCACAACAAACAATCAAGTAAATTTGAGTAAGTGTGCTAGCATTTAGCCACAAACCTAAATAAACGAACTGAAACCACTGCAGATGTAGTGCTGTCTTTTCAAATTGACAACTGCAGGACAAACACATGGGTATCAACCTAGACTTTGTTGTATAAGCATTGGGGGCAATAATTTCCCAAAGAGAAACTGAACATTCATCTGTTCTTATATCCTTATCCTTTATCTAACTTTAGTAATTCTTAAAACGTAAACTCCTGCCAAGCTCTGTGAAGAACAGATTTTTGGTCTCAGTGATATAACTGAGAAGGAGGGAAAAAAAAAAAAAGGCAAGAAAAGAAGTTGGTAGAGCTGACTGAATTGAGTTACTTCATTTTTTGGCTCTTGGCACGCTTGTCTTTTTTTTTCCATATTTTTCAGTTCTTAACCAATGTGGATCATTTTGCAAATGAAAACATTTAATGCCAAAAATGTCAAAACAAAACACTTAATCTTTTCAGAATTTTACTGTCTGAAATAAAATTCTACCAGAATTTTAAAATTGATGTAGTAAATAAGCATCTACTTACTTTTTCTGAATTTACTGTTCCTTCATTTCTAGTTAGTCATAACAGGGCAACTGCACATGCGACTGTGTTGTGTACAAACAATCCCAGGAAATAAAGGGCCTTTAAACTCAACTGCAGAGAATTCAGCAGTTACTAAGGGAATCATCAACCACAGGGGGGAAAAAGACAAAAATATAAGTGTGTAAGAGTTATATGAATGAAAATGTTGGCCTTTACTGGAGCTGAGTGAAAAATGCAAATATGTGACAATTAAGTAGTTTCCACAGATGCCTGGTGCAAATGCAAAGCACAGGAAAGCCATGCTATGTCAGTCCCATTTCTTATCTCATGCAAATCTATGGAATATAAAATCTTCTGCTTTTATCTCTTCCATCAACCTTCCTGTTTCATCGGTTACTTTGTTACCTCAATTCCTGCTTCCCACTTTTGAGCGTGCAGATATTACAGCCTGTGTAGTTGTACACAGTATTTATTTCCCCTTTGGAACATACTCTGACTTCACACAGTACCTCAGTGTAGCCTTTTTTATTGTGAAATACTTGTCTACAACACAGTTGTGATCTATGGTCTTTACACACCAGCTACCTCAGTTGGCTCAACAATCAGTTTTCATACAAAAGCTAAATGGCAAATTTCCTTGGGAAGGTTTCTAAATGTCAGATTTCAGCTTCCTCCCTCTTCATTTTTGAGGATAAGGCAGTTCAAGAAAATAGTTTAATAATACTTTTCTAAGAAGGCATAGATTTTCTCAAATGCTTAAATAGCAACCACACAGACAGAGATCAAAATTGTCCATTTCCAGGAATATCTGGAAAGGAATATTCGAAGGTGTATCTGAGAACAGGGTCTTAGAATAGATACACACAGGCAGGCTGTACGATGGCCACTGGTGATTCAGTTAACATAAAACAGCTTAATAATAGGACTTCTCCTGAGATCTTTGCATTTCCTTTCTAACATAAAAACCTTCACTTTGTGTTTTGCACAGGTAAGCCCACGGGGTATGGATCCAGCAGTAGACGCTTACACCACAAGGGAATAGTGGATGAATGCTGCTTCCAGAGCTGTGACCTGAGGAGGCTGGAGATGTACTGTGCTCCAATAAAGCCGCCTAAATCCGCACGGTCCATACGTGCCCAGCGCCACACCGACATGCCAAAAGCACAAAAGGTAGGCCAGGCTGGGAAAAGTTCCCAATAGCCAAACCAAACCAACAAAAAAAAGAACAAACAAAAAAACCCTATGTATTTTAGGTAAGGAAAATTCTATCAAGGCCGGTCACATAGAAAACAATTGATGTGTTCTGCCTACTAGATTTAGTGGAACTTTGGAAAATAGTTGCCAAGGTAGGAAATAAGTGGGAAGTGGTGTGTTCCATCTCATATCTTAGAACACTGAATAAAACATGGAATTGCTAAGCTAGTTGTTGCAAGGTTTTATCCTGCCATAGGGTAGTAAGTGACAAGTAGTCACATCATCCAATCATAAATACCACCTAAGACTTCTTTCAAAAGAGAAACTAAACACTGAATGTTTAACAGCTCATCTCTCTAGAATCTCTTCACTCATCCTCCCCTTTTATGTAGAGGTAGAATGAGTGCTCAAGAAGGAAATCAGCCATTCTACTATTTATTTTACATTTAAATGAACAAATTTTTTTTCTTCATTTTTTTTGCCTTTTTTTTTATTTATCAGAACTAAATTAAATGGATAGTCACTATAATCAGTGCAGACTCCATTTTACCTATTTAAAGCTCAATATGTATATTCTCCAAGTCACTTCCAATATTGATTGGTATTATTTATATAGTTGTGGAGTTCTGAGTTTCCAGATTTTTGTTCCTCTGATACTAGATATGTATATATATGTATCAACAGATCCTATAGTTCAGAAAACCCATCTTAGACTAGGCTACAATTAAGCTCATGTCCAACTGTCTCTCCTGTTTAAGGTCTGAACATCTGTTTTACATATTATCTGTTTTCTGCTGTAAGTCTCCCATGATTTATTTTATTGCTGTTGACCCTCTCTGTCCTACACTTATGTTGGCACCACTCCTGCAGTTATCTGAAAATTTTTGCTTACAAGACCTGGAACCTAAGATTTCATAGGAAGTCAGGAAACCAGTGCTGTATATTAAAATGCTTAATATCAACTTTATGAAAAGAACTATTGTAATCATTCCAGCATCCATTCTGATGCCTTTTTCTGGTCTTAGGAAATAAAGGCTCAGACACGGTTAGAGGGTTGGGGGTTGTTTACCTCGGTATTTTAATAGGATCCCGTTCGATGGCTTCTGCCGTCCAGGTAGAACACGCCGCAAAAGCCCCGTCCCCCCAATAGAGTATACAATTAAAGACTCTACACATTAGCATATCTACCAGGAGGGCCCAATAAGGGGCCTGGGTGGGCTAACTTCTAGTTTACAAAATCTGTCCTGCTAGGAGACCTTGAGGGCCCACAAAAACAGGGTGTTTGGTCTTCTAACTCTACGTGGTTTCAGGGGTGTTTAGTCTACCGGCCTGCTAAACACCATGAAACCAGGCAAAACTATCACCTAAAGCATCACAAGTATGCATGCTAATACTTGTGAATGTAGGGAACAGTGTAAGAAATATTCAGGAGAAAAGCAGAAAAAATCCTTCAGGCATCAATTCTTTTCCATAAGTCAATGCATATAATGGAATCCTTTCCCCCCTCTTCCTCAAGAGTTTTCCAAAAATCAGTATCTGTATGATCCTTCCTGGGAAGCATCACCTTGAGACCTCAAAGGGCACACAGGGCAAGAAGTGAAGACTTCTTCAGGTAGAGCTCCACTGTAGACAAGAAACCCCTGTTTTAGGTTTATTCCTATCTGGGCAAACATAAAGTTAAGGTTTGCTGAAAAAGAAGAAAACAGGCTTGGCCAGGAATCCGTGTGCTCCTTCCCATGCTTGTTGCTAAGGCGATGGATAAAACATTGGAGTAAAGGAGACAAGATACCTGCCAGCTCTTTGATGCATCTCCACACCACTTTCCTTGGAGGACTAAGGAGTGATGTCATCTTCAGGCAGCTGTCCTCTTCCCAGTTCAAAACCGAGGCAGGAGAACACTGGTTTTTTACAGACAGGAAAGACCTTGTATCTTTCTGCAGCATCAGGGGAGGTAGCACTCAGGAGGGATACTGGAAGAAGGAAAAAAATACAGGGAGTATGTAATTGAGTAATTGAGAGAGCCTAGCTGAAGAAGAAATCATCCCAGAAATTAAAAAGGGAAAAAAAATCAAGAGGTGAAAAGGGAAGTGAAAGGACAATGAGGAGCACAAGGAAAAAAAAAAAAGGGTGAGGGAATCAGATCAAAGAGATTGAGAAGATGTAAAATATTGCAAAACTGAATGAACCAACATGCATGACAAATAAAGGATGGAATTTTGAGAAAACGGGAGAGAGAATAAAATTAGAGACAAATTAATAATATAGAAAACTACACCTTTAAAGAAACTGTATGTGAAAAGAGCATGTTGAACAGAATAAAAGAAATAATAAATGCTTCTTGATATAAACTTGGCAATTAAATAATAAATCTGATGGGAAATACAAACAAATTTTCATTTTTATCTGTGGATGGAGAAAATTAGATTGAGGAAATGAAAATTCAGAATGGGTAGGAGAAACCATTATTCAGATTTAGGATACATAAAAGGAAAATAGAGTGGAGGGAAGAGAAGTGAAATTCATTAGGAAAAACTGGTACGTATTCTCAGTTAATTTTCTTTCTCTTTTCTTTTTGCAGTCAGTTGTACATGCCACCATTAAGGAAGGCAACTATGTTCAAACTATTTTTGGGCAGACTCTCCCAAGATGAATGTATTTAGTTAGTTCATAGTGTTGATATGCCACTGATTTTAACTAAAATAATAGATATTCTTAAGTCAAATTATTTTTAAGTGAAACAATTTGTTTCTCTCTTAATATTATATGTTATATATGAGATCCATATCTTATTCATAGAAAGTGAATATATATATATATATGAAAATATATATACGACCTCTTCAAAATTTTCATATTTAGATGCAAGATGTAAGGTAGGACTAGGTGCAATATATAAGATGTTCAGTTCCTCTCAGACTTCATAGAGAATAAGTTTCTTATGCATTTCATACATCTGATAGAGTCTTTGTTTAGCATCTCCTTGTAATCTTTTTAAATGACAAATCCAGGATTTGGTAGAATCTTGGTAGAAGATCTTATTTCAATGGAGTAGGGATCTTCATTTGTTTACAGTTTCAGTATTTCTGCTGGAAAGCAAAGTAATGGTTTCTGCTAGTTTTACACTATATTTAGAGCTTTAAAGTGGAAAACAAGAGCAAGAAGGGGAGTTAAAGTCCTGTCTTCATTGTCATGGTACCATCTAGCTTTTCTTCCATTTGTTTCTTTCTCTTCTGAAAAGTGCTAGAAGTTTAGTCAATTACCCTTAAATGAACTAAATTTTAACAGTAATTTGGAAAACTACTGAGTAGCAGTTTGAAAAACAGCTGCACTACCAAAGGAAACAACTGAGCAATTTCCACAACTGTGCATGAGGGAAGACTGTGACCTTTTCAAATGAAGCAGTGTCACAGAAATAATGTCATAAAGTTCTTATCAGTTTACAAGGTACCTTGAAAATTACTACTGAATGTGAAGGCTGGTAAGCCTGATTTTAAAATCCAGTAAAAAAAAGAATCATACAATCATTTAGGTTCGAAAAGAACTCTAAGAACATTGACTCCAGTCATTAACTCAGCTCTGCCAAGTCCACCAGTAAACCCTGTCCATAAGTGCCACATCTCCACATATTTTAAATAACTCCAGAGATAATGACTCCACAACTTCCTCAGGCAGCCTTTTTTGGTGCTTGACAATGTTTTCTGTGAAGAAAGTTTTCCTACCTTCCAATCTACACCAGCCCTGGCACAACTTGAACTTGTTCATGAACATAGTGCCATGCCATCCCCTTGCAACCTGAGCAAAAGGGCAAAAGAGGTGCATATCTAGATATAATTTGCCTCTTCCTCAGATTTTCAGCCTTTATTCTTATTTAGGCCTCATATGTGAAAAATACACATAAATATATATACCAATAAAGTATGAATAGTAAGTAGATTCTCTCAAAAATACTTTTCAGATTTTATCTAACCTTCAAAATTTGAATAAATACTGAGTGGCACTAAGAGAGAAAGGGAAAAGATATTAGTATTTTTAGTTTAAGAAAATGCCATTAAGAAAACAGAAAAAGTATTGCATTATTTCTCATTAATTTTTCTAAGACTGGCCGATTCTTTTGTAATTGGCTCAGTATCAACTCACAGATACATTTATAGGCCAAAATATGCACCACAGCACCAACCCTAATTTCTGTTGAAGCCACGCCACATTACCAAGCTAATGAGTGAACTCTTAGGTGTAACAGATAAAATAACTTGGCCTTTTCACAGAATTATTTTCTCCCATTGCTTACTTTGCAGCCCTGTTTTTATGTCAGTGATCACACTGCCCACAGAACTAGAAAGCTTTCAAAGAGACCCCAGGGAGCTCATAGCTGAGGTATCATGCCTGTTACTACAAACATTAGAATTTCCATTTATTACCAGTAGAGCAAGGGAACTTTCAATGCCCATATGAGGTTTGAATGTCTGCCCTAACAGGATAAGAATGTTGCTGCATGCTTCCCAATACCTTTCCAGCTCAGTCAAATGACCATTACCATCTCTGAGGTAGTTGTTATCCTACTGTTAATGAGGCCTTCTATCCAAAGATCCATGCTGAAAGTGATGGGCTAGAAGTCTGCTTCCCTGCTCTTAAACTGACATACATTGCTCATCTTAAAATTATGATTGTCTCTGTCTGGGTCTGAATATCAGCTCAGAGCGATTTTATTTCTAATTACCTTCTTCTCAAAGACTTGAGAAATGAACCAAACTTTTCTATACTAGTAAAAAAAGCAGGTCTGAGAACCTAATTCAGGCATTCACACCTGGTTTTGGGGTTTTTTTCTCCAGTGATCTCAGCAATGCATATTTGAAAAAAAAAATGTGTTATGTGGGTCAAAGCATCTGGCATGCATGCTACTACCAGTACACTTATTGGTAGTTATTCATCAAAATACTGATTCTGGAGAAGGAAGTGTTCTAAAAGCAACCTGCCATCTTCCTTCAATTTCAAAGCTAGTCTGTATCATGACAACTCTTTTTCCACCTACATGTCAGTATTAAAATCTGTAAGCGAAACCCTTCTGCACCTTAATAACTGCTTTATTTGGATGATAAATCCATTTTAAAGTCAGACAACAACAGTAGTGGACAGAATTTACACTTTCATTTGGGAAACATACAGTTAATTTTCAATTGAAATATACTTTGAAAGCCACTGCAATGCAAAATGGCTGTTGTTTCATTTTAAGGTTCTCACTGTCCATTTTATAGATCAAGAGTTTGTAGTATTAAAGAATATATGACTTTTGGCAAATAAAACATAGCATATAACTTTTCCTATATGCTGGTAAACTCTCTTCAAGGTGGAGCACCTAGGGTCAGCACTGAAGAGAATATTTTGTTTTGTTGCCATGTAGAAAAAAAAAAAAACTGGGCAGATGAGTAAAGAAATTCCTGTTTTCTTAGCTCATTGTGACCAATAGAAGCATTTGTAGAATAAGGCAGGATCCTTAGTGTTGGCAGACTCCTGTGAAATGCTGCAATGATGATTTTAATGAAAAGCAGTGAAAATGTAAGGGTTTACCCAAAATGAGCTCTTCAGGGTGAAAACTAAGGTATAACTTTAAAAAAAAGTAAAGACAGCAAAGGCAGTTTTGGAAAACAGGCAATGAAAAGCACAATATATTTTAATTTAAGGATAAAGAGATTTCTGTTGACATTTCTGATTCTGTATTTGATTGATGCTATTCTACAGCAATATTAGCAAAACTGGATGAAGACAAGCCAGTATCCTTCTGAACTCTTCACAGGAACAGTGACTAGATGATTAATCTAGTCTATAATGGCAGATTCCTAACAAAAACACTTCTTCATTATGACCATTTTGCTGTTAACAACTTTGGCTTGCCAGTGATGATAAATCCTAGTTTTGCCCAATGTTTTATACTTAGTGGTGGTATAATTAATTTAACAATTACTAGTACTGCCCAATTTTTTTTCATATACTTAAAATAATAATTCCACTTATATCCATCAGAAGCCAATACAAATCCAGTGAAAATTAATAAGCTCTCTATGAGCTCAAGTTTTGTGATACTTTGAAAGTTTCTGATTTATTTTATTTTTAATTAAATTTCTGATTTTATTTTTAATAGATACTGAAGGGAAATGGAAAGGGTATATACAGAACAGTATTTTCTATGGGAAATCACTAAAACCCCCACAAAACCAATGCACCACATTAGCTTCCATTTTATTTCTGCCCATTAGAAAAAGCAAGAAAATGTTAGTATGTTTAAATTTTAGAGGGTCCTTATTTTTAGGGCTTAAATAACAGGTAATGCAGTGGTAGAAGCGTATACACATGGCTTTACCTTTTACAGAGATTTTTTTTTTTGCTTTTCTTGGGAAAAAAAAACCATAATTTCACTTAACTAAGAATTTGACTTCTGAAGAGGATTATAAATATGGAGAGTCACTTAACCATTTTGCCCTTAGTCTGATACACAATATGCAAAGTCTTGGGCCTGGCTGATATTTACTAGTGTGGCAAACAAGGAAATCAAATTGAAATGTATATACCACCCCCATCACTGCTGCTGAAGACTGGCCTGTGCGTGGAATGACAGAGAACTGAAGGAATTATTCATTCCAAAGCTCTCTTGATTTGCCTGGCACATCACCTTGTCTGTTTTGAAAATACAAATTATATGGTTGCAGCTCCTACAGAAAATCCACAATTTTTTTCCTCCTCAAGGCCTTATCCAACAAAATCCAACACATCTAATATGCCATCTATGCAATATGTAGCTAGCAGAGCAATTTTGAAAATACCTGGTACCAAAGCCCAAGAGATTCCATAAATACTACAGTTACAACTCTAAAGTTCCCTGGCCCCTCTACACCCTGCTTTTGCAAATGTCTTTGGGAAAGAAAGGAAATCTTTGGTACCTACCGATCCCTAAGCCCATCCAGGTTTCAGTAGCAGATGTCTCCCCTGCCAAGATCAAGAATGACAATAGTCAAAGTGTTTGTGTCTAGAACAGAGAATTTCGGGTACAGAAGTCCTGCATAGTTAAGTCTTCTGTAGATGACTGAATTATTGATTAAAACACAATTATCTAGGAGTTCCAGCACTCTGGACAACTGTGTTCCCACTGTTATAAGTTTTGTGATCATACAATGCATTTAAACCTACCTGTAATTTTTTTTTCTTTCTAAACTTTCAGGAAGTGCATTTGAAGAATAGAAGTAGAGGGAACACAGGAAACAGAAACTACAGAATGTAAGAACATGCCATCCACAAGAGTAAAGAATGAATGTGCCATCTGCAGGATACTTTGCTGTAAATAAATTATTTGTTAAACATTGGAAGACTTAAAAAAAACTTTGTTTTAAAAAGCTTGATGCAATTTCAACCAATGGGCATCCTCCCAGTGAACAATGCAACATTCCAATATTAAGTCTTTAGAGAACAGAACATTTTAACCAGCCCAGAGCTAAAAAATTCTGTGGCTGATATATTGCTGTTTGTTAACCTGTTTTAAATGTCCTGCACACAAACTCCTAAAGTCCTGTGCCCCTCAAAAGCCTACAAATTTTTGGGCCTTTGATGGATCCAATTGCACTAAATTAACCTATGAACACTGGCTGCTGGAGTCATTCATCAACCTTGTCTAAGTGGTAGGTTTTTTATTTGCACTTCTTTACAAGCAACAGGCTGTTTGTTTTACAGTGTCTGAAAACATTGTTTGTCTACCCCTTCATATTTGCACAGTTTGACATTCCCAGTAACAGCAGCAGTAAGGTAACATACACAGTTTTAAACATCCATTAATTCCATCTGTGGCATTTCGAGAAAATGTGGGTTATAGATGCATTTGTTTTAAGACAGTTTTATTCTTCCTTCTCTTGCAAACGTGCATTTTTTTGCAATTTGTGAGACAAAAGATTTTTAAAAGCAGTTAAAGCATACATAGGCTCTTGAACCAGTAATGATTCTTCCAGGTAATTATTTTGCAACAGTATAGGTAACTTCTTTCTTCCTCCATATAATGCAGTATGTAAAATTTAGCATATCAATAATACACATATATCAAACAGTATGTAAAAATCTCTGTTTTATAGTACACCGGTGCTATTTTATAGTTCGTTACATGAAAGGATCTGGCCAAAACAGTAATAGGTAAAATCAAATATGGAAAGACCAAGCCAAAGATTAAATAACAAAATACTTTCAAAAACATTCAGCTTAAATCAACTAAAATGGCTTCAGATTTCAACATGAAAATAACATTACCATCTTCAAAAGAAAATTCAGATACTTGTTTCCTTTTAGATATTTTAAGGGTGGTGTTTTGACATCTGATTATGTGAAAACTCATAGATGTCTAGGCCCAGTGAAGACAATTTGAAAAACAGCCCTCAAGTGACTTCAAAGGGTAGTCTACCAGAGCCTAAATCTTCCTGAAATATCAGCATTCTATTCAATCATAAAGGGCTACTTAAGTTCACCTCCATTTTAAGTCTTCCCACAATCAGATGTGGCTTACCTGACTGTTAGTTGGGCTGCTGCATGTCTCTGTAAATCAGAAAAGCTAATCTAATCACCAAATAACTAGTGTAGAATGAGTCCTCGAGGAGAGATTAACCAGAACATCCTTACACCCTTACTTACAACTGCCATTCATGTGCTTTTGTGGAAGGCAGAGGTTCCCAGATAATCTCTGCCACACAACTTTGATAGGCCCTGCACTGGTTCTACCTTGAATTACACTGTGTCCTCTGCTGCATTCGTGTAAATCAGCTCAGTGTGGGTTGGCCAAGCAGGGAAGGGGGATAAGCAGCCAACACTGCTCCAAGGTGAGCATTAAATTTGTCTGTGAGAGAAGGGAAGGCAGAGGAGAATGCACTGTTCCACCCTGTCCAAGAAGTCCAATGTGGTCCCAATTCAACTTCTTCCCCTCACCATGCTGCATGGGGCAAGCTCAGGCAAGGGACGAAGCATCTCTTGGCCAGCTCCAAAGAAGGTCTGGAGAACAGAGGGTGAAGGGAGCAGTTAGGGAGGCGGTAGATTAGATCTACAAAGGAAGTATCTCCTTTTGAAGGCTGCTCAAATCTGCCTTACTTTCTACTGCAACAAAGGGAGTCAATAACTATTGACTTAAACACAGGAGAAAGCTCTCCCCAGACTGCATGTGTACAGCTCCTCAGTAGTCCCTTGTGAAACAAGCAGGAAAGGTCATAAAAGTCTGACAAATTATTGTAGTTCCTCTTTTATTCCCATAGAAATTTTGTGGTTTGTATTTTTAACAAGTGCAATGTCTTACTATGCAACTCTTTAAACCCTCTGCTTTCTGTGAGATGGATGTCTATATGCACAATAAGCTGCCATAGCAATGTAAAAGTAGAACAGTAAATGAATAAAAAGAACATGTCACAGCTCTCACTGACTGAGATAGTTATGTTGAAAAAGGAAGAAAGTAAAGAGAAACAGATATGGAAACTAACCTAAATTATTTACCACCAATTCAATAAACAGAGTTAGCAATTCTGATATCTGTCACAGCTCCTACAGGTCTTTTTTGGCAGGAGGGATGGAGAGGGAAGGACTTTAATGGCTGTAAGAATTCTGAAATGTAATCTAAGAACAAGCCATTATTTTGCTGTCATGGACAAAATACATCTTTCCATTTCATGCCCCATGACCCTTTCTGTCCCCTGTCTCTTCTGAAGTTATAAAGGGAAGAGGGAAAAAAGGTGTGAGTGTAAAAAGAAATTTGCAGATATCTGTGATGGCAAGTTTCTTTGTAGGTAACTTTTTACTGATGCACTGTTAACTGAATTACTATACATCATTTTGCATTAATTCCTGTAAATTAATTTTTGGTCTTGGGATTCACACACTCACATTCATGCCACCATATTTTTCCTTTTGAGAAATCATAATGAGAAAATGTCACTCAGAGACAGCAATATTTATCACAATTTGACAACTGTCTAAACAAATCAGAACAATTCTTGAAAGCAACTAAAATAAATAATTAATAGCTGCAAACTTCAAAAGCAACACTTTGCTTTACTAGAGAATAAATGGTATCACAAAATGGAAAGTAGCTCCAGCCCCACAGAGGTGAGAAATGCATGGGTGGGGAATGCATTTTGTGTAAGAAATCTCCAGTCATATGGTAGGGAGCACATGATAAACGAGTTTGTGTGAAAGATAAAGGGCTGCATTACCTTAATAATCTCAATAAATCTTCTACTTAAAGAAGTTGAAGCATGAGCTAAAGCATTTCCCTCCCAAAAACACAAAGCAGTTTGTCTTGAAAAACTTCTAATTAGAGAATTTGAAAGGTTCAGCTGGATTTTTAAAAGCACTCCAGATATTATTAGGAACAGGGCTCCCACCAGATGCCATTGATTCTTATAAATCACTGAAATGGTAAAGGAAAGCCCATTTCCCATCCTTCCCTGCCGTGTAAGTCACATGACAGAGATCACAGATTTTTGCTTTCTAGAATAGACTTAAAACTTCAATTGTTACACAGAATGTCACTGACATGCATAAGTAAAATTGAATTAAGCCTCATTATTTTCAGTCAGTCCAAAAAGCACTGCAGATCTAAACCCACTGAAGTTAGCATCTCTCTTTCATCAAGGTAGCAAAAATTAAGTCTCATCTCCATAGCAAACATAATTACTCATTAAGAGTTTAAATGGAAAATTAATAAATTTTTTATTCTGCTCAAAACGTAGTTATAAACCCACACTTCCATTTCTATGAAAGACTTATACGAGCTTGTTTGCACCATTCAGACATGAGAGACAAGAAAATCAAACCCTGGCATCCAGTCCTGGTAGATACATTAAAATAGACCCCCTTTTTTCCCAAGGGAGCTTACAGTGTCGATTCCTCTGGTAAGATTAAAGGGTGAATTAGTGGTAGGCTTTCCTTACAGAAGTGAGTTCCATACACAACTAGGAGCCATGCTCAGTTGCCCCACAAGCTCCTTGTTCTCTCACTACCAATGGTTAAATCTGATTAATGAAGACTTTAGGCCAAGCACTGTGTCTTCTTGGCTCTCCATTCACCAAGCAAGTGCATGATATATCAAGATCAGAAAAGTGTATTTGCATATTTGCTTTACCTGTAACTGATTTGGCCAACAATGCCAAAGTGGTGCTATTGTTTTGTTTAAGAAAGTACTTGACTAAAATATAAAAGAAAGCATAAATATTTTTTAATGTATGAAAATGACAATTACATAGGTATGGTTATTAAAATAGAAATAAAACTAGCCATAACTTTTCAACTTTTTGTCACTCAGAAAACAGCAAAGTAATCTTATATCGATGCAGGTGGGGCAGGAATAAGAGTCAAAATGCCACAAAAATTCATAGACTTTAAATGAAATTCTGAATCTTTACTCCAAGTCAGAAATATAGATGAAGAAAGGTGTTAGAAGTCAGGGAACAACGGATACGACTGAAAACCTTTCAGATTATGCGAGTCCTATACCATACCAGAGATTTTTAAGCCACACTCTAGCCTGAAATCAGTGTAGAGTTTGCCTTGGTCAGTGGCATGATTTGACCAAGATTTTCACTGAGCACACATTTTTACTTTTACCTGATTACTTTCTCACTCATGGCACATAAGCCAAAACTTAATGTTCTTAAAACCTACAAAAGATGCAAGCATGTCTGAATTTAACAAGGAATGAAAAAAAATATTCCTAACAGGAAATTGATGGGTTTTTTTAAAATTCTTAGCAGTTCCAAATTGTGAGAAAAAGTTGAAATATATGGCTAACAGTCTGTGAATTTTTTTTTTATTACTTTATGTGGTCACTATGAACATCCTTATGTGCAAAATTTCACATTTCATTTTTTTTTGTTTTGAAATTATGCTAAATTAAGCCCAAAAAGAGATTCTTGGAACCTATAGGCCAGATAGAATACTTATGTTGTTCTGATGAAGGTATAATCAATTTAAAATGTTTTATTTTTAGTCTGAAAAAGAATAGTAATAATTTATTGGGGGGGGGGGTCTACTTATACTGGTCCCTCTTTTTAGGATACTGGTCAGTGGAAATTAATCTTCCAAACGCCCAACTTCTAATCAAAACCAACTTTATTCCTCCCTCTTGCTCCCCCCAGAAAATTTAGTTAAAACACTATCACAACATAATTTTATTGTTTGTCTGTTTGTTTGGGAGGGTTGTTTTGCTTTGATTCACTTTGTTTTGATTCTGGGGGCAAGGGGTAAGGAGGAGGAGATGAGGCTTTTGGGTGATTTTTTTTCTCTTGGGTACAATCTGCATAAAATAAAGACTTTTTCTTAATGAGATTACTAATTATCCAATTCATGTGTGGAAGCAGCATTCAGTAAAGCAACTAGATTAAATTTGTCTTGAAAGAAGGAAAAAAAGATTTCAACTCAAAGTTGTCACCCATTCTACTCCTACACTAAACATTTTGCTTCTGACAGCATTGGAATATTCTACTGGACTATGAATGCCCAAACACACAGTATCTGATATATAGAAATCTTCTTTGACTTTTTTTTACACAAAGGGCGTTATGGGAATGTCTGAGATTTGATTGCATGTCACGCAGTATAGAGATGCCATTCTGGCAGAGGCCAAAATGAGAAGGACGTCCCTGATGGATACATTAGGAAATCTTACACTAGTTGCATAAAGGGTGTAGTTGTGTATATATACACATATATAGACACATGTACATATATATGTGTATATATATATATATACACAATGTTACATTGTGTGCATGACTATGTGTATGTGTGTGTGCACGTGTATATTATGCTTTTCTTTTTCCTGTCAAGTAAAAGCTGAAATGCTTGCTTTTTTCTCTTCAAAACTTATGGATTATATTCAGTAATCCAACTGGAATTTAATTTTAGAAGAACATTGTATAATATGGATGTCACGATCTAGATCCTTTCTTTGTTTTTGATACCTAAAGAAATGACCAGATATTTAAACCATGAGACACCTCTTCATTGTCATCAGGCAAATACATTTATCTGTTTAGATACAGATATAAAATACTAACTCTGAGAGCCATATTATGAAAACTTTTATTAAAATTTTTTCTTTTATTTTATTTTTCTCCATAAAACTTCTATTAAGTGTGATTTTTAAGTGTAAGCATCTCTTCAAAGTAAGAAGAATGGGTAATATAAACAGAGCAGAATGAAAATTTGTCATCACCTCAACTATTAATTTGTCATTTATTTATATTTTTGTAAGAATAATTCATCCATCCCTCTCTACAGCACCCTTAACTATATCAGAAGTGGAAAAGGCTTAGCAAATTCCTATATCCCAAATTATTTATAATAATTCTTGATTTCTCTGTGTTCTTCAGTAACTTTTTATTTTGCGAGCTTGACTCACTAAAGTCATAAAAAGCACCAATGTGATACTTCTGCTGCTAAGCATTCTTTCCCACAAGTATTTAATATACACCCACCTAAAATATCTACATATTCACACTTTTTTGGAGTTCTTAAGAAACAAAACAAATACAGTTGAGAGACAATTTTTCCCACCATTTTTAACTAAATCAAAGGCATTGCATCTTATTGTATTTTCCATTCATTATTAGAATTTCATTCCTCTAAAGCAGCAACAAAACACCTGCAGAACAAAAAGGAGTCTATCTTGACAAATAGGATCATGCTTCATGTACTCATGTTAAAGAAAAAGCTTTAGCCAGATAACTATATACAACTGATTAAATGAAGCTCATATTTTCTAGTGAAATATTTAACTTCATAAATTTAAAAATCAAATTAATGTTCCACCCTTCCTGGTTTATTGGCATTAACCTGACTTATGGTGTGAAAAAACTCTCACTTTATCAATGATCAAAGACAAAGGACCCAAAACCAACAAACTAAAGTGTTATCAATAAAGAGGTAAAATGTCCTTATTTTGTGCACAGCGATGAATTCTATCCTAATTTTTTTTTACGCTAAAATTCCAAATGAAGATTATATAAATACTGCATAAGAATTATGGTTCTCTTCATTATTTCCACTTAGAGACAAGTTTGAATATAATAAAGCACATGCAAGTGAGAGTGCATGATACAGTATATAAATAATATCTTTTCATTTATTACCATTTCTAAGGAATTAGTCCAACAGAATTCTATAGAAATCATGTGCCAGATGAAAAAATTATTCTCAAAAGTGTATAATAATAGTTGCCTGATTAAACTAAGTCTCATCAGACATGAGCCATAAAATGCTCCACTGAATGCACACTGGTACTTCATAATGTTCTGAACAGCTTCACCTGTAGTCTGACACCTCACCTTGCTTTTATCAGAATGTGATGGTTCTGTTTCACAGTTTCTTAATCCTTGGAGTCTTGGGGTTGAATATTAAACGTTTATCAAGACTAAGGATTTTAGGAAACAAAATGAAAGCAGAAGAAGCAGCACCACCTGCTGCTGATAATCAAATCATGTATAAGCTTTCTTTTCTCCCAAATTACTGCAAAGCCACCCAGAATGCTAAATGAAGAGATTAATAGCACTTGGTTTTCAGGACAGCCTTTCCATAAGGAGTGACTGTCCTCCCTTTCTTCAGTGTTGGACCTCAATTGGTATCCTGACTAAAACTGGGGTTTCCATGATGCAAAGCACGAATGTGGATACATGAATTTCTGATTTCACTACTGAATAATCCTACTATTAACATTTCAAGTCATTATAACCAAACAGTGACAAGTGTTAAGTGTTCATTTGCTAGAAACCATTTAAATATCTATTAAAGTTCTAACTGGATTTATTCTTTCTTTTTTATTTTCTTGTACTTACTCATAATACAATGTCACTACCTGATGACAAATAATATTTCATACTGTGTATGTAACATCATTGTGTTGCAGAATCCCCCAAATACCTCAACAATATCTTTGTTGCGCTATTCTCCCCATTTAGCACTTATAAGCTTTTCTAGTAACAACCAATAAATTTTAAAAAAATGGAGCTCTTGATATGTACAAATATTAAAAAAAAATCAGGAAGTTTTGCTAGTTTGCAGTTTATGTAATGCCTTCTTGACCATCCTCTTCCCCTCTCTCTATGAGCTGTCTAGAACAGTAAACTTTGCTCCATAAATAATAGTGTATTCATGCTTTTAAAAGCTTTTATATGCATTTATGGTAGGTAAAGGTTGGAAGAGGTAGTTGACTGATTTTAACTTTTATCTACTTTGATTTCAGTAAAGGGCTTTGTCACTCTGTATACATAAAGGCTAATGCACCCTTTGGTTTGTAGAATGTACTGAAATGTTTGCAAGCCTCTTGGTATCAGGTCCAAAATGTGAAGCATTACTGTTAAGAGGGAATCTTTCTAATGTATTTGTATGTATAGTTTACACCTCTGTGAGGTCTAATAAAAGATTATGGTTAATAAAAAATGCATTGAAAATTCATCATCCATGCAGATTTTGCAGCAATTTGCATTCTTCCTTTCTCTTCCCTGGCACACACATTTCAATTTTCTCAGAATACACCAAAATCAGGACATACCTTAGCAGGATGAGCAGGCTCCGTTCATCCTACAATAGAACTGGCATGGAAACTGGTTCAAGAGCCTCGATGAAAGGAAGTGTCAGCAGATGAAATTATGGAACCTATAGATAAAATTGATAGAAGTGAATGACCAGGAACTGACTGTGTTCACACACAGAGGAACATGACTGAATTATGGTACACAAATCTCCCAAAAGTTCCTCTCTACAACAGAACTAAGTGGTAGCCAGTGGATATGGACTATTTAAAAAAATATCCAAGGGACATTTAAGGAACTGAAAAATACGATGCCTTGTATCTCTATCATTTCTGTTCTCAAGAAGAGAATATGTGGGTAGGTAAATAAATACTATATGATAAATATGGTATCTTGCAGGAAATGGAAGATGGTTGTTGTGAAGTTAAGCCTCAGAAATCTATCGGGAGTTCTTCGGAAAAAAAAAAAGGGCAAGAACCTAGTCAAGGAAGATCAGAGTGATTTTGTGTTTCCTAAATGTTTGTAAATTAGGTCCCTGATCCAAAGTTCTTTAAAACACTAAACTGCCATGGAAAAAGAAACAAGTTCTTCACACCTGCACACTGCTGATTAAAAAGCAGAAGAGAGTTATCAGCAAAAATGGCCAGTTGATAGTGGAGGGGTACCATATATATGAAATCTTGCTGCAATCTGTTCCAGCACTGTTGGCTAGCTGTCGGTGTCCAGCCCGGATTCCAGACAGCCTCCAGCTGGCCATGTTCCAGAAGTGTCCTTTTCCAAAGGAGCACTCTGGCGGCGTTGCTTAGACACCGGCCAGTGAAGCTGCTCACCCAGCAGGGTGACATGCTGGGAGTGAGGAGCTGTGATCGCTAGCTGCTCAAGTAGAAATAAGGCGAGAGGGACTTCTGGTATGGAAGAATCCTGTGTCTTTATTGCAGGAAGCTCAGCACAGAGGGAATCCAGGGACCAAAAGCCCCGAATACTCTCTGTGACCACCTTATGAGGGATACGTACTAACCAATCATCTGAGGGTCCCAGAGAGGTACAAGGGCAGGGTCAGGGAACCAGTCCAATGGACAGGGGAGAGGGGAGGAGGTAGAGGAGTAACAGTGAATCAATCATCCAGTAACAGGTAACCTTCTAGAAGGGGGGAGATGATAGACACAACTAGTAACCAAGTAAGTTTGCCCTGGGCTAAACCATGGTCACTTCAGTCCCCGGGGGGAGCTTAGCAGTCTTGGAAGTCCTCCACCAAAGTCCTTTCTTCTCTTCTTGGGCTTCTGCTACCCCTGGAGTCTCGGAGGTAACTTCCACGGCCGCCACATCTCCCCCTTCTTTTTTCTTAAAGAAGGCCCGTTGAATTAAAGACAACAAAAGATTTTTAAAACAAGCGAGAACACACAAGACAATGACAATTGTCAATAAAACCCATAAAATTGAGCGGAGGATCCTGACCCCCCACCCTGAGATTCCCCACTGATCCATTAAGTTTTTTAGCCAGTCTGTGCTTTCTGTTTTCAGCTGGTGAAGTTGCTCTTTCATTTGCTGGAGAGTCTTGCGGATGCTGTGGCTGTTGGAGGACAAGTTCAAGCAACACATGCCTTCAAACTCTTCACAGCCATGTCCGTGGGCCAGTAAAAGGAAATCAATAGCTGCTTGGTTTTGGAGCATTGTGTGCCTGGTGGCCTCCTCGTCTTCTAGGAGTTGGGTCAAGGCACTCTATGTCAAGTCGGCCTGCTTGCCCAGCCAGCACTCTAGGTGAGAAAGCTCACTGAGGGCTTTTGCTGCAGCTGCCCAGGGCAAGAAAATAGAGGCAGCTACCCTTTTTGAAAATGACCAATCGACGACTTCACTGTTGCAATTTGGGTCCAAATCTTGAATTTGCCTTTTCTGATGTGCCAATTGGGATTTGTTCTGCCAATTCAAAATTTTCTTTTTGTCTGGTGCTAGCACAGTAAGTTTACCAAGAGTGCAAGGACCCCTTTAGGACGAAAAGGTATTCCGGCCCATACTCGGTCTCCACAAATGAGGAATACCCCATTAGGGAGTACCCTGGGATCTTTGATGGAGTTGGACCATGTTATTTCGGTGTCATTACACCACAGGGAATCTGAGTAAGATCCTTTATCAATCGGTGAGACATCCTTGTACGGTCCTCTCTTTTTAGATGAGGAATCATGCCAAATATAGACAGGGTTAAAATGGGTGCAATAGTGTGGTTTGGCCAACCCCAACAAGTCCAACTCTTGGGGTTCAGTGTTTGCATGGGGAAGGGTCCTCATCCATTTATCCTAGCTATGGGCTAGGTGGGCTCCCCTACCTATGACCTTGAACTCTTTGGAGTCCCAAGGAATCCTGACCAGGCATGTGGACATTGGGTTAGACGCACTATCCAGGCTGAGGTACATGCTGTCTTGTTTTAATACTTTTGCCAGAGTCACCCACACATTTTCCTTTTGCTGTTGAACGAGCCATGGTGACACTCCAGAGAAGGCAATGGCTAGTAACGACAGAAAGAAGTGGGTTGGTTTCATCCTCAGGGCTCTCCAGGGGTTCAGGGTATCTTTCCTTAACGAAAAACAAACATAAATTAGGGTATTGACCAATATCAGAACTCAACCACTTAATGAAATCATTCCTCATTTCTTCTCCTTCACCCCACAGGGATAGGTTTAGGTTCTAGGGAAACACACTAGGGAAACACCCGAGGGAAAACTATGAGAAGACAGGGGGGGTTTAAAAACTGTTTCATCGTCTCGGTATGTCTTCATTCCTGTCTTTTCGGCATTCCAGTAGATCTGTATCTTCCTCCTTACGGCACCTTCTCTTCCATGCCGCTCTGTCCTGTTCTTGTTGCTTCTCTGTATCACCGTTCTCGGGGTTTGTCTCTCGATAGGGTTTGATGTTACGTGCTGGTATCCACCTAGGTCCTGCTGGGGTAGAGACACAGGCATACCCCCTTCCCCAAATAATTAGCCGATAGGGCCCTTTCACCTGTCTGCTTTCTAGGTCCTTAACCAACACTGGCGGTTGTTCTTTTAATTTGGATTGGGCCGAATTTGAAAAGTGCCGGAATACGGGTGGGACTGGCTCCGCGAAAGAATTGTTCAAAAAAATGATAGTAAAAAGAGCCTTACAGAGGCACTCAATGGGCGATTTTTTCTCTGTTCCTCCCTGCTGCTGGTTAAGGAGTTGCTTGATGTTCTGGTGGGTCCATTTCCCCCCTTTTAGAGGCTTGACAAGGCTTCTACCTTGTCAAGTCTCTATTCTAAATATCTACTATATATTAATAATCTAGATTAATAATCTATTAATAATATACACTTAATAACAGTAAATATTTAACAACAGTAGATATAGAAGAATTGTGACTATGATTACTATGAGCAGTTCTTTAAGCACTGAAGCATTATTTAAATCACGCTCTCTTCTGCATCACTCTTTGTTTTCTCAGTTGTTTCAGGAGCAGAAGCTTTCTTGACTCTGGAGTAGTGGATCCAGGGTCCTTTGCCAGAGACTTTGACAGCAGTGAGGGTAGTTAGCAGGACTTGGAATGGTCCTTTCCACTTAGCTTGTAGAGGTTCATTGTCCCACCACTTGATATAAACCCAGTCTCCAGGTTGGAAAAGATGTGCAGGTGTGTCCAGTCCGATGGGTCTGGATAGCACGATGTAATTCTGGAGCTTCTGCAAAGTGGAACCTAAAGCCATTAGATATCTCTGTAAATCAAGTTTCCCTTTTATATGAATTTCCCCTGGAATGTGTGGAATCTGGTATGGCCTACCATAAAGTATTTCATAGGGACTGATGTTATCCCTCCGCCTTGGCTGTATGCGGATCCTTAGTAAAGCTATAGGCAGGGCTTGAACCCATGTCATAGATGTTTCTTGACAAATTTTGCTAATTTGTGTTTTAAGGGTTCCATTCATACGTTCAACTTTACCACTCGCTTGGGGTCTATAAGGTGTATGCAGATCCCAAGTAATTCCCAAAATCTGACTGATTTCTTTAATTACTGTGGCAACAAAGTGTGGTCCCCTATCCGATGACATTCCCAGGGGAACCCCGAACCTTGGAATTATATGATTGAGCAAAATCTTTACCACTTCTTTGGCTGTGTTAGTGCGACAAGGGTAAGCTTCGGGCCATCCACTAAAAGTGTCAACCAATACCAGTATGTACCGGTATCCCTCTCTACGTGGTAATTCAGCAAAATCTATTTGCCAGTAATCTCCAGGAAGATCCCCTGCTTTTGTTACTCCTAACACAACTCTTTTCCTTGTATCAGGGTTGTTTTTGCAGCAAACTTCACATTTGCTTACTACTGTTTGTACAATTTCAGTCATTTTTCTTCCTATTACTACCTTTTTTAGATGTTTTAGAAGGTTTTCAGTCCCAAAATGTGTGTTTTCATGTTCTCTCTGAGCTAGCTCTCGAAGAATCAGGGGTGGGACTACAACTTGATTTGTTGGTGTGACAGCCCACCCACCTTCTGTGATCTCAGCCTTGAGAGATTTAATAAGCTTCTGATCTGCTTGATCATACTTTGGGATGATCCCTGATAAGTTAACTTCCTTTTTGGGAATTATTGCAAGGATACCTTTTTCTGCAACTCCTTTTGCCGCTTTGTCAGCAAAGCGATTTCCCAATTCTGGAGTGGTTTTCCCTTTCTGGTGACCCCTGCAGTGCATAATAGCTACTTCCGTGGGTTTTCTAACGCTCTCCAAGAGGGCAAGTATTTGTTCAGCGTGTTTAATTTGATTACCTTGAGCGTTCAGCAGTCCTCTTTCTTTCCAGATGGCTCCATGGGCATGGACGACACCAAACGCATATTTAGAGTCGGTCCATATATTTACCTTCTTCCCTTCACTCAGGTCCAGGGCCCTTGTCAGTGCAATCAGCTCAGCTTTCTGTGATGACACATCTGCTGGCAGGGCCTTCGCCTCAATTACCTTGTCTTGAGTGGTCACTGCATAGCCTGTCATCCTTTTACCATTTCTCATAAAGCTGCTTCCGTCTGTAAAAAGCTCCCAGTCTGGATTGTCTAGGGGCACATCCTTCAGATCTGTTCGGCTGGAGTAGACCTCTTCTATTGTCTGCAAACAATCATGCTCAGGGACATTGTCAGTTAACGTGGAAGACAGAAACATGGCAGGATTAACAACAGAAGTTGTTTTTAAGGTGACATCATCCTGTTCTAGTAACAATGATTGATATTTAAGCATCCGGTTGCTGGACAGCCAATGTCCCCCCTTTTGCTCGAGCACAGCTGCTACAGCATGGGGTACATACACTACAATGTGCCGTCCAAGGGTGAGTTTTCGGGCCTCTTGGATCAAGACAACAGTAGCTGCCACGGCTTTCAAACACCCTGGCCACCCTTGGGCAACATTGTCTAGCTGTTTGGAAAAGTAAGCCACAGCTCTCCGTTGGTTCCCGAGACGTTGAGCTAGTACCCCTAAAGCAACATTCAATCTTTCATAAGTAAACAGTTCAAAAGATTTAGTTAAGTCTGGCAATCCCAGTGCTGGAGCTGACATTAGGGAGTGTTTCAGCTGTTTAAAAGCTGCCCTTGTATTTTCTGTCCATATGATAATTCCATTTTCAGCTGCTTTTAATGCTCCATATAGGGGTTTTACCAGCAGTCCATAATTTGCTATCCACAAACGACACCAACCTACCATTCCCAGGAAAGCTTGCATCTCCCTCACAGTGTGGGGCTCTGGGAGTTGACAGATGGCTTCTTTCCGTTCTTTGCTGAGCTGTCGATGTCCACGAAAGATCTCGAGCCCCAAGTAAATTACTGCTTCTTTGGCAATCTGTGCTTTGTCTTTAGAAACTCTGTACCCACTCAGTCCCAAAAAGTTTAATAAACTGATGGTAAATTTAATGCAGTAATCTCTGGTTTTAGCCGCAATCAGGATATCATCCACATATTGAAGAATAACTCCCTCTGGCTCTTGTCTTTTCCAGTCCTCTAGTTCCTTTGCTAGCTGATTTCCAAACACTGTGGGACTGTTTTTGTACCCCTGGGGCAAAACGGTCCAAGTAAGTTGGCTTTTCCTCCCTGTCTCAGGATTCTCCCACTCAAAAGCAAAAAGCTCTTGGCTGTTTTTATGCACAGGAATGCAGAAAAAGGCATCCTTCAGGTCTATTACAGTAAACCACCCTAATTCGTCTGTCAGTGCAGTCAAAAGGGTATAGGGGTTTGCCACAACAGGGTGTATGTCTTCAGTAATTCTGTTAATTGCTCTCAGATCTTGAACTAATCGATAGCTCTTACCATCTGCTTTCTTAATAGCAAGTATGGGGGTATTAAATCTGGACTCACATTGCACTAATAACCCATGTTGGAGGAATTTTTCAATTATGGGTGCTAATCCTTTACGACTTTCTAATTTCAAAGGGTATTGTTTTTTCCTTACCGGTGTGGCTCCTGGTTTGAGAGTAATACTCACAGGCTCTGCTTGTTTGGATCTTCCTGGGATATCACTGGCCCATGCTATTGGATTGACAGCTTTTTCAACTTCAATGGGGATTTCACCACGTTTGTCCTGTATGAAAAGTGCAGCAACTTCGACAAATTTAGATTCAGGAATTACAACTTGTATTCCCTTCCCCTTTTTGAATTTAATTTCTGCTTCTAATTTCTCTAGCAAATCTCTTCCTAATAATGGTTTAGGGGAGTTAGGCATGTAAAGGAATTGATGAGTTACCCAGTGTTTGCCCAATTTGAATTTTAAAGGTTGGAAGAAAGGCCGTGTTTCGCTTACCCCTGTCGCCCCAACAACATGTACAGTGTTTTGACTCAGTTTCCCTTCCATGGTATTTAGTACGGAAAATGCTGCTCCAGTATCTACCAAAAATTCGATGTTATCTGACCCCAGCTTAGCTATAACCAAAGGTTCTGCTGGGGAAGAAGCCTTCGGTTTCCATCATTCTGAGCATGAACCCGAGCCTTGTTCGATCGGGAGCTGGGGAACTGGGGACTTTTGCTTCAACACGGGACAATCATTTTTCCAATGTCCCCACTTTTTACAATAGGCACACTGATCTTTGTCTGTAGGGGAAGTTTTTTTGGATGACTTTTCTTGGATTGTCTTTTTGCTAGGTTGTCGTCTAACTCCTTCATTTGAGCCCCTGTCTCGATATACACTCCAGGCTACTTCTAGCATTCTATCTATGTCTCGAACCCCCTCTAACTTCTGTAGCTTCCTTCTTATATCATCTGCTGCTTGACCCATAAACAAGAGGACTAGATGTGCTTTTCCATCAGCTGAATCAGGATCTAGACTTGTATATTTGATAGCAGTTTCTCTCAACCTATTAAAAAAATCAGTGGGTGATTCGTCATAGTTTTGCTGTACTGCGTAAAGCTTTGACCGATTTAGAGCTTTAGGGACCCCATGTTTTAACCCATATACTATGAGATTTTGATACTGTTTTAGTCTTGCCATCTGCTCTGGGATGTTTGGATCTCAGTTAGGATCACTTAAAGGATATATTTCATCAACCGTACCTTGGATCGATTCATTTGCTATGCCTGATTCTAACGATGTTGTAATAGCGTTATTAACCATTTGCCTTTCAGTGGGATCAAGCAATGTATCTAACATAGAGTTCAGATCTGTCCAGTCAGGGTTTTGTGTGCTAATAGCTCTATCCACTAGCTTGGCAACTTTATCTGGGTTTTCTTTATACTGTCCTACAGTGGTTTTCCACTGTTCCAACTCAATAAGGGAGTATGGAACCTTTACATATATTGGCCCTTGGTTGCCAACTGCTTGCCGTAATGGGGCTTGTAGAACTGGTTCTTCTCTTTTTTCCTTTTTTGATCTAGTACGTTTTGCCACAGGACTGCGTTCTCGTATGGCCCTTCGGGCTATCCTTCCCTTCCGTCGCCTGCTTAGGGCAGCTAAGATTTCATCTTCCTCTTCAGAAGAGCTATCAGAGGGAGAGCTATCCGATTGTGAATCAGCTGTGTTAAATTTACCTGGATCAGTTCTAATCTTAGGAATCGCAGCCCAAGATCTGCTGCGGCGTACAGCGCTTACAGCCGGGTCGCTTGCTTTGATGACGTCATCCCCTGAGCCAGCTCCTCGGCGCGCGACGTTGCTATGGCAGCTCACAGGCCTGAGAGCGGGAGGGGCTCGGTTCTCCCTGTAGGAGGTCCCCTCTCTGCCCTCTCGGTAGAAAGCTCTGCCCCTCGGCCCCACCTCCAGGGGTGGTGCCGTTGGCTGCACCCGCTGGCATTCCCTTCCCCCTGGCCCCTCCCACCAAGGCGCGCGCGGGGTTGCGAAGAAGGGGGAGGCCTCCTGAAAGCAGGGGCAAAGCGCAGGCGGCTCCGGCTCCCAAGGGGGAGGCGGCACAGGGGCCTGCATCTTCTTCGATCGGCAAAGGCAGTATTCTTCCTTCTTCACTGACAGGGATTCTGTGGAAGCTGCGACTCCCCTCTCCCCCTCCCCTGCCCCTGATTGGAACGGTGGCTGTAGAGGGGGTGGGGCCGGGGCGGTCGCGGCGTGCGCATGCGCAGAAGACGCGGGCACCGGCGGGGCAGACATGGCGGGGGGAGCAGGGGCGGCCGGCGCCGCCGGCGCCGCCGCTGCTTGCGCACCCGGAACGGCCTGGGCCTGGGCTCCCCCCCCCGCCGGGGCTAGAGCAGCCCCTGGGCCGGCCGCGGCTGGGCCCCCCCCCGGGGCCGGCGCTGGATTAGCTCTTAGTGCCGGTGCTACTAGATCTGACTCTGCTTCGTCTTTGTTACTGCACACCGGATTTAATATGGGCGGTTCCCCTTCACTCTTTTTCTCTTTTTTCCTTAAGAACAACACATACTGTGATTTAGGTTTCTGCAGCTGCTCATCTTGTGCTATAACTAAAAAGAATCTCAAATACTCAGTTTCTTGGAAGTAGTGCTGTTCACACAGGCGGGATGTTAAATCCAGTATCAGTTCTTCATCCAAGCTACCAAGTTTAGGCCACCTTTGATTGTCTTTTAAATTAAAAGTTGGCCAAATGGTTTTAGACAACCGTATAATCTCAGGTTTTGTAAACTGTTTGCTCGTCCCGGTTAATTTTTGCCAGTTTTCTAAGACTAGACCTAATGGTGAATCCTTAGGTATTTGAGCATCATCTGAACAAGAAAAGTTGCAACCCATCGTGAGTAGTTATAAATGATACACTAAGCAGGTAGCAAGCAAACAAGTAGGAGGGGGATTCGAACTCCCGAGCTTGGTGCCAGCAGGCAGCAGCTTAAGCCACTGCCCCACCCTTGGCTCCAAGCCAAATTGCTGCTGCTGCAGCACTAAGCTCTCACGAGCTAAAACAACAGAGGGGGAAGTGGCAAGTACGCCACAGCCCCCTTGGGACACTTTATTGAGCCCCAAAGATGCTAAACAAATTCTAAGAGATCAATGATCTCTTGACCCCCTCCCTCACAGACTAAAACAAACAGAATACTGCTTTTATTCCGTTACTCACGTGCCTCTGAGTCAGGTCCAAGGATCCTTAGGCTCTGATACCGTCTGGACTGTGGTCGAAGCCTCCTCTTCCCATGCTGGTGAAGAGTGGGGGCGGGGGCAGGGGCTGGATCTCCTCTGGGGTCCAGGGGTTTTTTCAGAAGCCTCCCGTCCCACCAGAGTCGCCAATTCTGATGCCTTACAAAAGGCTGACCTGAAACAGAGGCTGGACAGAGTTAAGAGAATAAAAGAAGTATTTATTAAAACAAGGTACACTTTGGGCCATGCAAGAGTCTCTCAGAGACTACACCCAAAAAATGGACCCCTAGCACGTGTTTTTGAGACAGATATACCTTTGGTTCATCTGCATATCAGAAACCCATTGTCCAATTACAGTTTCGGGTCTTGAAGTCCCATCCCCAGCTTGTTCCCTTCTTCTCTTCGCTGCTGTCCATGGGTGTTTTACATTTTGGGCTTTTGGAAAAAACTGTATGTCCTTGAAACTCCAGCCCCGAGAGAAATTGTTTCGTCTAAATGACAGTAACAGAACACTAGATGACAATTTATGGAGTTTTAGAGCAGTCTTGATGAAAAAAATAAGAGGTTAAAACCTAAGGCATCAACAGAAACATCACCCCCTCTCTCCACTGCTTCTAAACGTTTTTCTACTAACTCCCAAAAACTCAAGAGTTTTAACAGAAGAAGCAGAAGCAAGAGGGACATAGGCAAAGATCCATTTAACAAAACGTTTCCAAGCCCTCTTATTAGCTTTCCCATTTTATAACTTTAGGGTCTCTTTAACTTGGACATAAAACTCCTGCTCTATTCGGGACAGCTTAATACCCATTGTCTCCGAATAAAAGCCTCCTTGCTCTTTTTATACGGTACAAAACTCTTCCCTCGAGCCTGATTCCCGCTGCTTATCGCGGATTAGACCTCACCGTCTGTGCTCGGTTCTTGGTGGCTTTCCCGCCGCTATCACGGGCACGGAGCTTCGCCGCCGCGCGCGGATCCTGGTCCTTTCCCACCGCGCCCCGCAGCCGCCAAACCTCACTGCTCCGTGCGGGTCTTGGTTCCTCGATCCCGGCTTCAGTTGCCGTCACCGGCTCCGGAGGGAGAAACATCCAAAAGAGCAAGGGTCTCTGGTCTCGTCAGTCCGTTCAGCTAGCGTACACACTTCAGACGCTCCAGAACGGTTGCTGACGGCCCCTGCAAGTCCACCACTAGAACGCAGAAGTCCTTGCTAGGGGAGTGGCGTCCCGAAGGCACAGTCCGGACCGCTGCTGCGTATCCAGGTCGCTCGCAGGGAACCCCAAGAGGTCGGAGTCTCTGTTCGGGCACCACTTTGTTGCGTTCCCTGCTTTGGTCCCACCTTGGTACCGGCAGCGGAGTCCCAGTGCTACCCTAGGAAGCCGTTCGCGATCGGGAAGACTTCCTCGGAGTGCCTACCTCGGGCACAGCTGGCCCGCGTTCGGTCCGGGGAGGTGTTGCCCCCGGAGCGTGGTGAAACAGCAAAGAACTACCAGAGAAGGAGGTCTCTTGGTATGTGATTTCGGTAGGTTTATTGCCTCCAATGGGAGCACATGGACCAAGAGCCAAGAGCAGCTTATTACATCGGTATTTAAGGGAGGAACAAAACGCAATAGGATGAGGGCAGGGGACAATACAGGGGAGGGGCTGGGGTACATGATCAAATGGGGTTTAGGGAGGGGAGGGGAACAGAGAGAACAACGAATGAACTATGGAGTGACAGGGAATTTCCCAGAGCGGGAATACATAACAGACAAGCCCAATAACCAATAGCAGGAGCTTGGGTCCGTGGATTGGTGGTCCAACTGCTGCCCCTGGGAGCTCCGGGGGGAAACCCTCTGTCCGTGGAACCTGTCCGGAAGTCCTCTGGTTCCGAACCACCGCAACAGGGCTCCATCTAGCTGCTTTCCATTTTCGATTTCTCTCTATAATGCGACAGGAACTGTCAGTGAAAAGAGCGTAGTGTGTTTCTTCTTGTGGCAATTGGTTGTACAGTGGAGCTTCCTCAGCACAGGTTACCTGTTCCTGCTCCTTTTCATCACTGAGACCAAAGTTTTCACCTTCCAGCCAGTTTGTAATTATTTCCAAGATCCCAGGGTGATTCGGATTTCCAATACGGGTGCTCTGTGTGATGAGGGGAATCCATTTGCTCCATGTGACCTTGGTGGTTTGGTGGGTAGAGGGAACCTTTCCTTGGAACATCCACCCCAGCACTGGCAGTTGGGGTTCCAGGAGGAGTTGTGCTTCCATATGCCGATCATCTCTGAGGCGGCTTGAACTCCTTAAGCGGCCAAAATTTCCTTCTCTGTTGGAGTGTAAATGGCTTCACACCCTCTGTAACTTCAGCTCCAGAATCCCAGGGGCAGATGCTGAGTCTTACCAGGAACCTTCTGCCAAAGGCTCTAGGACAGACCACTACTCCCGACTGCAGAGTAGAGTACATTCTTCACCTCTGGTCCTGTCCTGAATAGGCCAAGCCCTACCGCATGAGCAATCTCCTGCTTGATTTGGGTAAAGGCTTGTTGCCTGTATTGGTTTTGCACAGCCTGGTTTTTGGTAGCAGGGGACTACAGAGATGGCTCCTGTGGGAAGTTGCTGGAAGCATCCTCCATGTCCAGCAGAGCCAATCCCTGATGGCTCTGAAGATGGACATTCTGCTGGCCAAAGCTGGGCCAAAGAGAGAGATTGGTAACACCTTTGTGATAACATATTTAAGAAGAAAATCAAAACAAAGCCACGTAGTTTTTCTTCTAGTCAGAGAAGAGGAGGAGATGAGAACATGCGAGGGAAACAACATGGTGACACCAAGGTCAGTGGAGAAGGAGGGGGAGGAGGTGCTCCACGTGCCAGAACTGAGATTCCTCTGCAGGCTGTGGTGAAGACCATGGTGAAGCAGGCTGTGCCCCTGCAGCCCATGGGGCTCCACGAGGGATGCAGAGATCCACCCGCAGCCCATGGGGAAGGTGCTCACACTGGACGGAGTGGATGCATGGAGGAGGCTGTGCTCCAGTGGGAGACCCAGTGGAGAGAGAGGGCCCCTGCTCCCAGGATGGAGCAGCCTGTTCTTGGAGGACTTCACCCTGTGGCAAGAGAGACCCATGTTGCAGCAGTTTTGGGAGGACTGTCTGCCTGTGGGAGGAATTCACATTGCAGCAGGTGTGGTAGGACTGTTGCTTGTGAAAGAGGACCCATGCCAAAGAAGTTAATGGAGAACTGTCCCCCGTGGTCAGGACCCCACGGTCTCACAGGGGAAGGACTCCTCTCCCTGTGCAGTAGAAGAAAATCTCCGTAATGAACTGAGCAAAACCCCCATGCCCTGTCTCCCTGAGTTGTTGGTGGGAAGGAGAGGGAGAAGGTGTTTTAAGGGTTTATTTTACTTCTCATTATTCTCCTCTGATTCTGTTAGTAATAAATTCTCTTTGCAACTTAAATTGAGCCTGTTTTGCCCTTGAAGTGTTTTCTCCCGGTCCTTATCACAACTCTTGAAGCCTTCGTTAACTTTTTTTTTCTCTCTGCTGCCCAGCTGTGGCAGGGGAGGGTGAGTGAGTGACTCTCCTGGGTGCCTGGTGCTGGGCCAGTGTCAAGCCACGACAAGGGCCCCAGTGGAAATCATTCTTGCGGGTCACCAGGTAGAGAGGGCTCATGATCTGGCTGCATCCGGGGATGTGCATTCTCCAGAAACATATGGTGCCTAGGAAAGCTTGCATTTTCTTCTTGCTGGTTGATGGAGACATTGCTGTGATCTTATTGATGACCTTGGTGGGTATCTGACGCTGTCTGTCCTGCCACTTTACCCCCAGGAACTGGATCTCTCAGGCAGGTCCCTTGACTTTGCTCTTTTTGATGGCAAAGCCAGCTTCCAAGAGAATGTGAACGATTTTTTCTCCTTTCTCAAACACTTCCATTGCCGTGTTCCCCCACACAATGATGTCATCGATGTACTGCAGATGTTCCGGAGCCTCAGCCTTTTCCAGTGCAGTCTGGATCAGTCCATTGCAGATGGTGGGACTGTGCTTCCACTCCTGGAGCAGTTGGTTCCAGGGGTACTGCACACCCCTCCAGGTGAAAGCAAACTGAGACCCACACTCTGCTGCCAGAGGAATGGAGAAAAATGCATTCTCAATGTCAGTAGTGGCGTACCCCTTCGCTGCCTTGGACTCCAGCTCATACTGGAGCTCCAGCATGTCAGGCACAGTGCTCAGCAGTGGAGTCACTTCATTCAAGCCACAGTAGTTTACAGTCAATCTCCATTCTCCATCACACTTGCGCACAGGCCAAATGGGGCTGTTGAAGGGTGAGTGGGCCTTGCTGATCATTCCTTGGTTCTCTAGTTCATGGATCATCATGTGGATGGGCATCACAGCATCCTCTTTCATCCAGTACTGCCAGCAGGGCACCATCGAGGTGGAAATTGGGACACGTTGCTCTTCCACCTTCACAAGTCCAACTACAGAAAGATTTTCTGACAGTCCAGGCAAGGTGTTCAATTGCTGAATGCACTCTGCCTCTACAGCAGCTGTTTCAAAAGCCCACCTGAGTCCTTTTGCCTCTTTGTAATAGCCATTCCAGAGGAAGTCTATGCCCACAATACACGGAGGCCTCTGGACCAGTCAGAATGGGATGTTTCTGCCACTCCTTCCCAGTCAGGCTCACCTCAGCTTCCAACAGGGTCAACTGCTGTGATCCCCTTGTCACCCCAGCAATAGAAAGGGGTTCTGCTCCCACATGTCCCGATGGCATTAGGGTACACTGCGCACCAGTATCGACTAAAGCGTCATGTTTTTCTGGCTCTGATGTGCCAGGTCATCGGATCCACACTGTCCAAAAGACGCGATTTTCCCATGCCTCTACCTGGCTAGAGACAGGACCCCTCTAGCCCTGGTTATCATTTCTTTCCTGGGCATACATTCTAGAGCTGCCTTCAAGGGGATCAGACATATCATCCTCCCTTCTGTTATACCTGGCAGCTTGGTCATGGGAGGCTGAGGCTACTTTCACTTTAGCAGAACTCCCTCAGTTAGTGTTTTCCTTCTTGAGGTGACACACCCATGCTGCCAGGACAGAAGTGGGTTTTCCATCCCACCTTCTCATGTCTTCCCCATGGTCTCACAGGAAGAACCAAAGGTCAGCCCGTGGGGTGTACCCTCTATCCCCAGCTGGGAGACGTCGGGCTCTGACTTTGGGGCCTGTGACTCGCACTGGTGCCACATGGGAGCTGTTCTTCCTCACCTCCTCAATCATCTCCTCCCTAATCTCCTCTTGGAGCCTCTTAACCACAGCAGAGACATGAGCCTGCATTGGACCACTGACCATGTTGCCTTTTCCCCCAACCTGGAAAAGAAACTCGAGATCGTTTTAGCAAGGAGGTAATATAAAAGGGGATCTCTATTTTGAAGGTCTTCAGGAGCAGTTATGGAAAGGTGTCCATAAAAGCCTACCCCCTCCAGGGGTGAGGACATATTTATAGCTTTTAGGAAATTAGCATAATTGATTAAAAGCACCAATAAGGAGAACAAGTGGTGATTCAATTCCCCCCCAGGTCCAGCCCCTTCTCTGAAGCCCCCCTCTCAGCACTGGCTGTAATTTGTTTATGAAAATGTACCTCAGAGTTGTTCTCGGCCTTGGTTCCCAGGAAGAACTGAGATAGGACAGGGCCTTGCACCCCCCAGGGCTTGGAGCTCTGGAATTTGTTTTGTCTTTCTGCTTAGGGAAAGGCCTAATGGAAAAGTACTGGGAAAACTAGCTATTAATACAATAGGCTACAGAGCTACAAATGTATGTGCAAAGAGTACAGAGAACATATAAAAGAAAAAAGGCAGAAACCAAACGGCACCAACCATACTCTCATAATACCTGAGCTTGCTGGCTACAGAACCCACTGTCTCTCGGTTGTCCTCACCATTAATTGTTGCAATCAAGGTGGTGTATTGGGATGGCCCTAGATTTGCCAGGTTCCACAACATTTTCTCATTGCACCTGACCTTGTCAGGGTCATTATCATGCTGTCTGTCCCTTCCAAAATTATCTCTAGTACTGCCACTTCTTTCAGCTGTTTGATTCCTTCCTCAATGGTCTTCCAGGGCATTCTATGATGGTACTCCCGCATTCTGTCTCTGTGAACAAACCTCTCTCTTACACTCATTAGAAGCCACTCCTACAGAGAAAGTGGCCCTGGCTCCCTCCCGAACACCTGATCCACACCCACATCCTGGTTCAAGGATCCCAAATTCCTAGCCTCACCACTGTCCAGTTGCACGCCTGGACCCATAAGGTCCCAAACCCAAAGTAACCTGGTCAAGTAAGCCTCATACCCCTGTTGCACAATGTCTTTTCGCAGATTATGGAGGCTATCATAAAGCAGGGATTCGATGACCATTTCAGGCTCCGACTCTCCTGCTGGTTGTGAGGGCCCTGGTACCTCATCATCAACTGAGCTTACTGATTTGGTCTTATACTTCCTCCTCTACACAGGGGTGACTGCTGCTGGCTGTGACTGCCCTTGTTGTTCAACTGGAACCTGAACAGTTGTAACATCCATGGGTTACACTGCTGCACCATCACATTCTCCCTCTTTGAGGCAGGTACCGGGTTTCCCACCAGCTGGGGTATTCTCTCAGCATCTGGCATATTTCCTCCAATACCCCCATCCAATCCCAGTGGTTCATTTCTGGGGTGGGCTGTTGGACAGTGTCAGGCTGCAGGCAGCATCAGGCTCTGGGGCAGTGTCAAACTCTGGGGCCATGTCAGGCTCTTCGGCAGCATCCCTTGTCTCTGGGGTAGATGTCAGAGTGGTTACCCAAGGCAATCTCACCTTTTCTCTGAATGCTAAAAAGAATAGGCCTATCAGTAACACCAGCCACTGTACAGTATCATTATCATTTAGAGAAGATTTGAACCCTTTGAAAGCTGTTGGGGTAGGCCCAAAGAAATGGGTGAAAGGTTGGGTGAAAGTTTCCCCCGGTGTTACTTCCTCACAATGGGTACCATTATTGATGAAACTCCAAAAACATACACTTAGTCTGTGTTAGCCATGTAGCCATGTGCCTGCTTTCCAGGTTGCATTGGTTTTGCACAGCCTGGTTTTTGGTCCCTGGGTAGGGCCGCAGAGGTGGCTTCTTTGAGAAGCTGCTAGAAGCTTCCACCATGTCCAGCAGAGCCAATCCCTGATGGCTCTGAAGATGGACATTCTGCTGGCCAAAGCTGGGCCAATTAGAGGTGGTAGTAAGGCCTCTGTGATAACATATTTAAGAAGAAAATCAAAACAAAGTACACACACAGTTTTAATTCCATTTAGAGAAGAGGAGGAGGTGAGAACATGCGAGGGAAACAACGTGGCGACACCAAGGTCAGTGGAGAAGGAGGGGGAGGAGGTGCTCCACGTGCCAGAACTGAGATTCCTCTGCAGGCCGTGGTGAAGACCATGGTGAAGCAGGCTGTGCCCCTGCAGCCCATGGGGATCCACGAGGGATGCAGAGATCCACCCGCAGCCCATGGGGGAGGTGCTCACACTGGACGGAGTGGATGCATGGAGGAGGCTGTGCTCCAGTGGGAGACCCAGTGGAGAGAGAGGGCCCCTGCTCCCAGGATGGAGCAGCCTGTTCTTGGAGGACTTCACCCTGTGGCAAGAGAGACCCATGTTGCAGCAGTTTTGGGAGGACTGTCTGCCCTTGGGGGGGACTCACATTGCAGCAGTTTTGGGAAGACTCTGCTTGTGAGAGAGGACCCACGCTGGAGAAGTTCACGGAGAACTGTCTCCTGAGGTCAGGACCCCATGGTCTCACAGGGGAAGGACTCCTGTCTCAGCACAGCGGAAGAAAATCTCAGGTGACGAACTGACCAAAACCCCCATGCCCTGTCTCCCTGAGCTGTCGGTGGGAAGGAGGGAGGGGTTGGAGGAAGAAAAGGTGTTTTAAGGGTTTATTTTGCTTCTCATTATCCTAGTCTGATTTTGTTAGTAATACACTCACTTTGAACCTCTAAGTTGAGCCTGTTTTACCTTTGGAGTGTTTTTTCCCACTCCTTAACATCTAATGAAGCCTTCGTTTAATTTTTTTTCTCTCCACTGCCCAGTTGTGGCAGGGGAGGGGGAACAACTTTCGTGGGTGCCTGGTGTTTGGCCAGTGTGTCAAACCACAACACAGGAAGATAAAAAACCATGAATTCCTCACCTTATTGACCCATTGTGCAAACTGGATAACAGACACAGTAGCCTTAGTCATAGGACCCATGTATTGATAAGGAGCTGCAAATGGAAAAATATAGCCACAACCATGTGCCAACCGAACCAGGGTAGGCTAGACCACATGGTGCCACCTAACAAGGTTTCTATATTCAGCACACAAAAAATTAGGTTACCCAGGAACTGTTATTCCTTTTTCACCCATTCCTCTCAATGCCCTCGGACCACACCACTGGGCGCCAAAATCTGTCTTGGTTTGAAAGACAGGTGTTTGCCAAGGAAGGCGGGAACCTCCCTGGGAATGGAAAAATATGATCCCCTTCCCCCCAAATTATTATAACTTTGAAATTAAGGAGTTTTCAGGCAAAGATGTGGGAAAAGGAATAGCAACTCTTTACTAGTATGTGTACGTATAACAAGGCAAGCAAACAACAATTGCAACAACAACAGACAAAACCAGAAAAACCCAAAATACAGTCTCGTAGTGCTGTTTAAGCAATTTCCCCTTTGGTGTAGTGATGGTCACAGCTGGCAGGGGTGCTGGTGGGCTCCCGGCTGGGCAGGGCAGGTGCGATGATTCCCCCACGGCTGCAGGAGCTGGTGTGTCACAACCTCGGAGGCTACACGGTTAATGGTGGCTTGGCTGAGACGGGAAGTAACGGGCGGTACCTGGTTGCCATTGCTGGGCTATGGCACAGAGGTGGCCTATATGGGGACATCCCACATGTTGGTTCTGGACCCCCCCAAATGGCCAGAAAACAAAAAAAAAAAGAATTAAGCACACTTCCAGTGCAGGAAAACTGTAGCAGAGCGGGATCTAGGAGTCCAACACATAGAAGTGGCTGCAGCAACATCTTGTGGGAAAAGGGTCTGGCAAGAGCCGGTCCTGATGTTTCGGCACTACATGCACTGTGAAGCCCAAAATTGAGCAAGAAAATAAAATTCTATAGTCAGATGGCTATAGAGCAGGTATTTGTTTATTCAGCGCTGGGAGTGAGAGGGATCTTTCTGCCAAAAACTCACTCGATCTTCTTTAGCCTTCAGTTACATTTTAAAATTCCTTCCACGCAACGTCACAATTGTAACATATTAGCATACTCATATTTGCATAAATCTGTGTCATGGTTTTACAACAGTTTGTTCCTTTGATGCCAGAAGGATTTTTTTGCTTTTTCTCTTAAATACCTTTTACACAGTTCCCTATATCCACAAGTATTAGCATGCATACTTGAGATGCTATAGGAGTGATACTTTAGCCTGGTTTCTTGGTGTCCAGTAGGCCAGGAGACTAAACACCCTATAAACTGTAGAGTTAGAAGACCAAACATTCTATTGTCATAAGCACTCAAGGTCCCCTAGTAGGACAGATTCTGTAAACTAGAAGTTAGCCCACCCCAGTCCCCTTATTGGGCCCTCTTGTTAGATACGCTAATGTGTAAGGTCTTTAACTGTATACTGGATTGGGGGGTAGGAGGACATTGCGACGTGTGTCACCTGGGTGAAGCAATGCATCAAATGGGTTCCTATTAAAATACCGAGGTAAACGACCCCCAACCCTCTAACCGTGTCTAGTTTCTCATTTCCTAAGACCAGGAAAAAGGCATCAGCTTTCACGCATGCGTCAGTTCCTTCTGTGGTGGTCATCAGCCTCCTGGTGGTCTTTTGATGAAGGCTGTTGTAGTCTTCCTCACGTTTCAACTTTTTACCTCTATCTTCAGCATATGCCTGGTGCTTCTTGTTTTTTTCAGTCTAACTTGTTTTTAGCTAATTTTGCAGTTTGCAAGTTTCATTAAAACTTGCTATCTTGCTCTTGATGGCGTTTGTTGTCTCACTTGCCTTGCTATCTTGCTTTCTTTGTTATCTTGCTTGCTTTACCTGTACATCTTGTTACAATGTTACTTCTGGTTAACCTTTTGTTACACACCACTTAGGATTCAATCCCTCCTTTCTTTTTACTTTTGTGAATTCTTTCACAAATTATTGTGTGTTTATTCTCCGAGAATACATTCCTCTTTCTACTCTATGTCTCAATTTATATCTCTTCCAATCATTATAAGACATTGTGGTTCGCTGACAGCACCACAAAAAGCACTGGCTAAATATGCATGTACACAAAATGATTTTTCCTAACTACAAGATTCCCATGAATAATTCTTTCAACCAATTTACATTAGGGAGCCAGGATGTGTCTCCCATAAGTGAATTGACCAAGATGTATCATCCTTTGTTACTTCATGGAGTATCTTTGCATGTTTCCAGATTGTATGCCTATCTGTTGTTATTTTCCCCGATTGATCTCTGTAGGTACAACTGGTATTTATCAACACACGTACTCTTCCCATTTGTGCTGTGATCATATCTAATACCATACGATTTTGAAATACTACATCTTTTAAATAATTAATTTCTGTTTGCAACTGTCCAATGGCATCTGCTGTTGAGTTTGCAATTATTTCCATCTCTGCTGAGATGTTCACTCTTGCTTTTTCCAAGTGTACAATTCCTAAAGTTGGGAATAAAGCTCTGACAAAGTCATGAAAGCCTGTATTATATCTAGTCAGAGGATTAGATGTTTCAGTGGCTGAGTCTGCATTTCTCCTATGTTTCTGATAAATGGTTTCTCCCCATGGCACTGTGCCAGAAAATTCCACTCGCGGCACCTCACTGGCCCCTGGGTCTCCCTCCCCTCCCCTCCCCTCCCCTCTCCCCCTCCATTGGTCCTTGTTATGTCATTCAACATTGCCTACACCCTCCAGCCCTCAGACTATTGGTTAATGATGCTCTGCCCGCCCCTCCTACACCTCAGTGTAAAACGATGCGCTCGCATTCCCTCGGGGTCTTTTGCCTCCGCCCCCATTCGAGGGCGTTTGTACTCGGTCTGTGTGCAGACCCAAATAAACCCTTCGGAACTGCGAGCAAAGACCCCTCCTACTTCTTCGTCTCTGGGATGCATTAGACTGTGTGAGAGGCTGCCTGTGTCCACCCTGAAGGGTTAGGCTGTGTGTTTGGTTAGGCATCAGCGGAACACCACCATAGTGACTCCATGAGGGACACTGTGGGAAGGGCACCGCACCTGTCTATTGACCCCACGCATCGCGTCAATTAGAAAGTATACTTCTATTTTATTGGTTTCTCCAAATTCCTCTAATCATTCCTGTAATTAAACTAGTATGATTTATGACTTGTATAGGTAGGACGAGGTACCCCATAGTACACTGACCTGTCCAATTTCCAGGTAGTGGCTTAAGGGCTATTCCATTTCCACACAACCACCAAAAGCCATCTGGCAAATCACAGCTAGTTGTGATGCTCATGTTGGAATTGTTAGTATGCCTTGCAGAGAAATAGTCATGCCATTGAGCAAATTGAATTTCAAAATCTGGTGAGGTAGGTGGTGAATTTACATCTGACATGTTTCATAGAATGGCAGTAATTCTGGTCCAATTGGTAGTATTAAACTTGCCAAAGTTTGGTCCTGTAAAATTTGACTCCACATAAATAACGGATTGGTTGACGAGTGATAACTGAAAAAGGGGTTCTCCTATGGGTGAACCTATTTGTTTGCTTTGTGTATTACTATTATACAAGGCATACGGGCTTATTTCAGTCCAATTACTCTAGGGTACCCCTAACAATGGTAAGTGTAATTGTTGTACCTCTCCACACAGCCAACAATCTCTTATTCCAGTATGATTAGCTATTGCCTCAAGCAAAGCTACATACCTATTTACATCAAAAGTTACTATAGTCTGCCAAAAAGCCACAAAGCTTAACAAACTATTCATGATTTATGGCTGAGTTTCAGCTTCAGTCCATTGTTATTAATGGTTGTTACAGTCTAAGGTGCAACAGGAGACTTCTTCACTCTGATATAGTGAATCCAGGTAGGTTTTTCTCTCACATTAATTGCAGTGAAGGTTGTCAGGACCTGGAATGGTCCGTCCCACTTATCCTGTAGAGGATCACCTGAAAAATTCTTAACATACACCCAGTCACCAGGATCAATTGTGTGCAATTTATGACCTGGTTGCTTAGGTTGATTTTCAAATATACTGTTATACTTCTGATGCAACTGAGTGTTAATGGTTTTTAAGTATACATAAATATATTGATTAACAACCTGGGTCAGGATTTCATCATGAGTGGCATTTAACCCATAAGGTCGACCATACAAAATTTCAAATGGGCTAATCTTTTATTTTGACCTTGGCTTTACCCTGATTCTGATGAGGGCAATGGGTAATGCCTGGTACCAGTACAAGTTTTTCTCCTGACAGATCTTAGCTATTTGTTGTTTTAGCATGTGGTTCATCTTCTCTACTTGACCACTAGCTTGTGGCCTGTAAGGAGTATGGAGTTGCCACTCAATTCCCAAGGCCTTGCTGACTTTGCGCACAAAAATGTGATCCTCTATCAGAGGATATTTCCCTAGGTACATCAAATCTTGGTATGATCTCATTCAACAGTACTTTTATTACATCTCTAGCTTTATTTGTCCTACAAGGGAACACTTCTGGCCACCCAGAGAAAGTATCAGTAAGTACCAGCAAATACTGAGAACCCCCCTTTCTTGGGAGTTCAGAAAAGTCTATCTGCCACAAGTCTCCAGGAAAAGCTCCTCTGCTAATAACCCCTTGTTCTAGCCTAACTGTTGCATTTAGATTGTTCTTTAAACAAGTCACAAATTGTGATGTCACTTCTTTAACAGTCTTGCAAGCCTGGGCCTGCAATTCATTCCCTTACGTATTGGTGTAAGGGTTCTGCTCCCCAGTGGGTCTTATCATGTTCAGATTTTACATAATGTCTCATTAACTTTTCTGGTATTATTAGTTGACCTGTTTCTAATTGTCCCCAACCATTCTCTAAAAGTTTTCCTTTATTTTTATTAATCCATTTATAACCAGAGGGTTGGTATTTTACAGGTTGCTTAGTTGATACTGCAGTAGGTATTAGAGCTGCCACAAGTGGCTCATTTCTTACATCAGCGATTTTTAGCTTCATAATCTGCAAATCTGTTACCTGCTTCTGGGAGGGTGTTACCTTTAGAGTGCCCTTGGGAATGTATAATTTCCACTTGCAATGGGAGTTTCACAGCCTCGAGGAGGCTGAGGATTTCAGTTGCATATTTGGTGAACTTTTGTACAGTCAAGAGTCCTCTTTCCCTCCATATGGCTCCGTGGGCATGAACAATTTCATAAGCACATTTGGAATCAGTCCAAACATTAACTTTCTTTCCATTTGCCAGTTCTAATGCTCGAGTGAGGGCTATCAGCTCAGTCTTTTGTGCTAAGGTTCCTGCTGATTATGGGTTTGACTCGATTACCTCTGAGACTGTTGTCACAGTGTACCCTGCCATTTGCACTCCCTGTCTCACAAAACTGCTGCCATCAGTGAACCAGTTCATGGCATCTTGGAGCAGCTCCTCTTTTAGATCTGGGTGGCTGGAGTACACAGTTCCCATGGTCTCTAGGCAACTGTGTACTACAGGTTCAGCTTCGGACTTTCCTTGCAGAAAAGAGGCAGGGTTAATGATATTGGTCACTTGAATTTCCATACCATCAGATTTGGCCAGGACTGCCTGGTATTTTAGAAACCTCGAAGGAGACAGACAATGGTTCCCTTTCTGTTCTAAAATGGCTGACACCATGTCTGACACTAAGACAGTAATCTTTTGTCCTAGTGTAAACTTGCTTGCTTCTTCAATGTTCATGATCACTGCTGCTACTGCCCTAAGCAAGCGGGCCAGCCTTTGCTTACAGTATGGAGTTGTTTAGAAAAATAGGCTACTGCCCTTTTGTAAGGACCCAGGTGTTGTGCCAGAACCCCTAAGGCTATTCCTTGTCTCTCATGTGAAAATAACCAAAACGGTTTACTCACATCAGGAAGTCCCAAGGCCGGGGCCCTCATGAGCTTGTGCTTTAACTCTTCAAAGGCATGATTTGTTTCAGGGGTCCACACCACAATATTTTTAGAAACTTTCACTGGCCCATACACAAGTTTCACAATCAGTCCATAGTTGTATATCCACAACTGGCACCAACCTGTCATTCTAAGAAAAGCACGGAGTTCTCTTACAGTTTGTGACTTAGATGTTTGGCAGACTGCCTTCTTTCGTGCGGTTCCCAGGGATTGTTGACCTCCAGAGACTTCATATCCAAGATAGGTCACCTGTTGTTGCACCAGCTGAGCTTTCTGTTGAGACACTCGATAACCATTTAGTCCAAGAAAATTCAACAGACTTATTGTCCATACAAGGCACTCTTCAATAGTTTTTGTAGCAATGAGTAGATCATCTACATATTGTAGGAGTGTTCCCTCCCCAGGCTGAGACTGCCATTGTTCCAATTCTTTGGCCAATTGATTCCCAAAAATGGTGAGACTGTTTTTGAGGTAACACCATCCAGGTAAGTTGTTTTTTCCGCCTGTGCTAGGGTTCTCCCATTCAAAATCAAATACATTTTGACTTTCTTCTGCAAGTGGCAGGCAGAAGAAAGCGATTTTGAGATCTATCACTGAGAACCAAACGAGATTATCTCAGAGAGTTTAGTTAGCAAAGTGTAGGGATTTGCAACCACTGGGTGGATACTTTTAGCAATCCCATTGACTGCTCTCAAATCTTGCACTAATCTATAAGTTCCATTAGGTTTTTTCACTGGTAGTATAGGAGTATTAAATTCAGATTCACATTCTTTCAACAGTCCTAGTGTCAAAAATTTGCTGATAATTGGTTCAATCCCTTTCCTGTCCTCTATTCTCAAGGGATATTGTCTCCTCACCACAGGCCTGGCTCCTTTTTGTAACTCAATTTTAATAGGGTCAGCCAATTTTGATCTCCCAGGAGCATTGATATTCCATACTCCTGTGTTGCCTTTTCCCCCAACCTGGAAAAGAAACTCGAGACCATTTTAGCAAGGAGGTAATATAAAAGGGGATCTCTATTTTGAAGGTCTTCAGGAGCAGTTATGGAAAGGTGTCCATAAAAGCCCACCCCCTCCAGGGGTGAGTACATATTTATAGCTTTTAGGAAATTAGCATAATTGATTAAAAGCACCAATTAGGAGGGCAAGTGGTGATGCAGTTCCCCCCCAGGTCAAGTCCCTTCTCTGGAGTTCCCCCCCCCTCCCCCAGCACTGGCTGTAATTTGTTTATGAAAATGTATCTCAAAGAGTTGTCAAGAGTTGTCCTCAGCCTTGGTTCCCACCAAGACACGACAGGGGCTTGGAGCTCTGGAATTTATTTTGTCTTTCTGCTTAGGGAAAAGCCATGGAAAAGTACTGGGAAAACTAGCTATTAATACAATAGGCTGCAGAGCTACAAATATGTGTGCAAAGAGTACAGAGAACATATAAAAGAAAAAATGGCAAAAAAAACCAAACGGAATCACCTGGGTATACCTGATTCATTATTTGCTCCAAATAGTTACTATTGTTCGCTGGTCCTGTATCAATTGCCAATCCTAATGATGCCTTTCAAAAGGCTGACCTGAAACAGAAGCTAGACCGAGTTAAAAGAATAAAAGAAGTATTTATTAAAACAAAGTGCACCTTCGGCAGTGCAAGAGTCTCGCAGGGACTACACCCAAAAATGGATGCCTAGCACGTGTTTTTTGGACAGATATACCTTTGGTCCATCTGCATATCAGAAACCCATTGTCCAATTACAGCTTCAGGTACTGAAGTCCCATCCCTAGTTTGTCCCCTTCTTCTCTTCGCTGCTGTCCATGGTTGTTTACATTTTGGGCTTTTGGAGAAACATTATGTCCTTGAAACTCAGGCTTAGAGAGAAATTATTTTGTCTAAATAACATTATCAGAACACTAGCTGACAATTTATGGAGACTTAGAGTCATACACTAGAGCAGTCTTGATCTAGAAAATATAGAAGTTAAAACCTAAGGCATCATTCCCCCCATTTAGAGACTTGACAAGGCCTCTAAATTTTCAAGTCTCTAAATATCTATTAACTATCTATTAATGATATACACTTAATAACAGTAAATATTTAACAATAGGAGATGTAGAATACTTATGACTATGATTACTATCAGCAGTTCTTTAAGCACTGAAGAAGAATTATTTAAATCACATTCTCATCTGCATCAGTCTCTATGTTCTCAGTTGTTTCAGGAGCAGGTTTCTTAACTCTGGAGTAGTGAATCCAGGGTCCTTTGCCAGAGACTTTGACTGCAGTGAGGGTAGTCAGCAGGACTTGGAATGGTCCTTTCCACTTGGCTTGTAGAGATTCATTGTCCCACCACTTGATATAGACCCAGTCCCCAGGTTGGAACAGATGTGCAGGTGTGTCCAGTCTGATGGGTCTGGATAGCACGATGTAATTCTGGAGCTTCTGCAAAGTGGAACCTAAAGTCATTAATCGGTAAATCACGCTTTCCTTTTATATGAATTTCACCTGGAATATGTGGAATCTGGTATGGCCTACCATACAGTATTTCATAGGGACTGATGTTATCCCTCTGCCTTGGCTGTATGTGGATTCTCAGTAAAGCTATAGGCAAGGCCTGAACCCATGTCATGGATGTTTCCTGACAAATTTTGCTAATTTGTGTTTTGATGCCTTTTTTCTGGTCTTAGGAAATAAAGGCTCAGACACAGTGAAAGGGTTGGGGGTTGTTTACCTCGGTATTTTAATAGGATCCCGTTGGATGGCTTCTGCCGTCCAGGTAGAACACGCCGCAAAAGCCCCCTCTCTCCAATAGAGTATATAATTAAAGACTCTACACATTAACATATCTAACCAGAGGGCCCAATAAGGGGCTGGGGTGGGCTAACTTCTAGTTTACAAAATCTATCCTACTAGGAGACCTTGAGGGCTCACAAAAACAGGGTGTTTGGTCTCTAGCTCTACGTGGTTTCAGGGGTGTTTAGTCTACCGGCCTCCTAAACACCATGAAACCAGGCTAAACTATCACCTAAGGCATCACAAGTATGCATGCTAATACTTGTGAATATAGGGAACAGTGTAAGAAATATTCAGGAGAAAAAGCAGAAAAAATCCTTCAGGCATCAGTTTTAAGGGTTCCATTTATACATTTGACTTTATCACTCGCTTGGGTCTATAAGGTGTATGTAGATCCCAAGTAATTCCCAAAATTCAACTAAATTCTTTAATTACTTGTGGTGGCCATGGAAGTTACCTCTGAGTCTCAAGGGGTTGCAGAAGACCAAGAAGAGAAGAAAGGACTTTAGTGGAGGGCTTCCAAGACTGCTCAGTTCCCCCCTGGGACTGAAGTGACCATGGTTTAGCCCAGGGCATGGATAAAATCTCCAGGGCAAACTTATTTGGTTACTAGTAATGTCTATCATCTTCCCCCTTCTAGAAGGTTCCCTTTTCCTCAGTGGTTGATTTGCTGTTACTTCTTATCTCCTCCCCTCTCCTCCTTCCATTGGACATTGTTCCCTGATCCTGCCCTTGCTCATCCCCTGGACCCTCACCTGATTGGTTAGTACGTGTCCCTTTTAAGGTTGTGTCAGAGAGTATTCAGGGCTTTTCTGGTCCCCAGATACCCTCTGTGCTGTGCTTCCTACAATAAAGCTGCACAGAATTCTTCCATACCAAAGGTCTCTCTTGCTTTATTTCTGCTTCAGTGGCTAGCTGTCACAGCTCCTCGTTCCCAATGCGTCACCCTACCAGGCGAGTAGCTTCACTGGCCCGTGTCTAAATGACGCTGCCAGAGTGCCCCCCCCCCCCCCCCCAACAGGGACACTTCTGGAATGTGGCCAGCTGGAGGCTGTCCGAAATCCAGGCTGGACACCAACAGCTAGCGACAATTACTGTTGCAACAAAGTGCGGTCGCCTATCTGATGACATTCCCAGGGGAACCCCGAACCCCGGAATTATATGATTGAGCAAAACTCTTACCACTTCTTTGGCTGTGTTAGTGAGACGGGTAAGCTTTTGGCCATCCACTGAAGGTGTCAACTAATACCAGTATGTCCTAGAAACTCAGGCTTAGAGAGAAATTTTTCATCTAAATAACACTAGCAGAACACTAGCTGGCAATTTATGGAGTCTTAGAGTCATACACTAGGGCAGTCTTGATCTGGAAAATATAAAAGTTAAAACCTAAGGCATCACTAATTCTAAAACCAGTTTGCCTTCAGGTACTTTAAATCTCATTTTCCCCTCTCTAAACTCAATTGTTGCCTCTAAATTTTCAAGGAGATCCCTGCCTAATAGGGATTTAGGTGAATTTGGCAGATGGGGAATTGATGTATTCCCATCCTTTTCCCAATTTTGTATTCTAGTGGTTTTAAGAAAAAGGCATTCTCTGGTTGGCCTGTAGCTCCCATTACCTGGATATGTTTTTCACTTTTAGGCAATAAAGATTGATTTAAAACCGAAAATGTAGCCTCTGTATCTATTAAGAATTTAATTTCTTTATCATTCCCTAGCTGTATCTTAACCAGCGGGTCTGCTAGGGAAAGATCTGCCGGTCCCCGTTACTCATTGTTATCTATTGCTGCAACAACAGCTTCCTGTGGAGTGTTCAGTAACTCTGGGCACAGGCGTTTCCAATGTGTTGCGTTCCCTGCTTCGGTCCCACCTTGGTACCGGCAGCAGAGTCCTAGCGCTACCCTAGGAAGCCGTTTGCGATCTGGAAGACTTCCTCGGAGTACCTACTTTGGGCACAGCTGGCCCGCGTTCGGTCCGGGGAGGTGTTGCCCCCGGAGCGTGGTGAAACAGCAAAGAACTACCAGAGAAGGAGGTCTCTTGGTATGTGATTTCGGTAGGTTTATTGCCTCCAAAGGGAGCACATGGACCAAGAGCCAAGAGCAGCTTATTACATCGGTATTTAAGGGAGGAACAACACCCAATAGGATGAGGGCAGGGGACAATACAGGGGAGGGGCTGGGGTACATGATCAAATGGGGTTTAGGGAGGGGAGGGGAACAGAGAGAACAACGAATGAACTATGGAGTGACAGGGAATTTCCCAGAGCGGGAATACATAACAGACAAGTCCAGTAACCAATAGCAGGAGCTTGGGTCCGTGGATTGGTGGTCCAACTGCTGCCCCTGGGAGCTCCGGGGGGAAACCCTCTGTCCGTGGAACCTGTCCGGAAGTCCTCTGGTTCCGAACCACCGCAACACCAATGCCCTTCTTTCTTACAATAAGCACACTGATTTGGCCCTAACCTCCCTTGGGTCTGATTTGAGCCACCTCTACTTTTTCTACCTTTACCTCTGCCTCTGCCTCGTCCCCAACCACATTCTCCTCTTTGATGTTGATCTAAAGCGGTCACGATGGCCCCTGTGAGGTTTTTCTTCTCTTGCCTGTCTCGGTTGTTATATACCCTCCAGGCTTCTCTCATTAATGCTTCTAAATTTCCATTATCTGGCTCTTTTAATCTCTGTAGTTTTTGTCTGATGTCTGGGCTAGACTGTCCTAGCATCAAGGAGACTAACTGTTGTTTCCCCATTTCTGAAGCAGGATCAAGTGTTGTAAACTTTCGCATTGCCGCTCAGAGTCTATCTACAAAGTCGGTAGGACACTCCTGCTGTCCCTGTTTAACATTATACATCAATGTCCAATTTACTGCTTTTGGAATAGCAAATTTGACTAACTCCCGGTATCTGGTTAGTGAGGCATATTTGCCTGGATCGTTCGGATCCACAGAGGATTTGTGGTGGGGAAGAGCATGTCCACATTACCCTGTAGGGCTCCACTAGCAATTTGTCCCTGCACATGTGCTTTAGCTGTGTTAATCACTAATTCTTTTTCAGTTTCTGTTAATTCTGTCAACATTAAATCAACGTCACCCCAATCTTGGTCCTGGTTTTTAACTATCAACTCAAATAATTTTGCCACTTTTCTGGGGTCTTCCCTGAAATTTTTAACCTCTTCTCTCCAACTATTCAAATCACTAGTGGAAAAAGGTACTTTTACTCTCATGGCATTTCCCTCAGGACCTACCACTTGTCTCAAAGGAGCAATAACTGTTAAAATCTATTTAGTCTTGCTTCTAGTGCAAGCTGTTACTAGAGTCCCTGAGCTTGTTCCCTCATCTGGGTCGTCTGAGTCATCTCCTTTCTCACTTTCTAATCTACTACCACTAGGTGATAATTGAAGGGCCCTGGGGACTCTCCTGAGGACATTAGATTGTAATTCTAAAAGATCAACCTCACTATCTTTTTCTTCTCTGTCTCAGCTTAAGACATCTCTGACCTATACTACATGCAGAACAACACTTTCTCATTTTTCTTTTACCTCCGTCCTTTTCTAGGGCCAAAACTAAGGGATCTTGTGGGGGTAAATTAATACCACACCCTCTCTGCCATTCAGGCTTGTTTCTCAGAGTGAAAAACATATCCAGGTAAATAACTTTATTCCATTTGTTCTCTCTTTTTAAAAACAACATTAACTGCAATAGAGTGCTATATTGTAAGGTCCTGTTTACAGGCCACTTTTCTTCATTTTCTAATTTATATAGTGGCCACCATTGATTACAATATTTCATTAAATCACTTCTCTTTAAATTGCCTCCAGGGACCCCTCCCAAATCCTTCCAATTAGCCAAAACATACCCCAACGGACTCTTCTTTACAATCTTCTTACTGTCAGTGCTACCCATTCCTGGTGCTATCCAGATGCCCGCACTTTACGGTGAAAATTATCACTTGTGTTCCTTTCTTTACTCTTATTCCACGGATACTGCACCGACCACAAATTGGGAATCTTAGTTTCGACCTGCACCAGTGGTCACGTTTACAATGTTGACAAGCAATTAACACGAAAGGATCACATGGTCCACTCCCGCACAATCTACACTGTCCTGATCCGCACAACAGACAAGGTAACAGAGTACAATGTTGCACAAGCCTAAAACCTTTTAACAGACACACAGGCACAAATGAAAACTTGCTAACAGACAACACAGACAAGAAACACTAGTTTTATATAGAAGACACAAAATGACACATACAACAATCAAACCCAAAACTCCAAGACCTAGGCCAATACTTAAAGTCATCAGACTTCCTTATAGGGGACTCTAACCCCTTATATATCAACATCAGGAATTTCACCTGTGGTAGAGAGCCCTGCGTGAGTCATCACACACATCTTACAGGAGTTACTTAACCAAGACCAGAAAGAAAATTCAAACCAACAAACAAATACCTTAAATTTCCTCCAGTCGGTCCTTGTATAGCCCTGGAGAGAGCCAGAGAAGCACGGAGTCCCTTCAATTAAATCCCCGGGACACGCCAAGGGAGTCCACAGCTCCAGCGGACCTTGCAGCCGGGCAGAGAATTCTCTCCTGGCTGGTGCACCAAACTGAAGCCCAAAATTGAGCAAGAAAATAAAATTCTATAGTCAGATGGCTACAAAGCAGGTATTTGTTTATTCAGCACTGGGAGTGAGGGGGATCTTTGTGCCAAAAACTCACTCGATCTTCTTTAGCCCTCAGTTACATTTTAAAAGTCCTTCCATACAACACCACAATTATAAAATGTCATTAGCATACTCATATTTGCATAAATCTGTGTCATGGTTTTACAACAGTTTGTTGCTTACACGCATGCATCAGTTCCTTCTGTGGTGGTGTCACGATCCGCTCGTAGGAGCGGGGGTCGTGATGGTTCGTTACTTTGAATCTCAGAGTGCAAAAGAAAACAGGGACAAGTATTTTTGCTTCAATCAAAAACAAAAGCACTTTATTGAGTGCCAACAACACGCTTATGCGATAGAAGAGAGAGAGAGAGAAGAAAGAGAGAAAGAGAAAAGGAGGGGCATAGCTACCACGGCACGACGAAGTCCTCGTTGTCCGGATCCGATGGATTCGTCTCGTCCGTAGGGAGTACTCGTAGGGGTACTTTTTGAGAGTCTCTTTATAGTCTTTTCGAAAGCAAGAGGCAGGTAACCAAGAGATGAGGCAATCCCTCCAGAGGCCAGGGGCAAGTAGCCAGCAGGTGGGGAAATAGGGCCCATTGTTTTAGGGTACAGGTACAGCGGTACTAAACAGATTGTTCTTGTGCAGTCCTTTCCGCCCCGTTAGCCGAGCAGACGTGGTTCCCACGGGCATGTACCAACACGCCTCAGCAACACAGCTCTGCAGCACAGCTCTACAGTACACCTGGGCACCTGGCAGGCATCCCACCAAGATCTGGCTGGACTTCATTGTGCAAAAGTCCTTTTCCCCTCTTAGGGTCTCTGGGTTTTCGGCCTCTGCTTCTGTCGATGGTCGTGAGGCAGATAGGGATTTCCGTCCAGACTCTTACAGGTGGTCATCAGCCTCCTGGTGGTGTTAGCGTAGAAACACATAATCACTGGATGATTATATGCAGGTGCTTTTATTTGAAGAGCTCTGGGAATCAGGGGTTCAGACCCAAATCTGATTCCGACATGGATTTGAGATGGATACATTTTTATACCCTTTCCTTACATAACTGTTGTATAATCATATGTTAATCATTAACTTGATGTTGTTCTATTGTGTATATTGTTTTCACCCAAGCATGAGTTTAAGCCCTCTCCCCACAACATTTCTCATGATTGTTGTTCCTTTCTCATGATGAAATAATTATTTTTACTTATATTTACTAAACAATCATCGCATTTAACTTCATCTGCTATACAGGTGGGTACACAGGTGTAGGTTCACATGAATTTAGCAAAGACAATGCCCACTCCCGTTCCCAAGGCCTACTTCAGCTACCGCGATTTTAGAAACATTTTAACCCTATGCTATCAGTGGTCTTTTGATGAAGGCTGCTGTAGTCTTCCTCACGTTTCAACTTTTTACCTCTATCTTCAGCATATGCCTGGTGCTTCTTGTTTTATTCATTCTAACTTGTTTTTAGCTAATTTTGCAGTTTGCAAGTTTCATTAAAACTTGCTATCTTGCTCTTGATGGCGTTTGTTGTCTCGCTTGCCTTGCTATCTTGCTTTCTTTGTTATCTTGCTTGCTTTACCTGTACATCTTGTTACAATGTTACTTCTGGTTAACCTTTTGTTACATACCACTTAGGATTCAGTTGGTCGGGAGCTCCAAGCGGTCAGGCAGCAGGGAAAACGGCAAACAGCTCCTTCCTCCACTAAACCTGGAAACTGGACTGCTCAAAACCCAGCCCAACCTCCCGGGTAGCCCCCTCACCTTTTTGTCTCCCAGTATCACCTGCAACCTGCCCCCAGCCAGGGCCATTTCAATGGAATGTTGTGACACCCAGCTACAACTTTTGTTTCCTAATTGCCCCCATTTGACTCTCAGGAAACACATTGTCCTTCCAGATGGCAGGTGGGAGAAAATTCACTGAAAAAACCAAACACAGAGCAGTGGAACGGACCATTCCAAGTCCTGACTACCCTCACTGAAGTCAAAGGTGCTGGCAGAGAACCCTGAATTTACTACTCTAGAGTTAAGAAGACCTCTGCTCCTGAAACAACTGGAAAACAGAGACTGATACAAATCAGGATGATGTGGTCTAAAATTGTTCTTTTTGTGTGGGGTTATACTATGTTGTATAATAGAGGAGTAGACCTTGAAGCCTAAAATAGGCCTCTTTCCTAGGCCCAGAGGTGACCATGGAAGCATATCCATGTTGGGGAAGATGAAATAAGAAAGCCTTATAAATATGATAACCTAGCAAAAGATGCTGAGAATGTAGAAACTATAAGCGAGACTGAAATGAAGACAAACTTTGAGATACTAAACTCCAGTTACTGAACAACTCGAAAACAATGGCATGGTTGCCTGCAGGAAATCCCCCCTTTGATTAAACAATACCCTCTGCTTGCAGACAGGTCCAAGGGTCAGAGCACACCCTATCAACTTGAAAGAGGGTCCAAAAAGCAGCTTTTAGGGTTTAAAATATAATACTGTATGGTAATGCAACAGTTCTTATAGGCCACATGCAAATGTTATAAGATTTGTAGTTTGTTCTAGATTGGTTAATGAAAATTAGAATATTCAACACAGAAGATGATTTATTGTATTGTAAGCGACAAGTTCGCTCTCTTAGCTCTCTGTCTTAGGTTACAATGGTATGTATTCTATCACCATGAGATGTTGGGGCCGGGTGGGGCAGTGTTTCTAGCTCATCCCTGATGACTCGGTGTCCTGGTTTGAAGGACAGGTGTCTGTTAAGGAAGGCAGGAGCCTCCCTTGTAATGGGAAACTGAAACCCCTCTCCCTCCGAATTATTATAAATTTGAAATCAAGAGGCTCTCAGGCAAAGATATGGGAATAGGAATAACAGTTCTTTACTAATATCTAAAACAAGGCTAACAAATAACAACAACTATAACGTTAACCAACAAACAGAACCAGAAACCCAGTGGCAGCCTGCTCAGCTTCAGGCACCTTTTCCCTTTTGGTGCAGTTCCAGTCACAGCCTGCAGGGGCGCTCTGGGTGTGATGATTCCCCGGTGGCTGCAGGGGGCGGTCTGATGTGAGCTCAGGTAGCACACGGCAATGGCGGCTGCCCGAGGCAGGGAAGGATGGAGGAGAGCCTTTGTTGCACAGACCCTCGGGGGGGCAGCTGGTGTCGGTGCTGCAGCAGGATCCCCAGACACAGGGAGCTGGGACGGTAAGAGGTCCCGGCGCGCAGGGGGAGCCCCGCTACAATGTAGCGAAGAAACTCGGAGCGGCGAGGAGGAGCGGGGGAGTGACAGGCTGGTGGCAGGCAGCTCCCGATGGGGCAGAGAGGAAAAGACTCACAGCAGACAGACCCGCAGCTCCATGCTGGCTTCTCGGTGGCCATGGATTCAGCAGACAGCAGCTCCGACCGTCCAGCTCCAAGGGTCCTGAGCAAGAGAGCATGACCTCCCCCCCTGCCCTTGCTTTTCAGTCTCCAAAAATCTCGCATTGTCAGGCTCTGCATCCATGAGGGCGATTCTGCCCCACCCTGCCAAGAAGAAAGGCCCTAGCCTTGTGCTTTGTTTCTCTTAAGTACTCAGATATTAGCTCAGCTATTTGTGTCTTAGCAACCCATGGGAGAAAAAATTCCTGAGGAAAAAAACTAACTCCAACCTCCAACACTCGGGAACATCCTTTCTAATGGGCCAGTCGTTAGAGCCTGGTGGGGTACTTTGCTTTGCTCATCCCTAATGGCTGCAGTTAATGGGCCATTGAGTCCCACTGATAAACTCCATCATCCCATTGTGAGATGCCCCGCCCAGGGGGAGGAACCACTGTATCCCGATCTGCATATAAACTAGGATTTGAAACACCACAAGGCAGCTTTTCCACTGGATTCCCAGAGGAAGACCAGACCCTTCTACACCACCACTGGACCTTCAGAGGAGAACTGCACCTTTCACAGGATCACTGCTTCAACAGAACCACATCTATCACTCCCAGAGGACTGCAGCCCCCTTCTAAGTGGACTACTACCAACACCCTGACCGACAGGGTGTCAGGTTGTAATCTGACTCTGTCAGTGTTTTTGTACTATTGCATTTTCCTATTAAATTGTAGTTCTGACTTTGAGTCTCTCACTGATATGCTTTCAAACTACCACATTTTTGGCGCCCAATGTGGGACAAGGCCCTGAGTAAAGTCAGAATTACAATTTCATGTTCTAGAAGCCACCTATTCACCATGATACTCAACATACTTACATGTGTCCTGTACCTTGCTCTATATATATTTCCACAGACAGGGAACTACCTGCCTGTAGTAATGCTCCTGTGTAGGCCGGGATATCGAGTAAAAATTGCTTTATTAGTTTACTATGTCTATTGCATGATAACCTCCGAGGCAATGAACACCATTCAGAATATTTACTCAATTTTGTTTGCTTGTCCTTGTGTGGGCTGCTACATCTGGGACCTCCTCAACAATCGCACCCAGCCCCTAGGGGAAAGAGTAGAGAGTGGTTTCTTTCAGCCTTTCAGACCTGACACAACAGTTTTTGAAAATATTGAGTTCCCTTTGGATGTCAAAGATCGTATAATCTTGCTGTTAGTTCTGTTTTCTTTTCTCTCTATGACCTGCACCGTGTACACCATGCTTAGAGTCAGAACAATGCTCGATCCGGCATAGTATCCTCAAGATGAGGACAAGAAAAGCAGCAAAGCAACAGTCACCATATCTAAACAAACTGTCATGGAGGAAAAAGAGACCGAAAGAACCTACAGCGTCTCCACACAAGCCATCACCAAGCCAGAACAGCCTAAGCCAGTAGCAGTTGCCCCCCTTCAGAAAAAGAAATCCAAGAGCAAATCAGCCCGCACAGTGACCGATGAGGAGGAGGCTGGACCTTCGCACCAAGCAGAAGAGATGGAGCCAGAGATCATCACTCGCTCTTTATCCCTGGGTGAGCTGCGTGACCTACGGAGGGAGTTCACCCGCCAGACAAATGAATCCATCCTGACCTGGCTGCTTTGCATCTGGGACGCTGCAGCCAATGACACCATGCTAGATGGAAGTGAGGCCAGGCAACTTGGATCCCTGACCCAGGATGTGGTCATTGACCAGGGGATCGGGAAAACCCAAGAAACTCTCAGCCTCTGGCGGTGACTGCTGGCAAGTGTAAGGGACAGATACCTTTGTAAAGAAGACCTCCAGGTGCACCAAGGAAAATGGAGCACAATGGAACAAGGTATCCGATGCCTGAGAGAATTGGCCGTGCTGGAGATCATTTTCTCAGAAGATGAGAGATTCCCTAAGAACCCAGATGATGTCCAATGCACGTCACAGATGTGGCTGAGATTCGCACGGCTCGGACCAGAGATATACTCCTGTTACCTAGCAACACTGCAATGGAGGGAAGGAGCGGACAAGGTGGGAGTACTGGTCAACAAACTAAGAATTTATGAGGACACTGTCACTGCCCCATTTCGCACCCATGTCTCATCTGTGGAAACACAGCTGGCTGAGCACGTCCGGAACTTGGAAGAGAAACTCAGAAAGGAGCTGAAGCAAGAAATTCACCACATCTCACCAGAACCAACAAGGGTCTCTGCTATTAGGAGCCAACATTCTCCAGCCAGAGAAAGAAGATACACTCCACGAGGTAACCTCTGGTTTTTCCTTCAGGAGCATGGAGAAGACATGAGAAAGTGGGATAGAAAACCCACCTCTTCCTTAGCAGCCCGTGTACGTGAACTGAAAAGAGGAACAGCTACCACAGGAAGCCCACCTAGAGTCAACGCTGCTCCGGTCTCTTGTGGACAGAACTCAGTATAGGAATGATGATATGACCAATTCTCTTGAAGGGACCTCAAGAACATATTTACAGGAAGAGAGCAACGTGTACGATGATCAGGAATAGAGGAGCCCTGCCTCTATCCAGGTAGAGGAAAGGGACAACCGGATCTATTGGACTGTGTGGATCCGATGGCCTGGCACATCTGACCCACAAAGATATATGGCTTTGGTTGACACCGGTGCTCAATGCACACTGATGCCATCAAGGTATGTGGGAACAGAATCTATTTCTATTTCTGGGGTGACAGGAGGATCCCAGCAGCTGACTGTATTGGAAGCTGAAGTGAGTTTAACTGGGAATGAGTGGCAGAAACACCCCATCGTGACCGGCCCAGAGGCCCCATGCATCCTGGGCATAGACTATCTTAGAAATGGGTATTTCAAAGACCCAAAAGGACATCGTTGGGCTTTCGGGGTAGAAACAGAAGACGTCCGACAGCTAAATACCTTGCCCAGTCTCTCAGATGACCCCTCTGCTGTGGGACTGCTAGAAGTTGAAGAACAGCAGGTACCAATCGCCACGGCGACAGTGCACCACTGGCAGTACTGCACAGACAGAGACTCTATGGTTCCCATCCACGAGATGATTCGTAAACTGGAGAGCCAAGGGGTGGTCAGCAAAGCTCATTCGCCCTTTAACAGCCCTATATGGCCAGTGCGTAAGTCCAGTGGAGAATGGAGACTGACAGTGGATTATCGTGGCCTGAATGAGGTCACACCATTACTGAGTGCTGCTGTGCCAGACATGTTGGAACTTCAGTACGAACTAGAATCCAAGGCAGCAGAGTAGTATGCGACCATCGATATTGCCAATGCCTTTTTCTCCATCCCTCTAGCAGCAGAGTGCAGGCCTCAGTTTGCTTTCACCTGGAGGGGTGTGCAGTACACCTGGAACAGACTCCCCCAGGGATGGAAGCACAGCCCCACGATCTGCCATGGCCTGATCCAGGCTGCACTGGAAAAGGGTGAGGCTCCAGAACATTTGCAGTACATCGACGACATTATCGTATGGGGGAACACAGCAGAGGAAGTCTTTGAGAAAGGAAAGAAGATCATCCAGATTCTCCTAAGAGCTGGTTTTGCCATCAAGCGAGGTAAGGTTAAGGGACCCGCTCAAGAAATCCAGTTCTTAGGAGTCAAGTGGCAAGATGGACGTCGCCAGATCCCAACAGAAGTAGTCAACAAGATCACTGCTATGTCCCCACCTACGAACAAGAAGGAAACCCAGGCTTTTCTAGGAGCTGTCGAGTTTTGGAGAATGCATATCCCAGAATACAGCATGATTGTAAGGCCCCTTTACCTCGTTACATGAAAAAGAAATGATTTCCAGTGGGGTCCTGAGCAACAACAAGCATTCGGACAAATTAAGCAGGAGATTGCCCACACAGTAGCCCTTGGGCCAGTCAGAACAGGGCAGGATGTGAAAAATGTGCTCTGCGCTGCGGCCGGGGAGAATGGTCCATCCTGGAGCCTATGGCAGAAGGGACCTGAAGAGACTCGAGGACGACCGCTCGGGTTCTGGAGTCGGGGATACAAAGGATCTGAGGCCAGCTATACCCCAACCGAGAAAGAGATTCTTGTGGCTTATGAAGGGGTTCGAGCTGCCTCGGAAGTAATTGGCACCGAAGCACAGCTGCTTCTGGCAGCCCGACTACCAGTGCTGGGTTGGATGTTCAAGGGAAAGGTTCCTTCCACGCACCATGCTACCAACACCACGTGGAGCAAGTGGGTTGCGCTGATCATGCAACGAGACCGGATAGGAAACCCTAATCGCCCTGGGATTCTGGAAATCATAACAAACTGGCCTGAGGGTGAGACTTTTGGATTATCTTCTGAAGAAGAGGAGGGGCAAGTGACACGTGCTGGGGAAGCCCCACCATATAATGAGCTACCAGAGAGCGAAAGATGATATGCCCTCTTCACTGATGGTTCCTGCCGAATTGTGGGTGCTAACCGGAAGTGGAAAGCTGCTGTATGGAGCCCCACATGACAAGTCGCACAAGCTACTGAGGGAGAAGGTGGATCGAGTCAGGTCGCAGAGCTTAGAGCCGTCCAGCTGGCTTTGGATATTGCTGAGCGAGAGAAGTGGCCTCGGCTCTATCTCTACACTGACTCCTGGATGGTAGCTAACGCTTTGTGGGGTTGGTTGGGTTGCTGGAGAATGGCCAACTGGCAGTGCAGAGGGAAACCCATCTGGGCCGCTGAGATTTGGCAGTACATCGCTACCCATGTAGAGAGGCTGACCGTGAAGGTTCAACACATGGATGCACATGTACCCAAGAGTCGGGCCAATGAAGAGCATCGTAACAACGAGCAGGTGGACCGAGCTGGCAAACTGAGAGTATCACAGGTGGATCTGGACTGGCAGCACAAGGGAGAATTATTTCTAGCTCGTTGGGTCCATGATGCCTCTGGTCATCAGGGACGAGATGCAACGTACCAATGGGCTCGTGACCGAGGGGTGGACTTGACCATGGACAGCATCTCACAGGTCATCCATGGCTGCGCGACCTGCGCTATGATCAAGCAGGCCAAGCGGGTGAAGCCTCTGTGGTACGGTGGACGATGGTCGAAGTATAGGTATGGGGAAGCTTGGCAAGTTGACTACATCACCCTTCCCCAAACCCGCCAAGGCAAGCGCTATGTGCTGACCATGGTGGAAGCAACCACTGGATGGTTGGAGACCTATGCTGTGCCTCATGCTACCGCCCGAAACACCATCTTAGGCCTGGAAAAGCAAGTCTTGTGGAGACATGGCACCCCTGAGAGAATTGAGTCGGACAATGGGACCCATTTCAAGAATGGCCTTATAAACAGCTGGGCCAGAGAACATGGCATCGAGTGGATATATCATATCCCTTATTGTCCACCAGCTGCTGGGAAAGTTGAACGGTGCAACGGACTACTTAAGACCACCCTGAAGGCACTTGGCAGGGGGACCTTCAAAAATTGGGAAATTAACTTAGTAAAGGCCACCTGGATGGTCAACACACGAGGCTCCATCAATCGAGCTGGTCCTGCCCAGTCTGAACCCTTGCACACAGTGGACGGAGACAGAGTCCCTGTGGTACACATGAGAGGTATTTTGGGAAAGACTGTTTGGATTAGTCCCACCTCAGACAAAGGCAAACCTATCCGCGGGGTTGTTTTTGCTCAAGGACCTGGTTACACTTGGTGGGTAATGCAGAAAGATGGGGAAATCCGTTGTGTACCACAAGGGAACTTAATTTTAAGTGAGAACTGTGTGTAAAGTTTCATTGTATATGTATATATATATATGTAAAGTTTAAAGGTGGTATTGGTTTGGGTATCACATAGATGGTGATAGAATAAGAGGTGGATAATGTCTTAGGTTACAATGGTATGTATTCTATCACCATGAGATGTTGGGGCCGGGTGGGGCAGTGTTCCTGGCTCATCCCTCATGGCTCTGGGGTGTGTTTTCTAATGGGCCAGTCGTTAGAGCCTGGTGGGGCACTTTGCTTTGCTCATCCCTAATGGCTGCAGTTAATGGGCCATTGAGTCCCACTGATAAACTCCATCATCCCATTGTGAGATGCCCCGCCCAAGATGAGGAACCAATGTATCCCTAACTGAATATAAACTAGGATTTGAAACACCACAAGGCAGCTTTTCCACTGGATTCCCGGAGGAGGACCAGACCCTTCTACACCACCACTGGACCTTCAGAGGAGAACTACACCTTTCACAGGATCACTGCTTCAACAGAACCACATCTATCACTCCCAGAGGACTGCAGCCCCCTTCTAAGTGGACTACTACCAACACCCTGACCGACAGGGTGTCAGGTTGTATTCTGACTCTGTCAGTGGTTTTGTACTATTGCATTTTTCCTATTAAATTGTAGTTCTGACTTTGAGTCTCTCACTGATTTGCTTTCAAACTACCACACTCTCTTCTCTTAACTTCCTTAAATCCTCTCTCTTAGCTCTCTTAGCTCTCTTCTCTTCACTTGCTTAGATCCTCTCTCTTAGCTCTCTTAGCTCTCTTCTCTTCACTTCCTTAGATCCTCTCTCTTAGCTCTCTTAGACCTTTGCTTTTAACTTCCTTAGTTCCTCGCTCTTAGCTCTCTTAGCTCTTGCCTCTCCGACTTGCTCCGGGCTGCTTCTGGCAGCCCCCAGCGGGTCTTCTAAACTCACGACCCTTCACAATAAACTTCATGCTCTGCAACCCGACTTCAGAGATGTCTCGTCTGTCCCGGCCGTCTGAAACCGACCCACACACTCTACATATCCAGGTCACCAGGAATGGGCTGGGAAAGGGAATTATGTGTTTGTGGCCTTCTGGACCTATTGAGAGTGAGGATTATAGTTTGTGACCTTGTAGGGTATTGTTTGCCTGTTACCATAATAGGTAAAAGCTGTGCAATGACCCAGGTGATTGGGGAACATTGTGGTGAACATCTTTCCTGTTTATATGATGACATATCCTGTCTGTGTAATGGTATTTAAGGAATTTCCACTGCGTGATAGCTAGTCTTTGTCTTAATTTTGGTCTTAGTAGTTGTCTTTACACAAGAACACTGCAAGGTGAAGGTCATAGTAAAGTCTTTGCACCAAAGTCTTTGCCTGCTGTCCTCTTGTGTAAAGTCCATCTGTCTGCCTAATTACTGCAAGATTTTTGTGCCTGTTATCTACACAGTTGGTAACCATGGCTCAGATTTGGCCCCAAAATTTTCATGTGGCTTTAGTCCAAAATACATCCAAAAGCTCTTAATAAGAACAACTTGTCAAGATAGTATTGGATATGTGAACATGAGGCCTGGTAAGTTTTGCCCCTAAATAAAGATCGGGCCTGTGCCAATGGGGCTGTGTTTCCAAACATAATATTTGATCACATTAATTGTTACTGAACATAGTGAAAAGCAAATTTCAGATGCAATTTTGGCCTAACAAGAAGGAATCCATGATTTGTCTGGTATAGTTTTACAAAACAGAATGGCTCTCAATTTCCTACTAGTCGCACAATCATTAACACTACTTGTTCTTATGCAGATCAGAGTGTGTGGAGAATAACTATCTCTGGCTGCACAGACATAAAGTATAAGCGAGCAATCCAGGCCCCTTAGATGAAAGCTAGGCCTCTGCTCAAGGTTACTCCTAAGACAGCTGTGGGAAAGGGAGACACCACAGCTGAAAACAAGCTGCAGGTGTCTAAAGATTAACTTGGCAGAAGAAACTGTTGCTGTTGTTGCCTTCTGATATCAGCTTGGTGTTTTAATTAGAATAAAGACCCGTGTGAAACTTCTGTATGAGGACAAACACTGTGTGTATGGTAGAAAAAAAACTTATCATGTAGTTTTATTTTTGGCACGCTGTAAAGTATAAGTATGCTCACTGTCGGACAATAAACGGCTTCACTTTCGATCACATTGATCTGGCTTGATGTCCCATCATTTTCCCTGCAAGAGTGAAAGAATTAATAAGGATTTGGTTGAAGTTTGGAAGCAAACTCAAATTCTACATCAGGCAGCTTTCAAAAGGCTCATTGAACTTTGAATATATCCTCCATACACTCACTTCATGGCTACCGAACTGGGCCTGGATAAAACAAACCGTTCATACTACTTATACCTCTAGTTAGTCTTTGCATAATAGCTGGCTGTATGATGCGATGCTGTGGTTGAATGTAGAGACTAGACAAGACTCTAAAGGGGGTATTGTTGCCAGAATGATATTTGCTTTTATATGTTTTCTATATTCTTTACACATATATTCTAGCCCTATTGTTGTGTAGTCATATAGTTCCTAGCTAGTCCCAGTACTTTTTCCCACCCTGACAAGCAGAAAGACAAAACACATAGACCCCAATCCTACCTTGGTTCTTCCTGGGAACCAAGGTTGAGACCAGCTCTTCAAGACACATTTTCACAAAGTTTAGTTCCCATCTGAGGGAAGAAGATTTAGGAGGGGCTTGAACCAGGGGAAAAATTGCCTCACCGCTTGTCTCTAATTGGTGATTTTTGTCAATTATGCTAATTAGATAAAGTTATAAAACTGTATTCACCCCTGTGGGATTGCGCATTTTGTGGACATTTTCCATATCTGCCCCTGGAGGTCTCCAATAAAGACCAGCCTTTATATTACCTCCTATACTAATATTATCTTGAAAGTGTGTTGTTTCATTTCTAGGTTCTTTAAGGCATCGGTATGCATAAGTAAAACCAAAAATTTATTATTAGTGTAATTGAAAACTTGAGAGTCTAATCATTATTAGTCTGGATCTAACTGTTACTATTGGAGTTTGGATCTAGTTTTTTTGGTTTTTTTCCCTCAGGAATTTTTCTCCAATGGGTTGCTAAGGGACTAATGACTGGGCTAATGGCTGAGTACTGAAGAGAACAAAGCACAGGGCTAGGGCCTTTCTCCTTGGCAGGGTGGGGCAGAATCCCTCTCATCGAAACAGGGCCTGACAACGCGAGATTTTAGAGACTGAAAAAACAAAGGCGGGGGGAGGGCACTCTCTTGCTCGGGACCCTTGGAGCCGGACGGTTGGAGCTGCTGTCTGCTGAACCCATGGCCACTGAGAAGCCAGCACGGAGCTGCGGGTCTGTCTGCTGTGAGTCTTTTCTCTCTGCCCCATTGGGAGCCAAGCTGCCTGCCACCAGCCTGTCTCTCCCCCACTCCTCCACGCCGCTCCGAGTTTTTCACTACATTGTAACTGGGCTCCCCCTGCATGCCAAGACCGCTTGCAGTCCCAGCTCACTATGTCCCGGGATCCTGCTGCAGCACTGACACCAGCCACCCCCCCCGAGGGTCTGTGAAACAAAGGCTCTCCTCCATCCCTCTCTGCCTCGGGTGGCCGCCATTGCCATGTGCTACCTGAGCTCACGCCGGAGCGCCCCCTGCAGCCACCAGGGAATCATCACACCCAGAGCGCCCCCTGCAGCCGTGAAAGAACCGTTGCACCAGAAGCACCCCCTGCAGGCTGTGACTGGAACTGCATCCAAAAGGGAAAGGTGCCTGAAGCCAAGCAGGCTGCCACTAGGTTTCTAGTTCTGATTGTTGGTTAACGCCATAGCTGTTATAAAGAACTGTTATTCCTATTCCCATATCTTTGCCTGAGAGCCTCTTGATTTCAAATTTATAATAATTCAGAGGGAGAGGGGTTACAGTTTCCCATTCCAAGGGAGGCTCCTGCCTTCCTTAACAGACACCTGTCCTTCAAACCAGGACAGTTACACAAAAAGAAAGAATTACAATGTGTTTCAAATTGCAACACACACACACACCCACACACATTCACCCCCACCCTTCTTAGTTTCTGTTCCTTTCCCTGGTGTTATGCTTACTCTTTCACTGCTCTCCATGGCCAGGAGGAATATGATGTTCATGTTGATGGCTTCTTTGGTTTTTTCTTCCTCATTCTCTGATTCAATTGGGGTCATGTTTATGTTTGCTAATACACTTTTACACCTTTCTCTTTGTTGGTGAATGAAACATGCAAGTAACCTTCATGCATAGCAGCTGACCACACCCCTGTCTTTACTGTATATTGTGATCTGTTAGCCAAATTACAAATGCTTGAAGTGTAAGTTATTAGCCACAGAACTCCTTTTATTGTTTTACTGTATTACCACTGATAGTTATATAGGGCCTAAAGCATAGAAAAAGAACAATTAAAACTAGTTTCTGAAAGTTTTCTAGCCCTCATATCCAAAACAAAGAATACTTCAGAAACTTGCATGAATAACACACCTCCAAATAAAGAAAAATAAAAAGAATTAGGAAAGAATTAAGACAATGTCTTAGGTTACAATGGTATGTATTCTATCACCATCTTCATGGGATGTTGGGGCCGGGTGGGGCAGTGTTCCTGGCTCATCCCTGATGGCTCTGGGATATGTTTTCTAATGGGCCAGCCGTTGGAGCCAGGTGGGGCACTTTGCTTTGCTCATCCCTAATGGCTGCAGTTAATGGGCCATTGAGTCCCACTGATAAACTCCATCATCCCATTGTGAGATGCCCCACCCAGGATGAGGAACCAATGCATCCCTATCTGGATAAAAAACTGGGATTTGAAACACCACAAGGCAGCTTTTCCACTGGATTCCCAGAGGAAGACCAGACCCTTCTACACCACCACTGGACCTTCAGAGGAGAACTGCACCTTTCACAGGATCACTGCTTCAACAGAACCACATCTATCACTCCCAGAGGACTGCAGCCCCCTTCTAAGTGGACTACTACCAACACCCTGACCGACAGGGTGTCAGGTTGTATTCTGACTCTGTCGGTGTTTTTGTACTGATAGCATAGGGGTCAAAATGATTTTGGGTTTTAGTAGTTTTAGGTTGTGGGAATGATAGGCCTCGTAGGCCTTAAGGTAGGCCTTAGGTGTTGTCTTTGTTAGGTTAAAGTGTAGTCATGGGAACCGTACTTGTGTGCTTTTTCTGTAACGATTGCTTATGACAAGATTAATGAGATGATTGCTTAGTGAATATAAGTAAGAATAATAAATCAGTTGCAATAATCCTGAGAAACGTTAGAGGGTAGTAGGAAAGGGGGGCTGAAACTTATGTTTGGGTAAAAGCAATATATGCAATAGCAATGGTATCGAAGCTGAAACTCATGCTTGAGTGAAAACAATGTATCCAAGAGAGCAGTGTTGAGCTAATGATCATAGGCTGGTTGTAGTATAAATGTAACCATATTTCGAACCCAAGGCGGAGCCTGATTTGAGGTCCGACTACCCCTGGCTCCCAGGGCCCTTCAAATAAAGCACCGCATATAACCATTCTGTGATTATGTGTCTTCCTATGCTAACATTTTGGCTAGCCCAGACGGGACCCTGTGAGTGCTGATGAGGACCCCGCGACCTGATCACGCTTCAGCTGGCACCGAGGGATTCTCGGGGAGCCCATTGGCGCCGCGGCCCTCTGCCACTCACAACGTCCCCTGGAGAGGTAAGGTGCTTTAATTCTGGTCTGGTGCCTGCCTGTAAGATGCAGCACAAGCTACGCTTGTTTGGGCTAAGGAATTCCTGATAAATGCCTAGGCGCCGTCCTTAAGTCAATTGCGAAAGCATTTCATGGTCGACAGTGGAGATTTTGTAGTAGTAATATGGAGAAGCTAAATGGGATTTTGGGTGGCAATGCTCCTATACCACGTGCTTCTCCTTTGGGGTGTTTGTTGGCACATTGAAAACAAGGTCATTTTGGTCCAGTATTACGTGATGCCTTTTTCTGGTCTTAGGAAATAAAGGCTCAGACACAGTGAAAGGGTTGGGAGTTGTTTACCTTGGTATTTTAATAGGATCCCGTTCGATGGCTTCTGCCGTCCAGGTAGAACACGTCGCAAAAACCCCGTCCCCCCAATCGAGTATACAATTAAAGACTCTACACATTAGCATATCTACCAGGAGGGCCCAATAAGGGGCCTGGGTGGGCTAACTTCTAGTTTACAAAATCTGTCCTGCTAGGAGACCTTGAGGGCTCACGAAAACAGGGTGTTTGGTCTTCTAACTCTGCGTGGTTTCAGGGGTGTTTAGTCTACCGGCCTACTAAACACCATGAAACCAGGCTAAACTATCACCTAAAGCATCACAAGTATGCATGCTAATACTTGTGAATGTAGGGAACAGTGTAAGAAATATTCAGGAGAAAGGCAGAAAAAATCCCTCAGGCATCATTTCCCCCCTTTTAGAGACTAACAAGATTCTACTTTGTCTAGTCTCTACTCTACCTTACTCTATTCTACATTACCCACAGTATTGGTTTACACAACCGGCCGACATGCAGGCTACTATACAGATGATCACTACAATTACAGCTACTATAAATGTTTCTTTTATCTAGGCCCAGTTTGGCAACCATGAGGTAAGGGTGTCAAAGATTAGGTCAAATTCCAAGGTGTCAATTTTGGAAGCCTAAAATGCCAATCCACGATCAGTGACCACCCCCATCTAGAGGTGGTAACTGGATACAGAACCAGCAATTGTTCTTATTAAGAACTTTGGACACATTTTGGACTACAGCCTTGTGTAAATCATGGGACAAACCCTGAGTCATAGTTACCATTTGGGCAGATAACAGACACGTAAAGAACAGTTTAAACTCTATCCTCTTGATCTGTATTAGTCTTTGTTTCCTTGATGGTCTCGGGAGCCGAAGCCTTCTTCACTCTGGAATAGTGGATCCACGGTCCCTTGCCGGCAACTTTGACTGCAGTGAGGGTGGTCAGCAAAACTTGGAACGGTCCTTTCCCCTTGGCTTGCAAGGGATCACCGTCCCACCACTTGATGTAGACCCAATCTCTGGGCTGGAACTGATGAGCAGGTGTGTCCAGTCCTATTGGCCTGGACAACACGACAAATCTCTGGAGCTTCTGCAAAGTGGAACTCAAAGCCATTAAGTACTTCTGCAAATCAGCTTTACCCTTCACATGAATCTCTCCCGGGATATGTGGAGCCTGATAAGGCCTGCCATATAATATTTCATAGGGACTTATATTGTCCCTTCACCTTGGCTGCATGCGAGTTCTCAGCAAGGCTATTGGCAGGGCTTGGACCCAGGTCATGGATGTTTCTTGACAAATTTTACAAATCTGGGTTTTGAGGGTTCCATTCATACGCTCAACTTTGCCACTTGCCTGGGGCTTGTATGGTGTGTGCAGGTCCCAGGCAATTCCCAGAACCCTGCTGACTTCCCCAACTACCGTTGCAACAAAGTGCGTTCCCCTGTCAGATGACATTCCTAGAGCAACCCCGAATCTTGGAATTATATGGTTCAGCAAGGCTTTCACTACTTCTCTTGCTGTGTTGGTGTGACAGGGGTAAGCTTTGGGCCATCCACTGAAGGTGTCAACCAGTACCAGTATATACTTACATCCCTCTTTGCGTGGCATCTCAGCAAAATCGATCTGCCAATAATCTCCCGGGAGATCTCCTGTTTTTGTCACCCCTAACACAACCCGTTTGCTCGTGTCAGGGTTGTTTCTACGACAGGTATCGCACTTGCTGGTTATAGATTGTACGATATCCATCATCCCTCTCCCTATTACCACCTTTCTAAGATGTTTTAAAAGATTTTCTGTTACCCAGTGAGTTTTCTCATGCTCTCGCTGGGCTATTTCTCGAAGGAGGAAGGGTGGAACTACAACCTGTCCTGTTGAGGTAACAGCCCACCCCCCTTCTTTGATCTCAGCCTTAAGGTGCTTGATTAATTTGTGATCCCCCTGATTGTATTTTGGGGTAAACTCTGACAAATCTATTTCTTTCTGTGGTATCACTGCAAAAATGCCTTTTTCTGCAACCCCTCTTGCTGCTTTATCAGCGAAGCGATTTCCCAGTTCAGGGGCTTTCTTTCCTTTTTGATGGCCTTTGCAGTGCATGATGGCTACTTCTGTTGGCTTCCAAATACTCTGCAGAAGTGCAAGAATCTGTTCAGCATCTCATTACCTTGTGAAGTCAGCAGGCCACGTTCCTTCCAGATAGCTCTGTGGGCATGAACAACACTGAAGGCATATTTGGAATCAGTCCAGATGTTTACCTTCTTCCCCTCACTCAGCTCTAGAGCCCTTGTTAGTGCAATGAGTTCAGCTTTCTGTGATGATACATCTGGAGGCAAGGCTTTTGCCTCTATGACTTTATCTGTGGTGGTTACAGCATATCCCGTCATTCTCTTACCATTTCTCATGAAGCTGCTTCCATCGGTATACAGCTCCCAGTCTGGGCTCTTCAGGGGAATGTCCTTCAGGTCTGGTCTGCTAGAATAAGTCTCCTCTACTGTCTGTAGACAATCATGTTCAGGCATGCTGTCAAGTAATGTAGATGACAAAAACATTGCAGGATTTACCACAGATGTTGTTTTCAGAGTAACATCATCCTGTTCCAGCAACACAGACTGATATTTCAGCATTCTGCTAGGGGATAGCCAGGGATTCCCCTTCTGTTCCAGCACAGTTATTACTGCATGGGGTACATACACGACAATGTGCTGTCCAAGGGTGAATTTACGGGCCTCCTGTATTAGGAGGACAGTTGCTGCCACAGCTTTCAGGCATCCAGGCCACCCTTGACTAACATTGTCTAGCTGTTTTGAAAAGTAGGCTACAGCTCTTCGCTGGTCCCCAAGGTGCTGTGCTAGTACCCTAGAGCAGCATTCAGTCGCTCATATGTAAAGAGTTCAAAAGGCTTATTCAAATCCGGCAGCCCCAAGGCTGGGGCAGACATTAGGGAACGTTTCAACTGTTTGAAGGCAGCCCTTGCACTTTCTGTCCACATGATTGTTCCCTTTTTGGCTGCCTTAAGGACCTCATACAGAGGTTTTACCAGCAGTCTGTAGTTTGAGATCCATAGGCGACACCAACCTACCATTCCCAGGAAGGCTTGCATTTCTCTCACAGTGTGGGGCTCGGAAAGGTGACAGATAGCTTCCTTCCATTCTTTGCTGAGTTGTCGGTGTCCACGGAAAATTTCCAGCCCCAGGTAAACTACTGTTTCCCTGGCAATCTGGGTCTTCTCTCTTGAGACTCGATAACCACTCTCGCCCAAAAAGTTCAACAGACTTAAGGTTAGCTGGATACACTCATCTTGTGTTCTGGTTGCTACTAGGATGTCATCAACATACTGAAGAACTACTCCTCCTGGCTCCTGTTTCCTCCAGTCCTCCAGTTCTTTTGCTAGCTGGTTTCCAAATAGCGTGGGACTATTTTTGTAGCCTTGAACCAAGACTGTCCAGGTGAGCTGGGTCTTCCTTCCTGTTTCAGGGTTTTCCCACTCAAAGGCAAAAATTTCTTGGCTGTCCTTATGCACAGGAATGCAGAAAAAGGCATCTTTAAAATCTAAAACAGTGAACCACCCTAATTCGTCTGTTAGTGTAGTCAAAAGTGTGTAAGGATTGGCTACAACTGGATATATGTCCTCTGTTATTTTGTTAATCTCCCTTAGATCCTGCACTAATCGATAACTCTTACCATCTGCTTTCTTCACTGGTATAATTGGGGTGTTATACTTGGATTCACATTCCACTAGCAACCCAAATTTGAGAAACTTCTCAATTATGGGTGCTAGTCCTTGGTGACCTGCTAATTTCAAAGGGTATTGTTTTTGCCTTACCGGTGTAGCTCCTGCTTTGAGTGTAATACTTACAGGTTCAGCTCTTTTGGATCTCCCAGGGATATCATTGGCCCATACTATAGAACTGACAGCATCTTCTATTTCTTTGGGAATTTTTCCATGGCATTCCTGTATAAGAATAGCTGCTGCTTCTATGAATTTAGATTCAGGAATTATGACTTTCACCCCCCCGTCTCTGGAGAATTTAATTTCTGCCTCTAATTTCTCTAATAAATCTCTGCCCAATAATGGCATTGGTGAATTTGGCATATACAGGAACTGGTGTGTCACCCAGTGTTTTCCCAATTTGAATTTTAAAGGTTGGAAAAAAGGCCGTGTTTCACTTACCCCGGTGGCTCCTACTACATCCACAGTCTCTTGGCTCAGTTTAACTTTTAAAGTATTCAATACAGAATAGGTCACCCTTGTGTCAACCAGAAATTCAACATCCTCATTTCCCAGCTTAACTATAACTGAAGGCTCCGCTGGGGGTGATGCCCTTGATTGCTGTCTATCATAATCCACAGCTAGTTCTGGAGCTGGGGGTGTCTTTTTTGTCCGTGCTGGACACTAATTTTTCCAGTGTCCCTTCTGCTTGCAAATGGCACATTGGTCCTCAGCTAGAGGAAAACGGGGTCCCCTCTTTGGTGAGTTGGATGACTTTCCCTCATTGTGGTTTTTCATATGGTGGGGCTTATTCTGTTTGTTCTTATCTACTGAATCCCTGTTCTGATATACTTGCCAGGCTATTTTCAACATCTCACTTATATCCATTACCCCCCTTTTTTGCAGTTTTTTCCTTATATCATCTGTTGACTGGCCCATAAAAATGTAAGCCAGCTGGTACTTCTGATCAGGTGCTTCGAAGTTCAGAGTTGTGTATTTCCGTGCAGCCTCTTTTATTCAGAAACTCTGTAGGAGTCTCATTTGGATTTTGTTTGATCTCAAATAATTTAGAAAAATTCACTACTTTAGGAAGGCCACATCTCAACCCATAAACCACCCATTTCTGAAACTGCTTTAATTTTGCCATTTGCTCAGGGACATTGGGATCCCAGCCAGGGTCAGCGAGTGGGTATATGTCATTAGGCATCCCCTGGAGAGTTCCAGCTGCAATTTGGGCCTGTATAGCATCTATGGCAGCTTTATTAACCATCTCCCTTTCTGTGCTATCTAGTAATTCATCCAGCATCACATTCAAGTCTCCCCAATCAGGGTTTTGAGCCCTTATAGCCCTCTCTACCCATATGGCTACTTTCTCTGGGTTGTCACTATACTTTCCAACAGAGTCTTTCCACATCTGCAGCTCCGCAAGAGAGAATGGTGTCTTTATATAAATCACTCCCTGATTTCCCACAGCCTGTCTCAGAGGCACTTCTAGAGCAGGCCCTTCCCTTCCCCTTTCATCTCTTTTTGATCTCGTGCGCCCTGCAATTGGACTAGCAGCACTTATAGCTTCTTGGGCTATTTTTCCCCTCCTCCTGCCACCCTCCTCTTGGGGACCATCTGTATCCATATCATCCCATTCCGTTTTAATCCCAGCACTGGCAGAGCGGCGGAGGGGGAATCCAGCATGGTCGCCTCTGTCCCCCCTTTTGGAAAAGTAACTTGGATCAGGCACGTCCCACCCACCTCTGGTCAGGGTAGCTTTGCCCCTCTCCCCAACGCTGGAGGAGCGGCGAAGCTGAGATCGAGGGTACCTCGATCGAGGGTACTTATCCCAGGCTCGGGCCAGGTCGGGTGGCAAGGGCCAGTTAGGCTCTGCTCCCGGTCCGAGCCCCCCCCAGGGGCGGTCAGGAGCCGGCAACAAGCCAGCCCCCTCTCCACCCTCTCCGCCCCTTCGCCCGCCCCCTGTGTGGTCAGGGGGCCAATCGGCCTCCGCTTTCGGTCTGTGCCCGCCCCGTGGGCGGTCGGGGGGTGTGGGCCAGCCGGCTTCTGCCCCCGCCCCGTGCCCGCCCCGTGGGCGGTCGGGCGGCGAGGGCCAGCCCGCCCCCTCCCCACGCCTTTCCCCTCCCCCAGAGTGGTCAGGGGGTGAGGGCCTGCTTGCCTCCCCCCCTCGCCCCACGCCCAGCCCCCGGATGGTCGTGGGGCCGGTTGGTCTCCGCCCCCGCCCCCGCGTTCGGAGCAGCGGCGGGGGAGGAGGAGGAGGGGGAGGGGGCGCTGGCTGCGTGCCTCCATTGCCCGCCCCCAACTGCACCGGCTGTAATGGCGGCGGTGGCACGGGGGGCGATCCCCCCCTGCCCGTACGCAAAGCTGGGGCCACCATGTCCATAACATCTGTTTCCTCCATTTCGTTAGTCACTAGCTGCCTTCTCCTCCTCCTCACGTTTCCTCTCCCTTTTACAACCATCTCCAAACAGCCTTTCTGCACCTCATATGCCTCCTCTCTATTCAGTAATATGGTAAAAAGTTCTGCGTATTTTAACTCATCAAACCTGCGCAGAGCTCGCAATTCTACCATTAGCTCTGTGACTATTTCATTTTCTAGACTCCCAAAGCGTGCCCACACTCTCTGTCCTCCTAATTTTAACGTTGGCCAGACCCGTGTACAGAGTCTTATCAGCTCCTGTGCATCCAGGGGGGGTCTTTCTTCCCGTTAAATATCGCCAGTTTTTCAATACCAGATCTAACGGAGATTCTCCGGGGACTTGTACATTCTCCGAAAAGTTACACCCCAGTTTACTTATAAAAAGAGAAATCAGCCAGGAAAAAACCATCTCTCTCTCTAGTGGTAACTGCTTAGAAACGAGCCTTAAACAGCCAAACTGCACGCACGAGAAAACTTGTTAAAGTTTTCTCAACCAGGACTCGAACCTGCGATCCCCGGCTTCGTAGTTTTCAGTTCAGCGCCTTAAGCCACTGAACCAACTTGCAGTTGTGGACCTACCCACCAACCTCCTGTGGTTTAACTGGAGAGCGTCCTCTCCTTACCACGATTTTGCAGGAAGGGGGTTAATTTCCCCCCTTTCTAGGGGCCTCTCAGATCCCCCCTGTCCAACCTCCCAACCTCCCTCCTGGTGCTAGCACAATACCGAAATACATCTCCCCCGCTTTCACTCACCTCTTTCGTGATTTCAGGGGCTGGGTCCTAGAGCCCGGTCACAGCCTTGGACTGCTGCTTAATCCCGTAGGTGCCGGCGAAGGGGCTAGGCGAGATATTCTCAGCCCAAAACTGCAACTTTTCGGGGTCTCTAGGGTCCCACCTTTTCGGGGTCTCTAGGGTCGCACCAGAGTCGCCAATGACTGATGCCTTTTTCTGGTCTTAGGAAATAAAGGCTCAGACACAGTGAAAGGGTTGGGGGTTGTTTACCTCGGTATTTTAATAGGATCCCGTTCGATGGCTTCTGCTGTCCAGGTAGAACACGCCGCAAAAGCCCCTTCCCCCCAATTCAGTATACAATTAAAGACTCTACACATTAGCATATCTACCAGGAGGGCCCAATAAGGGGCCTGGGTGGGCTAACTTCTAGTTTACAAAATCTGTCCTACTAGGAGACCTTGAGGGCTCACGAAAACAGAGTGTTTGGTCTTCTAACTCTGCGTGGTTTCAGGGGTGTTTAGTCTACCGGCCTAGTAAACACCATGAAACCAGGCTAAACTATCACCTAAAGCATCACAAGTATGCATGCTAATACTTGTGAATGTAGGGAACAGTGTAAGAAATATTCAGGAGAAAAGCAGAAAAAATCCCTCAGGCATCAACATAAGGATAAGCTTATTGATTATTGTAACATTTAGTGGCCGAAATATGTTTTGTGCAATAGGAAAAGGTGGCTGGAAAATGGGACTTTGCAATCTGACTTGATTTCTCACTTATTGTTGTTTTGTAAGCAAGAGGGAAAATTGGATGAAATGCCTTATGTTGATCTGTTTTTCTATTTACAGGAAGAACCGGAGTGGCTGGCGGAGGGAGGCTTAACTGTTACTACAGTACTTAACAATGATAAATGTGTGGCATGTGTTCAGGGGAAACATTGTATAGAAAACCTGGCAGTGAATGAAAGTTTATCTCAGAAAGATGACATGGAGGGTGACTTGTTGGTAGCTCCCGCAACATCAAAGGGACCTAGCCCTACTTCATCTGGCCCTATTTCACCTAATCCATCTACTCCTTCCTTTGTAACTGACCCACTTACCCCTTCTGCTCACAAGTACCCCCCTTCCCCATCTCCACCTGCCCATCAATACCCATCACTATACCCACCTCTTCCGCCGACCCCTGATACCCCTTTCCCACCTACGCCTCCCTCAGGGCCCCAAGAATATTCTCCCCTTCCCCATACACCTGTCCATGACACCACTGTATTGCCGCTACCCAGAACTAACCAAAGTTTAGTTACAGTACGGAGGTATGGGGGAGGGGGTGCAGAAGGGGTTGATAGTAGTGAAAGTGGTGAGGATGGACCAATAGCCCACCTGACACGCTCCAGATTAGCCCCAAGTTGGCCCAGGACGGGGAGGGGTCTGTCAAGAGCAGACAAACAGAAGAAAACTGTAATTGCTCCTTTAAGACAAGGGGTAGGGGTGGAAGGGCCAGTTTTTGTAAAAGTACCATTCTCTCCCTGTGACCTAGTAATATGGAAACAATCAGCCAGGATCTATAGGGAGAATACTGATAAAGTAGGCAGAGTGGTAAAAATGATTGTGAAAACTCAGAATCCAGACTGGGATGACATCCAAGTGGTATTACACACCCTAATGGACTCTAGAGAGAAGGAGATGGTGTTTAGGGCAGCGAAGGACCGGGCGAGGGAAGATATCCATCAGGGACTGGTGACGGGGACTCTAGATAATAATTTTCCCTCTGAGGATCCATTGTGGGACCCTAACGACCCCCTTGAAATGAGGAAGCTAAGGAGATATCAAGAGTGGGTTCAAATAGGAGTTGAAAATGCTATACCTAAGACTATGAATTGGGCTAAGTTATATGAAATAAGGCAGGAGAAGGAGGAATCCCCCACTGCATTTTTAGAGAGACTCAAAGAGGCGGCCAGAAAATACACTGGCCTACAGGCAGACACAGAATAAGCCAAAGTTCAACTTGCTTTTATCTTTCTTGGTCAATCACAGGATGATATTAGAAAGAAGTTACAGAAACTGGAGGGGGAACAGTTAAGAAATTTGGACAAATTACTTGAGGTGGCTTGGAAAGTTTACAATAACAGGGACAAGGAAATTAATAAAAAGCAGGGGCAGCTTTTGGCAGTGTTACAAGGGAATTCAAGGGGAGGTACCGGGGGGGGGCCGAGGCAGAGGAGCGGGGAGACGTGGGTTTGGAAGGGGCCGTGGGAGACCATTGGCTTTTAATGAATGTGCTTATTGCCATCTCCCTGGGCACTGGAAATGGGAATGCCCGAGCCGCCCAGGTTACCACCCAGATTACTGCCCAGACCGGTTTGACCAAGGTAACCAGCTCCAGCAGGAAGAAGTTGCCAAGGTGATGGCATTATATTCTGGAACAGAGCCAGCTATATCGCAAGAGCCTTTAGTAACTATACAACTTCGGGAAAAGGCTGTGAAATTTTTGATTGACTCTGGGGCTACTCATTCAGTTTTAAATGATCTAGAGGGGCAGATCAGGAACAGATCCACTACAGTTGTTGGGGCCACAGGGAAGGAGGAAAATTGGCCATTCCTGCAACCCCTAGACTTGTGCTTTGGGAGCAAAGTGTTAACTCATGAATTCTTGTATGTCCCAGAATGTCCCATCCCCCTCTTGGGCAGGGACTTACAGGCAAAGCTTGATGCAGTAATAACTTTTGAGAATGGGGAACTGTTAATGAAAATACCAGAGTCAAACACGGGAAAAATTTTAGTGATAAAAGAGAAACCAGTCGCAAGAATTCCTAAGGAAGTGGAAGATGCAGTAATACCCTCAGTATGGGAAACGGAGATACCGGAAAAATCTAAGTTAGCACAACCAGTCCATGTAGAGCTAAAAGAGGGAGCAAAAACTGTACAAATCAAACAATACCCTATAAAAACACAGGCATGGTAGGGAATAGCAAAGACTATTGATAAATTTTTTAAATATCAGATTTTAGAGGAATGTGAATCAGAATATAACACACCAATATTTCCGGTGAAGAAACCCAATGGGGATTACAGGTTAGTACAGGACCTAAGGGCAATAAATGAAATAACCAAGGACATATACCCTGTAGTTGCTAATCCTTATACATTGTTAGCATCTGTAAAGGAGATATAAGTGGTTTACTGTAATTGATTTAAAAGATGCCTTTTTCTGCATCCCCCTTGACAAAGAAAGCAGGAAGCTGTTTGCCTTTGAATGGGAAAATCCAGAAAACGGAAGGAAGACCCAGCTCGCTGGGACTCGTCTTCCAATGGGTTAAAAAACTCCCCTACCCTATTTGGGAAACAACTTGTGGTAGATAGGGACAGGCGGACGGAAGATCTCGCGATGTGACGGAAAGCAAGGGCAGCATGGAATCTCCCTCCCTTCATTCCTGCATGATAAGAGATCACCCGAAGTATGCAACCCCTCCTAAGCCCAGTAGTTTTCCACTCCTTACTAACCCTAGCTATTCCACCGTCCCCTTTCTGACGTAGTGAAGCCCCCTAGACTATTTAACCTCATGAGATAAGATAATAAACGCCATTTGACCATCCACCACATTGGTGTCTGTGTGTCCATGGCCCGAGTGGCTCGGGTGAGGCCGGGCTGCCGTGCTGTCTTCCTTGAACCAGGTTGCCTGCCTTCATAGCAGAGGGCAACATAGTGGTGCCGAAACCCGGGAAGAAGAAGAAAGGAGAAAAAGAGCTCGGGCAACGGGATTCACCTGGACAAGAGACAGCGGCCGGAGGAGCCAAGCTGACTTCCGGCGGGGGAGACGTCCCCAAAAGGACCCGCGGTCACTATGGAGACCGTCGCAAAGGTCGTGAGTTTACTTTATAAGCAGTGGGGAATTAAGTGTAAGCTCAAGGATTTTTATCTTGCTATTGCAAAACTCCTGGAGCTTGGGGCGATTGAGCGTCCACTAGAAATATTACACCCGGAGGTGTGGGAGAAATGTACCAATGTTTTAGCAGAGGATACTAAGTCCTCAGGCAGCGGCAAAAGTCTCAAAGCGTGGGGGAAAGTAGAAACGGGTTTACGCCAAGCGCTGGAACAACAAGAGACTTGGAAAGCTGCACGTGCATGTTTACTAGCTACTCCTAAGCTAGGGGTAGGAGCAATAACACAGACCGACCCCGAGAGCGGTCTATCTGAGAGCGGGGGTTCGCGGGGACCGGGCGCGCTTCCCTCCTCCCCGGACCCGAATCCAAATGCCCCGGGGCCCCCAGAAAACTTCCCGACCCTTCCGCTGAGCCCGCCGGATCCACCCCCTCCCGCAGAAACTTCCCAAACGTCCGCGGTTTCCCCACCCGTCCCTCCGCCGCCGGTTAGCAATCCAACGCTGGAAGCGCAGCAATACGCGTGATCTTTTTGGGAGGGATTGACAACTGAAGCCAAGGAAACCAAGAGGGCATCTAGAGAGGGAGCACGGGTGAACCCCCCTCCCCAGCCCTATGCAGTTCAAAATGGCGCGGGCGACCAAGGAGATGGGCAGGGCCAGGGTTTCAGCGGCGGGAACGAACAACGATTGCGGGTGTTCGCTGCTGCGCATGCGCGGGAAGAGGGAGCTGCAAACGCGCATGCACGGGAGAGCGGTAGAGAGCGCATGCCCAGTCAAGAGCCGTGCTCAATGCCGTTACCATTTAAGGGAGAGCCCTCCCCTTGCGGGAGGCAGGGCAAGCCCAGGGGGCGGGACCGGCACCACCCCCGGGGGGGAGGAGCGGGGCCGGAGCCGCAAGAAAAGGCACGGAATCCCGGAAGTGCTCTGGCAGTTGACTTCCGGCTCTGAGTCCGACAACAGCTCCGCTAGCTCTACTGAGTTATCGGAAACTGACGGGGACACAGAGTCGGAAGAAGAAGAGCTATCACAATTTGAAACGAAAATGAATAAAGTTTTAAATTACGCCGGAAAGCAATCACAATACAAATTCACCGACTGGGGAAAGATAAAAATAGCTTGTGCAGAATGGGTGCCCTCAGCTACAGTCCATGCTTAGGAAAATGACAGACCTCCAAGCCGTCAAGCAGCACCCAAGAGTTCTGTACCGGCAAAACCCAGACGTCAAGAGTGTTTTTGTGTGATTTTGCTGTTGGGGCTTGTTACCAGAGGACAAGCCAGTCCAAACCATTACTCTCATCAGCCATTCAGGTGGGTCATGCAACACCTGTCAAATGACAAGGTTCTCAAAGAAACCACCACACCGAATGCCCCATCCTTTGTGGTCCGCATTTCCAATCTGTTCCCTGGAAAACCAAAAATAAACCCCTGTTCCCCTCATGTTACACGTATGCATCTATCCTATTGGTGCCCAGCCTCAAACCCAGGGAAGAAGTACTGCAGTTATCCAGGGTGGGGATATTGTGGGTACTGGGGCTGTGAAACCATTGTTACAAATGCCGGATAATCAAGACCTGGGTGGGAACCTCAAAAGCCTGATGAATTTTTACAGTTCACCTGGGCTCCAACCAGTTGTAAACAACCTGTCGTCCTTCAGGAAAAATACTATCGAAACTATCATAAAATCCCTTAATCTCGGAGGTGCACTGACTATAACATGACCGTTTTGCAGCCAAATCACCCTAGTTGGGCCACAGGCAGGACGTGGACAGTAGTTATTCAAGGGTCAAAAGAGTGGGTGAATGTGCGAATTATCAAGCTCCAACGCACTGCATCCCGGGCGATTGGGCCAAACAAAGTTATTAAAGATGTACTAAAAAGGAAAAACACAACCCACTCCAAAGCCTTGCCCACAAAAGTCGCTGATACCCTGATCGGTCATGCAGATGCCTCCCAGATAAGTAGTTTAGCCGAGTCTGACTCTGACCCAGTCTTTCTTATGTTAGAAGCTACCTTTCTTTCCCTGAATGAATCCAACCCGAACCTAACTGATTCCTGCTGGCTTTGCTATGATGTTAAACCCCCCTTCTACAAAGGAGTTGCTTTAAATATCCCCTTCAGTTACTCCACAGCCGACTCCCCTCACCAGTGCAGGTGGGATACTCCCCGCAGAGGAATCACCCTGAGTCAAGTCACGGGTCAGGGCAGATGTTTTGGCAATGCACCCTTAGCAAAGAAAGGCAACATCTGCACCAAAGTTGTCAAGCCCAACAGAAAGAATAAGTGGGTGGTTCCATCCGCATCTGGGATGTGGGTTTGTCAGCGATCTGGAGTGAGTCCTTGTGTGTCTCTTGCCAAATTCAATGATTCCACTGACTTTTGTGTCCAAGTTCTAATTGTTCCTAGGGTCCTGTACCATACAGACGAAGAGATGTACCACCTTCTTGAGAAACCCGACCGGCTCCACAAAAGAGAACTGATAACAGGTGTAACTATTGCAATGCTGCTCGGCCTGGGAGCAGCCGGAATGGCCACGGGTATCTCAGCTCTTGCGACCCGACACCAAGGACTGTCTCAGCTACAAATGACCATCGATGAGGACTTGCAGAGGATCGAGAAATCCATCTCCTTTCTAGAGAAATCAGTTTCCTCACTCTCAGAAGTGGTCTTGCAGAACAGGCGAGGATTGGACCTCTTGTTCATGCAACAAGGAGGCTTGTGTGCCGCCTTGAAAGAGGAATGCTGCTTTTATGCAGACCACACAGGAGTCGTCAGAGACTCCATGGCAGAGCTCCGAGATAGGCTAGCTCGGAGACAGAAAGACAGGGAAGCCCAACAGAGCTGGTTTGAGTCCTGGTTCAATCAATCACCATGGCTCACCACACTAATTTCCGCCTTGGTAGGTCCATTGGCAATGTTGTTTTTAGCTTTTACCTTTGGACCATGCCTGCTGAACAAACTAGTCTCTTTTATCCAGACCCGTCTGGAACGGGCCAACATTCTGTTTTTAGAACATCAACAAATGCTGTAATCCAAACTGTAAACACTGCCAATCGCAAGACTTTTCTAACTTGCCTTGCGAAATCTACTCAGGTATACCAAACCCCTTTTCCCTTGTCAAGTTACTACCTCGTACCTCACTTCAGTGCATATATCTATGACTACCTCATTCATTTGTGAAAAAAGGGGGGGGAAGTGTGGTAGATAGGGACAGGCGGACGGAAGATCTCGCGATGTGACGGAAAGCAAGAACAGCATGGAATCTCCCTCCCTTCATTCCTGCATGATAAGAGATCACCCGAAGTATGCAACCCCTACTGAACCCAGTAGTTTTCCACTCCTTACTAACCCTAGCTATCCCACCGTCCCCTTTCTGATGTAGTGAAGCCCCCTAGACTATTTAACCTCATGAGATAAGATAATAAACGCCATTTGACCATCCACCACATTGGTGTTCGTGCGTCGTGGACCGAGTAGCTCGGGTGAGGCCGGGCTGCCGTGCTGTCGTTCTGGAACCAGGTCGCCTGCCTTCATAGCAGAAGGCAACACCAGGAGGTGTGGGAAATGGTTGCTAAAAAATCACCAGAGTGATCTGGTGGGCACTACTAAACACCTACGGTTTATAATAAAACAACATAACCCAGACTGGAGTGATATGCAATTGTTGTTAGATGTGTAGTGGTTCCACTTCGCCTATTAAAGTTTCTGGCCAAATGCCAGCACACTTAGCAAAATTTACCTGATGTTTGATGTGAGATGAGGATTAGGAGTAGGGAAAGCAGGCTCAAACTTTATAAAGCATAAAGAAACTATATAAAGCACAAAGAAACTTTATTAATATACCTAAGACAGAGAAAAAAGAAGAAAAAAACCAGGACAAGCTCCTGAGACCACCCCTCCTTCCCCCACCTCTCCATTTCTTTCTCCCTGACAACACACAAAAGACAACATTTCAACCTCCAGTCAGTTTACCACCTCAGAAATAGCTCTTGTTCCAGTTCATTTAGGGAGAGAAGTCTCTTTTTTTTATACCATGGATTGTCTGTAAGAAAAATACAGTTTTTTCTGGGTCTTCAGCCTCACTACCAGCTGCTGCCCGGAAGAAAGACCTGCTAGTGGTGGACCCCCCAACACCAGTAGCATTCCCACAGCCACTAGGATGGGTCATGAACAGTCCATGGGGCACCTGTTTTAAGTATGCACAGTTCAATTGCAACAACAAAGAAAATCCCTTCTTCTGTGTTGAGCAACACAGGTTCTCCTAATAACACAAGTTCTCTGGCATTCCCCTGGGACCAGGGTTCTGGGTGACAGCCTCTCTTCTCTATTGGTTCAAGCTTCTCATCAGGCTGTACTTTTTTCAACATCGACTTGTCTTTACCCAGGTATTTCAGTTCACTGGCTGCAATTAGAAACCTCACATCCCCCCTTTGGACTATGTCTTCATATATTACAGGGAATTTATTAGCTCAGTCCCCAACCATAGTTCCCCAAAAGAATGTTCAGCTTCACTTTCAAAGCACTTCTGTGGTCGTTTGAAAGCAAATTAGTGAGAGACTCAAAGTCAGAACTAAAATTTGATAGAAAAATGCAATAATACAAAAACACTGACAGAGTCAGAATATAACCTGACACCCTGTTGGTCAGGGTGTTGGTAGTAGTCTACTTAGAAGGTGGTTGCATTCTTCTGGGAGTCATAGATGTGGTTTTGTTGAAGTAGTGATCTTGTGAAAGGTGTAGTTTTTTTCTGAAGGTCTAGTGGTTGTGTAGAAGGGTCTGGTCTTCCTCTGGGAATCTAGTGGAAAAGCTGACTTGTGGTGTTTCAAATTCCAGTTTATATGCAGATAGGGATACATTGGTTCATCATCTTGGGCGGGGCATCTCACAATGGGATGATGTAGTTTATCAGTGGGACTCAATGGCTCATTAACTGCAGCCATTAGGGATGAGCAAAGTAAAGTGCCCCACTTGGCTCTAACGACTGGCCCATTAGAGATGATGTCCCACGGCCATCAGGGATGAGCCAGGAACACTGCCCCACCCGGCCCCAACATCTCATAGTGATAGAATACGTACCATTGTAACCTAAGACAACTTCTCATACACCTCCCTCTAGGCATCGGTTCTGCTTTCCTCACTGACTTTAAAGTCTCTATGCTGCATTTATGTAGATGTCCTCACTTGGTCCTCTCTCTGTGCAAGGAAGGATGGCTGTCTGCAAGTTTATTCCAGGCATGGATACAGTTAATCTCTCTCTCTCTCTCCAGCAGTGTGACGATCACGTGCTCTCTGCCAGGCTGTTTGAAAAGGTCCAAGCTGGATGGCAGAAGCTCTCAGAGTCTCTGTGGCCTGGCTCTGTGAAGCTGGCTCAGCCTGGTAGGGCCATCTGGGCCTGGGGTGACAGGGCAGGGCCTGGCCCGAGCTGGATGGAGTCTGGCCCGGTCCTTGCCTGGCCCGGAGCAGGGGCCTGGCCCTGTCTAGTGTAGCTGACATGTCGGCTGAACTGTATCCGCCAAGAATTCCATCTGGTTCCTCTCCTATGCCCGGCTGCAGTGGCACGGCCACCCTAAACCTCCCTTCTAACCCCGCTCCCTCCTTTGGAAGGAGGGGGGAGGGGAGGGACGGACAACGACAGGGCCTTACCCAGGAGAGAGGCATGGAGATGCTCCTCTCTACACAGCAGCAGGACAAAAGAGAAAGAGGCTCAGAGGGTCTTTGCTTATATATGGTTCTTTCCTCGAAGGCGGATCAACTTTTTAATTGTTTCACCTACACATCAACCCTTGAAACTACCTAGCTACTGGCTGTCTCTCCCAGGAAGGAAGTTATATCCCTTCCTGCAGCATAGGTCACTTCCTAGATTTTGACCCCTCCTGACTAACCCAGGACAGATGCTATGACAGAATCTGAGAAACAACTAATTTTAACAACAGCAGGGAATTCAGCAGACAATTATTATAAATTACAACTGCAAGATATAAAGGATTTTTTTCCGCTTCAAGGTCCAAACTGGCAGTTAGACAGAACGGCAGAAATGTAGAAATTAAAAAATTGTCAAGAATGGATTGCAAAAGGGATGGAGAGAGCCACTCCCAAAACCATAAATTGGTCAAAGGTGTATGAAGTTAAGCAGGATCCTTGCAAATCACCATCCGAGTTCCTGGATCACCTGAGGGACACAATGCGCCAATATACATTGCTGGACCCTGGGACTGAGGTAGGAATGCAACAGCGAGTATCCTTATTCTTATGGGCATCCACAAAAGATATTGCACACAAACTTCAGAAGCTTTAGGGGACAGATGGAAGGAATTTAGAAACCGCATTTGATGTAGCATGGAGAGTATACAGGAATTGAGAAGAGAGCTACAAGAAAGGAATGGAGAAACTGGTAGCAGTGGTAACAGAAGAGAGAAAGGGAAAGTGTAGGCAAGGACTACCCAGACAAGGACCACCTAGACAGGGACCACTCAGACAAGGTCTGCCCCGATTAGGTAAAGATCAGTGTGCAGTTTGCAAGAAATGTGGTCATTGTAAAAATCAATGCCCAGAAAGAAAACAAGACAACTGGCAAGAAAGAAGAGGCTGGGAGGGGGTGATTGCACATGTGAAAGACTGAAGAGGACTGGGGCGGGGGGGGGAAACCTTCCCTAGCAGATCCTCTGGTTATAATGAAGCTAGGGAAAAATGAAGAACGACTAGAATTTTTGGTTGACAGGGGTGCTACATATTCGGTTTTAAATAAAGCCTTAATGCCTGTGGGAGATGATTGCATCATGGTAAAAGCGGCAACTGGCCAATCTGCAAAACATACTTCTGTAAACCACTAAAATATAAACTTGGAAAACAATGGGGCATTCACAAATTCATGTATATTCCCAGTTCTCCAAAGGCACTTCTAGGTAGAGATCTATTAGAACAATTACAAGCAATCATCACTGAGAACTGGGGAAATTACTCTGGAGGTAAATGATCAACAGTATGTAGAAATATTAACTCTAATACTAACAACCACTGAGAGTGGAGAACCGATTAGCAAAGAAATAATAAATCAGGTGATTCCTGGAGTATGGGCCACTAATGTGCCAGGGAGAGCAAAAAATGCACCCCCTTTACAAATTAAACATAAAGAAGGGAAACAAGCAGTCAGCATAAAGCAATACCCCCTGAAAAATGAAGATAGAGAAAGGATCAGACCAGTCATTGCGAAGTTTTTAAAACTGGGACAGTTAAAAGAAGGCCAGTCTGATTTTAACACTCCTATCCTATGATGGGTCATATGGGATGGTACAAGATTTACGACCATTTAATAAAATAACAGAAGATCTCTATCCTGTAGCGGCAAATCCATACATTTTGTTAACACGCCTAACCCCAGAGCTAATTTGGTTTACTGTTTTAGATTTGAAAGATGCCTTCTTTTGCCTCCCTCTCCACATAGCCAGGCAGAAAATCTTTGTATTTGAATGGGAAAACCCTAGAAGTGGGAGCAAATCTCAGCTCACTTGGACAGTGCTGCCACAAGGTTTCGAAAACAGCCCCACTTTGTTTTGAGAACAGCTTGCAAAAGACTTAAAATCCTGGGAAGCTCCACCATAAGAAGGGAAGCTATTACAGTACGTGGACGGCCTCCTAATAGCTACGAGAACAAAAGAGGTCTGTGTGGCCTGGATGGTAAGCCTCTTAAAATTTCTGGGACTCCAGGCGTACAGAGTATCTAAGAAAAAGGCCCAAGTGGTGATGCAAAAGGTGATTTACCTGGGCTATGAAGTTAGCGCCGGACAAAAGACTTTGGGGTGGGATTGTAAGGAAGTGATATGCCAAACCCCAAAACCCCAGACAGTGAAAGAACTACGGTCTTTTCTGGGGATGACAGGGTGGTGCAGGTTTTGGATTTACAACTATGGATTGTTCGTAAAACCTTTATACGAGCTCATTACAAAGGAAAACAGAGACCTCCAATGGACAAAAGAGACTGCACGAGATTTCAATCAGCTAAAGAATGCCCTCATGTCAGCGCCAGCTCTTGTACTTCCAGATGTGAATAAACCATTCTTCCTATTTTCCCACAAGAAACAGGGGATTGCCCTGGGAATACTGGCACAAGACCTGGGCCCGTACCGATGGGCAGTTGCTCATTTTTCTAAGAAACTAGATGCAGCAGCTAAAGGACGGCCTGGGTGCCTCAGAGCTGTCACAGCAGTTGTGCTGAACATCCAGGAAGCACACAAGTTCACCTTAGGCCAGAAAATTACTGTGCTAGTGTCCCATACAGTGTCCGCAGTGCTGGAAGTGAAAGGTGGGCACTGGTTTGCCCCACAAAGGTTCCTGAAATATCAAGCCATCATGGTAGAACAAGGTTATGTGGAAATAGTGGTAACTAACATTGTCAACCCACCTTCTTTCCACAGCGGAAATAAAGGGGAGCCTGTACATCACAATTGTCTGGAAACCATTGAAGTCACATACTCTAGTCACCCCAATTTGAATGACACCCCTTTAGATGAGGCAGAAGTCTGGTTCCCTGATGGAAGCAGCTACGTCATAAGTGGGAAACTACATGCTGGGTATGCATTTAGCGCCTGCAAAGAGGTAATAAAATCTGGATGTTTGCCAACAAATACCTCAGCATGGAAAGCTAAAATAATTGCTTTAACTCGTGCCTTAGAAAGGGCAAGAGGAAAAAGAATAAACATTTATACAGACTCAAGGTACGCATTTGGAGCTGTACATGCACATGGAACTATCTGGAAGGAGAGGGGACTGCTGAACTCACAGGGGAAAAACATCAAACATGCTCAGGAAATGGAAGCAGTCCAACTGCCCAAGAAGGTAGCAATTATGCACATCAAGGAACACCAAAAAGTGATCTCAGAATTAGAGAAAGGAAACAAGCTGGCCATCCGAGAGGCAAAAGAAGCAGCAGAAGTTGAGATAACAACTGAGGGAGCCTTGATCCCAGATGGACAGATCTCCCTTGAAGGTAAGCCAATATATAATAAGAAAGATAGAAAGCTAATTGAAGATCAGAAAGGAACGTATAACCAAGAAGGATGGGCTACCACCCCAGAGTTGTTGTTCCTTCCCATCTGACATGGTCATTGGTAAGGGAAGAACATCAGAAAACACACTGGGGTATAGATGCTTCACATAACTATTTAATTGAAAGAATTATCGCCAGAAATTTATATGCCACCATCACACAGGTGTGGCAGGACGTCTACCCCCCAACCTCCTCCTCCTGTGTGTCACAGATAACAGATGCATAAAGAGATAGCCCAAGGGCTCAAAGGCCCAGGAGGGGTCATCTCTGGTGCCAGGAGGCTCAAACCTCAGCTAAAAATTTTCATCTTAGTCTGGAGGGCTGATGTGAAAAGAGATAAAAGAAAAATTACTGACTTGAGAGTCACAGTTTTTACTCTATAAAAGATACACTAATTACCAGTGTTGCACCCTGAAAGTATTTGAACCTTCTCCCCGAAGTCTGGATGCAGGTTTCGTGGTAACTTCTCTAGAGATTGAGAGAAAGGATCTCAATGTGCTACACCAACAAACTGAATGGGAAGATACATTGAATCCTAAGCTTATACTATTTCTTCGCTAGCTGTAACTGGAAAAGGTACCATTCTCGTGCGCTGTATGTTAAACTACTAGTAGTCTCTCTTTTTGTTTTATTCCTGTGTAATATTGGATTACTTTAAGTCTTATGTCTGTTAGTTTCCACATCTATTAATAAATGATTCATTCTATAATAGACAGAATAAGTCATCATTAAAAGAACTTATGAACGAGAGTGGTTTTTGGGGTGCTGGTTACCTCAATAGGTTACTGTCTGCTGCCAGAGGCCTGGGCAAAAGGCAAGGACTAATCTAACCTGAACTCCCACATCCATTCGTGACAACAGGTAACCCAGCAGTGTGATCTTTGCCTCCAGACTCACCCCAAAACCACTCCAAATCCAAAACTTGGTCCAATTGGAAAGGGCCATGGACCTGGAAAACAGTGGCAAATCGACTTTTTCAGAATTGCCAAGAAAAGGTGGGGATATTGATATTTGCTCGTATTAACAGATACCTTTTCAGTATTGCCAGAAGCTTTCCCTTCCAGAACTGCTAAAGCTCAAGAAATGACCAAAGTGTTACTTCAAGAAATGAACTTGGAGTTCCAGATGCAATATCTTCAAATAAAGGACCACACATTATTTCAAAGGTGGTACAACAAATTAGACACCATCTGGGCATAGACTGGGAGCTTTATACTCTGTACCACCCTCAATCCAGGAGACAAGTAGAGGAAATGAACCACCTGATCAAACAACAAATTGCAAGATTAGGGCAAGAGGCCAATTAGCCTTGGCCCCTATCTCTTTTGTTAGCATTGCTTCAGATTCAAACTAAACCCAGAACCAAAGGAAAAATTAAGTCCTTTTGAAATACTGTCCTGGGTTAAGTCAGGAGGGGTCAAAATCCAGGAAGTGAACTATGCTGCAGGAAGGGATATAACTTCCTTCCTGGGAGAGACAGCCAGTAGGTAGGTAGTTTTAAGGGTTGATTTGTAGGTGAAACAATTAAAAAGTTGATCCGCCTTTGAGGAAAAAAAACATATATAAGCAGAGACCCTCTGAGCCTCTTTCTCCTTTGTCCTGCTGCTGTGTAGAGAGGAGCATCTCCTGCTTCTCTCCCTGGTAAGGCCCTTGTAAGAGTCTGGACGGAAATCCCTATCTGCCTCACGACCATCGACAGAAGCAGAGGCCAAAAACCCAGAGACCCTAAGAGGGGAAAAGGACTTTTGCACAATAGAAGTCCAGCCAGATCTTGATGGGGTGCCTGCCAGGTGCCCAGGTGTACAGCAGAGCTGTGCTGCTGAGCTGTGCTGCAGAGGCGTGTTGGTACATGCCTGTGGGAACCGCATTCTCCCGGCTACCGGGATGGAAAGAACCGAACTATATGTCCGGTACAGCTGCACCTGTACTCTAAAACAATGGGCCTTACTCCCCACCTGCTGGCTACTTGCCCCTCGTCTCTGGAGGGATTGCCTCATCTCTTGCTTACCTGCCCCCCGCTTTCGAAAAGACTATAAAGAGACTCTCAAAAAGTACCCCTACGAGATCTCCCTACGGACGAGACGAATCCATCGGATCCGGACAACGAGGACTTCGTCGTGCCGTGGTAGCTATGCCCCCCCTTTCCTCTCTCTCTCTCTTTCTTCTCTCTCTCTCTCCTCTATCGCATAAGCGTGTTGTTGGCACTCAATAAAGTGCTTTTGATTTTGATTTAAGCAAAAATACTTGTCCCTGTTTTCTTTTGCACTCTGAGATTCAAAGTAACGAACCATCACGACCCCCGCTCCTACGAGCGGATCGTGACATCAATTGGCGTCACGGACAGGATTCTGAGGCAGAAGGGGCTGCAAGGTTTTGTGTAGTCTGTAACAGGGGAAGGACGTTTTGCTCCAGCCGCACCTAGCCCGACACTCCGAAAGGGTGAGCGGTGTCTAGAAAGCAAGGGGGGCATCTCGAATTTCCCGCAAACTGCACATGCCTAGGTGAAAAGCACCCCTATACTCTGTTGAGGGTTCTGTCTTCAGAATTTCACAAAAGAATCTCTTGGTGCAAAAGGGGGAGTGTTGTGTTTCTTTTTAAGGTGGGTGTGTAAGGAGTTAGTCTACTGGGTGTTAGGAGAGGCAACGGATTGTAACTAAACAGAGCCTCCAGTAGACTCAGTCTCTTCGCCACTTTAGGGAAGAGAAGGGGAACACAGCCCGGCTCTCGGGACTGTGGATGCAACTAAGTTTTACCTCCCTAAAGCGGTTTTCATTGTCCCTTCGAAAACATGACCTCAAACACTAAAACAAAACATACAGCTGCATTTTATGCTTTGTTAGCAAAACACAATGCCCGACCCTCTTCAGGAGGGGAGGAGTGGGCACAAAACAACTGGTTTAATTTAGAAAATGTGATTGATAGAATTCACTCTTTACAGCGTGGGTCAAAATTCAAACTTGGCCGAGATAAAGCTGTAATTTGCTCTGTACTAGGAGCATGCCTTACATCGGCTATAGATCACCGCTTTCAGTGGTGCAGTGAGCAGGAAACAATAATAGACTCCCTGCAAAACTTAGTAGAAATTTTACAGAAACAATTAGAGGAAAAAGAGAATTATATTCTCTTGTTACAAGATCTCTTGAGAGAAAAATGTCCAAAAGATTCAAGGAACACGGATCCACCACCTGACACAAAGGAAAAGGAAACACCTTATCCCTTCAAGGAAGTAAAACAAGTAAAAAATTGTGGGGAAAACTGCTGTCCTCATCTAAGACCTTTAATTAAAACAGAATACAGCTATCTTAATGATGAGGATGATGATCCACACATTACCACCAAACAAATTCCATTCACTGCCACTGAACTAGCTAAGTTAAAAAAGGAGTATGGGCGGCTTCCCCATGAATCTGAAACAGAATATGTCTTCCGAGTGTCACTCACCGGAGGAGACCAAATTCAGTTAACTGAGCACGAAGCCAGTGGATACTGGGGACATGGAGTCTTCTTAACAACAGGAGACAGACGACACACATGGTCCCTAACTCAACGAGCAGCCTATTGGGCTGGGGGACTCAACCCTCTAGAAAGGGGAGACCCTTTAGCCATTGTTAGTACCCCTGACCGGCTTCTAGAAAGCTGTTCATAAGGCTGCCTGTTTGCAAATGATACATGAAAAGAAGTTGATTCCTGGATATGAATCCCCTATGCAACTGCCTGTAAAACCTGAGATGATGACCCCTTTAATTCGGGGTCTCCCTGAATCACTCAAACCCACAGCAATTGTCTTACAGAAAACCATAACCGCTGTGGGCCCCATAGAGAGGCTAGAAAGATTCCTTGAAAACTCAACAGATCGAACCGGATCTACTGATCCCGGTAATGTCCCATATACCTCACCCTCTCAGCCTTCGGGTTCACACTCGAATTCACCTACTGGTGATCGCAAAATTTACACATGGAGTGAGGTAGCAGAAGACCTGATTAACTACAATCGAAAATATGGACCCATAAAATCCACAGAAGAAAAGTCAGAGAAAACAAAGGGCGTCAGGTACATTGGAGCTCCTCACAGTGAAGATCAGGACAATGAGAAACAACTCAATAACCGTCAACACTGGTGGTCACTAGGCATCAAAAAGGGAATTCCTAGAGATATCATGGATGGTTTGCCTCTGAATAAATTAGCAAAAGTAGCGTCTAACTGGTACCACAGTAAAAACACTATACCTAGTGCACCACCTCACCCACAAAACCCAGGCTACAAGCCAAAATTTTCCTCGCAAAGCCCAGGCTACAAGCCAAAATTTTCCCCTCAGAGCCCAGGCGATGAACCAAAGCCTCTCCCACAGAATATAGGCAAAAAGCCAAAACCCTTTTCCCAACAGAACCAGGGAAACTAATTTCTCCATTCCTTAACAGTGGGCGAAGGAATGGAGCATGGATATATCTGAGAAAGCTCACTAGAAACCATCAAACAGGAGACATCATGATCACAGCCATTACAGGTCCTAAAAGGGCACCTGTAACCTTTTTGATTGACACCGGGGCACAAATTTCTGCACTAACAAAAAGGGATGCCCGAAGGTGTGGAGTTGTTCCAACAAAGAACCAATACTGTGTTTTAAATGCTTTAGGAACAACAGAATCCATGAACATAGCTTTAGTCAAACTCACATTACCAGGGGAAGAAAACCAACTTTCTATCTATATGGTGATTGGAGATATTCCAACCAATTTATTGGGGATGAATGCACTTGTAGGGAGGCAGTGGGAAGACTCAGAAGGTTTTCTGTGGTCTTTTGGAGCACCCCGTTTTAACATCAACCTACTCCAAACAGCACCCTCTCTACCATTCAGCAAAGTAACTAATGTAAAACAATACCCCCTTCCCCTGGGTGCCAAAGAAGGTATCAAACCAGTTATACAGGAGCTCCGAGAACAAGGAGTAATAATTAACACACATTCTCCTTTTAATTCCCCGGTGTGGCCGGTGAAAAAGCCTAATGGCAAATGGAGACTAACAATAGATTTCCGTAGACTAAATGCTAACACAGATCCTCTTACAGCTGCAGTTCCAAATCTAGCTGAACTGATAACACTGATTCAAGAAAAAGCACACTCCATCATGGCAACTATAGATGTTAAAGACATGTTTTTCATTATACCTTTACAACCAGAGGACACAGATCGCTTTGCTTTCACCTGGGAGGGACAACAGTACACTTTCACCAGGCTTCCCCAGGGTTACAGACACTCCCCGACCCTGGCTCATCACGCTTTAGCCAAGGAGTTAGAGAAAATATCAAAACCTGACAATGTAGCTGTTTACCAATACATTGATGATATTCTTGTGGGAGGGGAAGAAATAGAAGAAGTGGGAGATACCCAACAGAAAATAATCTCTCACTTAGAAAGCCTTAATTTGCAGATTCCCTCAGAAAAGGTACAGAAACCCTCTCAGGAAGTGAAGTTCTTAGGAATTTGGTGGAAGGGCGGCATGACATGTATCCCACCTGATACCTTAACATCTTTAGATCAGATTAAAATGCCTGAATCTAGGAAAGATCTACAACATGCTCTAGGTTTATTGGTGTTTTGGAGAAAACACATCCCTGATTTTTCCATAATTGCCAGGCCCCTTTATAACTTGCTGAGAAAAGGGGTGAAATGGGAATGGGATACTTCCCAAGAAGAAGCCTTACAATTGCTGATTTTTGAAGCAACAGCTCACCAAGCCCTAGGCCCTATTCACCCTACAGATCCTTTCCAAGTAGAATGGGGATTTGCTTCCTCAGGGCTGTCAGTACACATCTGGCAGCGGGGCCCTGAGGGCCCAACAAGACCTGTTGGTTTTCACTCCCGTGGCTTCAGAGATGCCAAAAAAGATACACTATCTGGGAAAAGGGGCTGTTTGTAGTTAGCTTAGCTCTGATAGAAGTGGAGAAAATTACACGACAGCAACCAATTGTTTTAAGAGGCCCTTTCAAAGTCATTAAAACTGTGTCTACTGGGACCCCCCCACCTGACGGGGTGGCTCAGAGAGCCTCAGTTAGAAAGTGGTATGCTCAGATTGAACACTATTGTAACACTTTCTCCATAACTGAAGGAGCTGTAAAAAACCTGGCAATACAAGAGAGCTTAAGTAGCAGCCAAGACAAACCTGCCTCAGCTATTAAGGTAGCCCCTCCTTTCTCCCCCGAGCAGTCAGCTAATTCTTGGTTCACTGACGCGTCTGCCAGACGTGAGGGAAAAACGTGGAGATATAAGGCTGTAGCCCTCCACACGTCCTCCGGTGAACAAATCATCACAGAGGGGGAGGGCAGTGCACAAGTTGGCGAGCTGATAGCTGTTTGGAGTGTTTTCCAACGGGAGGCACAGAACACTTCTCCCATCCACATTTACACTGATTCTTATGCTGTGTTCAAGGGATGTACCGAGTGGCTCTCTTTTTGGCAACAGAATGACTGGGAAGTCAACAGAATTCCAGTATGGCAAAAGGAGAAGTGGCAGGAAATATTGAACATTGCAGGACAAGGAAACTTTGCCGTGGGGTGGGTAGCCTCTCACCAGGTAGATGGGAACCCAGCAGGAGAGTGGAACAATAAAGCCGATGAGCTAGCAAGACTGAGTACTGTAAAAAAGGATCAAATTACAGAGGACTGGGAACACTTGTTAGAGTGGCTGCATGTAAAAAGACATCACACAGGTGCAAAGGATCTCTATAAAGAAGCCCTTGCTCACAGCTGGCCTGTTACCAGAGAGATGTGTAAAACATGCATATCAGCCTGCGAACAGTGTCGCAGGCGACTAGAGAGACACCCTTTAGAGGATGACCCTCTACATTTAAGAGAGGGTAAAGGTTTATGGGATGCATGGCAGGTAGATTACATCGGTCCCTTCAAGAGTTCAGGAGGTAAACACTTTGTGTTGGTGGGAGTAGAGGTTGTATCCGGGCTGGTCCAAGCTAATGCTTTTAAAAGAGCTACAGGAGAAAACACTGTCAAAGCTTTGCAGGAATGGTTTGGCACTTTCCCAAAACCACAAGAAATCCAATCAGACAACGGGTCTCACTTCACGGCCAGGGTAGTACAAGACTGGGCTAAGGGGGAAGGGATTAAATGGACTTTTCATACCCCTTACTACCCTCAAGCTAATGGGATTGTGGAAAGGAGCAATGGTCTTCTAAAAAGATTCCTAAAACCACAGGAGGGAAATTGGGATATCCGGCTATGGGAAGCTGTAAAAGGTGTGAATGATAGATGCGGGGTGAACGGGTGTCCCAAAATCACTGCCTTTTGCCCGACAGCTCCAACCATAATCCCTTCACTACAGGGACCAGATGATTCAGCAAATCCAGCACACTATCCTGGACAGCCTGTCCTAGTGGATCTCCCTACTGTGGGTGAGGTACCACTAGTCCTAAAGACCCCTCTGAATAAATATGCATGGGTAGCATCTGATGCCCTAGGGAAAGAGCATCGGATAAATACACGTTGGATAATCCCATCATTTTAACCTTTTCTGCCCCTTGGTGGCAGGCTCTGTTGTGTTTGCTTTTCACAGGAGAACTCCGAGGGACATGAAACCAGATAAGCCATGATAAGACTAGTGTTGCTTTTCTGCATCCTACCACAATACCATGGCCAATACCCAGCAGAGTGGCCGTGGTCCAAAGCTACCCTCAGGCATACTAGTGCTCAAGGACCATACCCCAAAGGTCGTCACCCAAGCCTCCTGACGGTAATACTGCACGATTCCAAGGTATACGGTCGAGATGAATGGGAATGGGACCGGAGGGATTGGGCCAGAGTCCTAAATGGAACAATTGGTGAACAAATAAAGGTAGGATGCAGAAAAGTGGACGGGTCCCTTTATGAGAAAGCTTCCACCATTGCAATTTCAGGAAATTTTTTGGAACAAGATGTGACAAGTAAATTACACCCCAACATTACAGCAGAATTATGTCCCACAGCTGAGTGGACATGTAACAAACAAGCCCCCTACGTATTGTGCTGCCGTCAGAAGAATGTAGGTAGCGACACTTTAGATCGTAGTACCGTTAACGTTGAAATTACAAAGCTCTGTAAGGACGAGCCCAAGGAATGCTGGCACAATTTTACTTTAACCAAGCCGACCTATGTAACATGTATTTGGCAAAATAATTCGGCAGATCAGTCAAGCCTGAGAGGTTTGGTTCACCAATTCAAAATGAGAGTTGTGCCCAAGCCCACACTGAATGTAATAGTCACATACTGCGATGTTGATACCCCCTTTGTGTTGGACCACAATAATGTTTTCCCTCCTTTTATGGTAACTCAGGGTGATGATGTTTCAATACGATATAGGTTAATTACTGGAACTTTTACTGAGTCTGTACCCAGTTATAGTATGGGGCCACACAGCCAAATTTCATTTTGCAAAGTTAAAAATCGGGATTGTTGGCTAAACCTAACTGCTGTGCAGTTTTCTTATAAAGTGACATGTAGCAAGAACAATACTAACTACTGGGGGGAATTTGACATTGAAGTATTTATGCCTACAACCCCACCACCGGTTAGGTTGAGCCCAAAAATTTTCAAAATTGGACCATATATAATCAGGAAAACAGGCCAACAACAATTATTGTTTAACCCGGTATGGTCCCTGAAACATGTCAAATTACTCATGAAAAGCAATGTTTCGGAAATCCAGCCGGCTTGTTCACCTTTCTTGCAAACTTCTTTTGAAGGGTGGACAACCTGGCTGCGAAACAGAAACTTTATTAAGAAAAGAATGCAGAACGACATAACCGGTTTTGTGGGAACAGGATTGGGAATTTTGAATAGCATTGATTCAGAAGTGTTAATGAATAAACTGGCTACCACTACTGCAGATTTGACCAAATTACAACAACCACTGCAATCATCATTATTGGCTTTAGGAACTCACCAATGGCTGTTATCAAACATGCTACCAGATTGGGAAAGGGTAAATGTGAACGACCACAAATTGATAATTGATGCACTTGGTGCCACACAAAATAATGTTTCTTTAGCCCTTAGCTGCATCCAGGCTCAATTGTGGATGCAGTCAGTTGCCGCCTCAATTATAAGAGAAGGCGAAGAAGGCACTTTTCCTACTGAAATTCGGAAAATAATTTGGGATAGTGCCACTAAATTTGAAAGAGAATTCCAATCGTGGTGGAACTTAGTGAATTTCACTTACAACCCTGCCACAAACACAGCCACAGCTTTTGTGCTAACTATACGCAATGCTTCAGTGCATTCAATCTTTCCCATTGTTCCTCTGGGTCTGAACCGGAATGGAACTATTCTTTACCCTTTTGGGCATAAGCAGTGGGCCCGTCAAATTGGCAAAAAATGGCAAACTGTGGATTTAGAAACTTGTGTTGCCCGGGAGCAACTAGGGTTCATTTGCGAAAGCAATGCAATCAGAGCTCAGGACATTTGCTTAGACACGGAGCAGAATATCTGTCATTTTGAAATTCATCTTAAAGAGAATCCTGAAACAGTGCTTGTGTATATAGGCAATGGATGTGCATGCTTGAGAACTGCTTGTGATCAAATAGTTGTAGAAAATTTGGTGATGGACACTAAAAATCATTCGAATTTTTGTGTTTGTAATTTTACTAAAATTGTAGGATGTGATTTTTCTTATTTAGCTCCAGTTACTTCTTATCACCTTTTGCAATCCAATTACTCACTGATACACCAAGTTGTGCCTACCCGCATTGGGATGAACCTTACCTTGGTAAAGCAATTGTTGCTTCATCAGGATTTAATCGAAATTTTGGAGAAGATCAAGAAGAACGGACAGAAAACCTTGGTAACTGTTCATCACAATGTAAAGGAAATACATCGTGTTCTGGAAAGGGTAAGAAAGGATGCTGACCACAGTTGGTGGGATACCCTTTTTGGGTGGTCACCTACTGCCACAGGTGTCCTGAATAAGCTGTGTCATCCCATCATTGTTCTCTTGATTTTAGTTTTAGTAGGTTTTGTCTTATCGGCAATTTTGTATATCATGAACTGGAGAATGATGAAACGAGTAGCATACTTGACATCCATAATGAATATGCATAATCTGGTTGATGTTTCATCCTCTGTGGACACCCCCGACATTATTGATGCAAGGCGAGCTAAGGTGTAATAAGAAATTGGATAAATACTTTACTGCTCATTGTAATTTAATCAATTATTAATGAAATTTTAAGGTATTTTTATTGTTTTATGATTCAATCAATTAATGTAATTTTAAGGTGTAACAATGTATTAATGTAATCCTAAAGTATAATGATTTAAATAATTATTAATATGATTTTAAGCCATAATAAGAAATTAAACTGGTTTATTTGAATAATTATTAATGAAATTTTATTATAATAAGGCAATTGTTGCCCTGTTGATTAATATGATTTTAAGTTACAATAAGAAATTAAACTAGTTTATTTGAATATAATAAGGCAATTGTTGCCCTGTTGAAATTTAAACAAAATTTTATGTGATTAAAATTGCTTATTCTTTTGCTTTCTTTTCCTTTCCTTTTTCCTTCTCTCTTTCTCTTTTCTCTCTGTTTTCCGGGGTATGCTACCGGCATGGATGACTCCTGAAGACATCGTGACAACATCGTTACAGACTCCAGAAGGCATCGTGACAACGCTACAGGTTCCTGACGACGATCGTGAGCCACGGGGTGGTGTAAGAGTCTGGACGGAAATCCCTATCTGCCTCACGACCATCGACAGAAGCAGAGGCCGAAAACCCAGAGACCCTAAGAGGGGAAAAGGACTTTTGCACAATAGAAGTCCAGCCAGATCTTGATGGGGTGCCTGCCAGGTGCCCAGGTGTACAGCAGAGCTGTGCTGCTGAGCTGTGCTGCAGAGGCGTGTTGGTACATGCCTGTGGGAACCGCATTCTCCCGGCTACCGGGATGGAAAGAACCGAACTATGTGTCCGGTACAGCTGCACCTGTACTCTAAAACAATGGGCCTTACTCCCCACCTGCTGGCTACTTGCCCCTCGTCTCTGGAGGGATTGCCTCATCTCTTGGTTACCTGCCCCCCGCTTTCGAAAAGACTATAAAGAGACTCTCAAAAGGTACCCCTACGAGTACTCCCTACGGACGAGACGAATCCATCGGATCCGGACAACGAGGACTTCGTTGTGCCGTGGTAGCTATGCCCCCCCTTTCCTCTCTCTTTCTTTCTTCTCTCTCTCTCTCCTCTATCGCATAAGCGTGTTGCTGGCACTCAATAAAGTGCTTTTTGATTTTGATTTAAGCAAAAATACTTGTCCCTGTTTTCTTTTGCACTCTGAGATCCAAAGTAACGAACCATCACGACCCCCGCTCCTACAAGCGGATCGTGACAGCCCTATCCCCACCCCCCCTCCTTCCAAAGGAGGGAGGGGGTGGAAGGGAGGTTTAGGGCAGCCGTGCTGCTGCAGCCGGGCATGGGGGAGGAACCGGCTGGAATTTTCAGCAGATACAGTTCAGCCGACATGTCAGCTACACTAGACAGGGCCAGGCCCCTGCTCCGGGCCAGGCAAGGACCGGGCCAGACTCCATCCAGCTCGGGCCAGGCCCTGCCCTGTCACCCTGGGCCTGACTGGCCCTACCAGGCTGAGCCAGCTTCACAGAGCCAGGCCACAGAGACTCTGAGAGCTTCTGCCATCCAGCTTGGACCTTTTCAAACAGCCCGGCAGAGAGCACGTGACCGTCACACTGCCGGAGAGAGAGAGAGAGATTAACTGTATCCATGCCTGGACTAAACTTGAAGACACCCATCCTTCCTTGCACAGAGAGAGGAACGAGTGAGGACGTAAATGCAGCATAGAGACTTTAAAGTCAGTGAGGAAAGCAGAACCGATGCCTAGATGGAGGTGTATGAGAAGTGCTTCGAGAGTGAAGCTGAAAATTCTTTTGGAGAACCATGGTTGGGGACTGAGCTAATAAATTCCCTGTAATATATGAAGACATAGTCCAAAGGGGGGATGTGAGGTTTCTAATTGCAGCCAGTGAACTGAAATACCTGGGTAAAGACAAGTAGGTGTTGAGAAAAGTACAGCCTGATGAGAAACTTGAACGAAGAGAGAGGAGAGGCTGTCACCCAGAACCCTGGTCCCGGGGGGAATGCCGAGAACCTGAGTTGTCAGGAGAACCTGTGTTGCTCAGCACAGAAGAAGGGATTTTCTTTGTTGTTGCAATTGAACTGTGCATACTTAAAACAGGTACCCCATGGACTGTTCATGACCCACCCTAGTGGCTGTGGGAGGGCTACTGGTGTGGGAGGGAATGCACCATTAAGCTGGACTTTGCTCCGGGCAGCGGCTGATGGTGAGGCAGAAGACCCATAAAAACTGTATTTTTCTTACAGACAATCCATGGTATAAAAAAAAGAGACTTCCTTCCCTAAATGAACTGAAACGAGAGCTATTTCTGAGATGGTAAACTGACAGGAGGTCAAAGTGTTGTCTTTTCTATGTTGTCAGGGAGAATGAAATGGAGAGGTGGGGGAAGGAGGAGTGGTCTGAGGAGTTTGTTCTGGTGTTTTCTTGTTTTTTTCTCTGTCTTAGGTGTGTTAATAAAGTTTCTTTATACTTTATAAAGTTTGAGCCTGCTTTCCCTACTCCTAATCCTCATCTCACAGCAAACATCAGGTAAATTTTGGTAAGTGTGCTGGCATTTGGCCAGAACCTCTAATAGGCAAACTCGAACCACTACAAATACTCTGTGGGAGACCATATGGAGTACAGAAGGGAATATCTACCCAAATGGGGGATGAAATGATGACTGCTTATATGATATCATTGAGCAAACAACTCAGAAAAATAGAAAAGCATGTAGCTGGAACTCTAAGTTGAGACTTAGACAGCCCTGTACATGACATACAACCTGGAGATTATGTATATGTTAAATCTTTTACAGAAAAAACTTTGGAACCACAGTGGGAAGGACCATTCCAGGTACTCCTTACCACTTTAACCGCCATCAAAATTAAGGAGCAAAACTCCTGGATTCATCATTCCAGAATAAAGAAGGCCCCAGAAGCTCCTTAGCAAGTGACCCATGGTAGTAATGAACTGAAATTGAAATTTACTCAGATGAAATGAAAATACCATGGGGAAAAACTATTTATTTTGTACGGGATAAATCAGTACCTTAACATTATAAAAGGGTCAACTCAAATAGGATTCAACACTTTTAGGACGCATAATTATTGGAGAATGCTGCAACGAGTGGCAATTTTGACTTCTTTGTCAAATGCACATGGTAAAGTTCTGAGAGACACCACAGAAGCTTGTTAGAAGAGGAATCTGTGTATAAGTAAAAGAATTTACTGACTTTTTTAGAAAAGAGGGGACTGATAAAAGGAAATAAGGGTTAAGAAATAGTTTAAGGTGCTGCTTGCTAAAACAATGTGTGCTGCCTGCTTAACATTTATCATGCCTACCACAGTAAGATAGGAGGATGCAAGGCTATTGAAAAAGGAAGAGACCGTAACCTGGTTCCTGCTCTCTGGACCCCTAAACCGGCCGAAACCAGCCTTGGAGTTTGGACTAAGACCAAGACACCAGAGAGCATGCGTAAAGAACCAGGGTGAAGAGTTCATCCTGAGGAAGACTCGCTTTAATTAATCTCGACCTTCACCCATGACCCCCACCAAGCGGCCCAAGGTGGAACTGCGCAGGTGTGAGCATATGGAAATGACTTTTTAACTCATTATAATATGAAGCAGGGATAGGTCATGAATATATATAGGGGTATTGGGAAATCTAATGCATATGTAGTACTTTAGGAGATAAATGTAGTGATAAGAGCAGTTGACGACACATGTGGTCCTTGGGAGCACATGTGTCAGCGCTGAAATAAATGTATCTACCTCAAAACTTATATGATTTAAGTTTCGGGGTCTCAGTCTGTGCCACAAATTAACATTATAAAATTGTAGAAATCGGGTTCCAGGTGTGACCATCACCACTGTGACACCTGGAAGCTTCCAAATAAAGGTCTCCTTTTTACTTTACTATTCTAACTGTTTCAAGGGTTTTTTCTCTTTTGATTATAGGCAACACCACAACATCCAGGAAACCCAGTTGTCCCTCTCCTCTACCTGACTGGAGGCAGGGCCCTTCTAGTCCTGCTCTTATTGTTCTCCACTTATGGTATAAACAGATTAGAATTGCTTTCCATAGGATCAGGAGTAAGATCAGTCCTGCTCTGTCTGGGAAACTGCCCACTAGAGACTGAAGCAGCAACTTTCCTGGAAGAACTCCCATTTGTGATTGTTTTTCCTTGGGCAACCATGGAAAATTTCTGCTAAAAAGCCTCCACAATGCAGTCTTGTAACTAAATCCCTGAGGCCTCATCTACCTCTTGTGCATTTAACCTGCTGGCTCTCAGATGGTGTGGTTATCTTTCATTCATCATCTCTACCATCTGTACCATCTGTTGTACTGATACTGTTAGCCAAAGGGATAAGGTCTATACAAACCCAGCAAATTGACATAAATTATAATCATTACCATGCCACCTCCCACAGCAAAGATTGCACATCCCCACCCTTAATCATCATGCATGACCTGCTCATTCAGAAGGCATCTGTGTGATATGCAGAAAGACCCCACAACTCGTAAATTGTGAAGTAGGTATGTTTATTTTGGGGCCAGGCACAAGGGGGATAGCTCCTTGAAAGGCATGCGTGCCCGTTGGTGACACTTGTCTCTACACTTGTCCTCTAAAATGTTACATATGCATTCGGTTTCATAATACGCCTATACATATTCATGACCTATCCCTGCTTCATATTATAATGAGCTCAAAAGTAATTTCCATATGCTTGCATATGCACAGTGCCTCCTGGTGGTCGTGGGCAGGGGTCTCAGGATGAAGTAAACGAGTCTTCAGGGTTGAACTTTTCACCCTGGTTCTTTACGCATGCTCTCTGGTGTCTTGGTCTTAGTCCAAACCTCAAGGCCAGTTTCAGCCGGTTTAGGGGTCCAGAGAGCAGGAGCTAAGTCATGGTTGCTTCCTTTTATCAATGGCCCTGCTTCCCTTGTTCTGCTTGGTAAGCACAATAAATGTTAAGCAAGCAGTATACATTGTTTAGCAAGCAGCTCTTAAATCATTCCTTAACCCCTAACTCCTTTGCATCATGTGGTTACCATAGATCACCTGCTGAACTTAAGTAATAGTGGCATTTTGCTTTGAAGCAGAAAAACACTATGTAGGGCTGTATGAATAGCCATGTCACATGCAGGACGTGGAGTCATTTTTTCTCTACCCTACACTGGCACATGTGGGAGACAAGAAATCCTGTTCACTCTTGCTCAACAGAAAGCACTCTGGGAAAGGTTCAGCTAACAGTGAGGTAAAAAACAGGTCATGTAACCAGAGAACAGGCTGTATAGCTGGTGTGTGCTTGCCTTGTGTGAGACAGTGATTGGTTGGGGAGATGCATGGACACCACGTGATCGGAGAGCTGACTGGGTAAAGGGACATATGAGCAGAGACACTGCAGTGGCAGGCAGCCAATGTGTGTTTGTTTCGGTTAAGTTTAGAACATAAAAGGGCTCAATTTGTTACAATAAGCGATCTTCTTTGGAGCAAGCAAGGAGGTCCGTGTGTCTTTGTTCCCCATTGCTACAGGCACCTGCCTCAGCCTCCTATATGGACAAATTGGTAAGTTCAAAGAGAGCAAGGAAAACCAAAAAGGAGTAAATAGCAAAGCAAGCTGTTTATTTGTCTATAGAAAACTAGGGGGTGCATGAAAGCAGCTGTGAAATGTATAAAAGGCCACTGCCAAGAGCAAGTGAATAAGTTGTTCTCCACATTCCTGACAACAGAAATAGGCTGCCTGAGAGGTGGCTAGGGAAATTTAGGTTAGACATCTGGTATAACAGGTAAAACTAGTCGCTCATTATTCCAATAAAAAACCACAGCAGTCAGGAGATGACTGGTTTTCTTCATATTTTGCATGATAAATAAAACTCTTTCCTTTATATAAAGGCATGCATTCCTATTAGTTTTCACAGACTCTTAATGTCAGATATTGGAAATAATTTATTTTTCTGGGTTTCCCACTGAAGAAATGCCCATCTTAGGATCTTGGACAACCCAGTGTGTGCTATGGAATCAGGAGATCCTGAGAGAGGGAAGAAACTGGACTGCTGTGTGATGCAGCAGATAATGTCCCAATCCCTGGGAGCTGCTAGAGAGAGATGAAATGAAAAAACACGAGGAACGGCATAGCCCAAGTTCACTATGCCTGGGTCAGGGAGACATATGGCTTTGGGGGTCTTATATTATTTCTGTTTGACTCAGAGGAGCAGGAAGCCTCTAATGCAGGATTAAAAACTTAAAGCAGTTTATTCTGTGAGGCAGTATACATGGAGAAACAGAAACATGCTTCTGGATAGACACAACAAAACTACACTTGAAGACTGAGACTGGAAGAGCATCCCATGCCAGCTGATCCAGCAGCTAATCCACCTGGCTGTTAAAAGCATACGCAAGGGGTTTTTTTTGAAGTGGAATATGCTTAGTACCACCTTTCAGACAGCAGATTCATCCTCCTTTCATCCACCACAGTGAAGAGACTTTTTCTCATTAATTCAGTCTTACTGAAGATGATCCTTGACCACCCTCCTAATTTTCTCTTTGGTTTTTATAATCTCTTCCCATCTAATACAGCAGGCTGCACTGGATCATCATTCAGCTATACTCGAGGTCTCTGTGTGAAGTCAGCCAATGATTAAATAACCATTTGGCTGTATGTGCCTTATTAGCACAAAGAGTCTAATCTGCAGCATCTAGCTGCCATACAGCAAGTTGATCAGTCTACCTGTTGGAGTTTGGATTTAGTTTTTTTCCTCAGGAATTTTTCTCCCATGGGTTGCTAAGAGACTAATGACTGAGCTAATATCTGAGTACTTAAGAGAACAAAGCACAGGGCTAGGACCTTTCTCCTTGTCAGGGTGGGGCAGAATGCTCTCATGGAAGCAGGGCCTGACAACTCGAGATTTTGGAGACTGAAAGCATGGGGAGGGGGGAGGTCGCTCTCTTGCTTGGGACCCCTCGGAGCCAGACGGTTGGAGCTGCTGTTTGCTGAACCCATGGCCACTGAGAAGCCAGCACAGAGATGCCGGTCTGTCTGCTGTGAGTCTTTTCCCACTGCCCCATCGGGAGACGAGCTGCCTGCCACCAGCCTGCCTCTCCCCTGCTCCTCCACACCGCTCTGAGTTTTTCGCTACATTGTAACTGGGCTCCCCCTGCACGCCGGGACCTCTTGCAGTCCCAGCTCGTTGTGTCCGGGGAACCCGCTGTGGCACTGACACCAGCCGCCCCCCCCCCCCGCCCACACCGAGGGTCTGTGAAAGAAAGGCTCTCCTCCATCCCTCCCTGCCTCGGGCAGCCACCATTGCCGTGTGCTACCTGAGCTCATGCCAGAGTGCCCCCTGCAGCCACTGGGGAATCATCACACCCAGAGCGCACCCTGCAGCCACCGGGGAATCATCACACCCAGAGCGCCCCCTGCAGGCTGTGACTGGAACTGCACCAAAAAGGAAAGGTGCCTGAAGCCAAGCAGGCTGCCACTGGGTTTCTAGTTCTGTTTGTTGGTTAACACCATAGCTGTTGTTATTTGTTAGCTTTGTTTTAGATATTAGTAAAGAACTGTTATTCGTATTCCCATATCTTTGCCTGAGAGCGTCTTGATTTCAAATTTATAATAATTCGGAGGGAGAGGGGTTACAGTTTTCCCATTCCAAGAGAGGCTCCTGCCTTCCTTAACAGACACCTGTCTTTCAAACCAGGACATTCCCTCCTCTACAGAAATGTTCAACCAACAGACAGCAATACCATATGCAGACAGGCACACAGAACTAGAAATGGGAAGTTCATACCTGTCCACTGGGTCCATCAATTTTGCTCAAGTTGGAGAAAGACCCACAGTGAAGGAAATACTATAGGGATAAAGGGAATCCATGCATGGGAGAAAATTCTACATGTTCTTTAAAACAGAAAAAGAAGCTGGTAGACGCACCAGCAACAAGACACGCGATGAAGACAAAGCAGGTTCCAGGAGATGCCTGACAAACATCAGTCTTAGATTGATGTTGTACAGACTGAAACAGGGCTCAGTCTCATGTGAAGCAGATGAAAGAGCTGAAGCACATTGCTCTATGGGGTTCTTTGTGAGGACATCTCAGCACTTCAAGAACTGCTGGAAACTGTGGTGTGCAGCTCTGACACCTCACAGAAGACTACTGAGAAACACCCAGCAAAAAGGTGCTTATAACATTAAGCACAGTCATGTCCTCATGCACCCAAGACATGTTTCAGTTAGGAGAACAAGAGCATACCAGGGTGGAAAGAGCCCTGAAAGATCCCTCAGGAACTCTCTAATATATGATGATACACAGAGACAGCTTGGGCCTAAGAATAAACAGCAATGATGATGACGCAGAGCCCTCCTTTGTTGTCTGGACATGGGAGAGGAGCAGGAGGAGCAAGAAGGAGCATAAGAACAGAGGAGCAGGAAGCCCCTGATGAAGAACTGATTGCCCAGAGCATGTTTTTGGAAAAACAAAACCATGCTTTTCGTCTTCATTATGTATTTCCTTCTCTGGACAATTCTGAAGTCTGTGCTTTCAATACACACTTAAGAAAGTGTTCCAGCCTATGCACAAACCCAGCACATCCCTTTCAACATGCAGCATGGAAAAGATAAGCCCAGCTAAATGTCAAGACAGGAAGGAGGGCTAGTGAGGGCTCAGAGTGCTAGATACAACAGTCAAAGCCAGAACACGTGTGTCTGCTCTGCTCTTAGTGCAATGACTGAAGAAAACTCTCAATCACAGTGTTCTGAAAGAACTTGCTCTCCATCGCTGGGAGCATCTCCCAGAATTAGCAATTCCAAATGAGACAAGGTGAAGCATGGAGTGCCAAACAGAACTTGTGACCTTTTTAGCAATTTCTGCACACCTGCTGCTTTCACAGTAACTTTGTATATCAGCTTAAAGTAAATTCATCCCTTCAGAAAGTAAAGAAGAATCTGGCCCTTCCTCTACAGAGCCAGAAACTAGCATATACATCTATCATTGCTACAGCCCAAGATTTTTAGAGAAGCAGCTAGATATGGCCACCAGTAAGGACCTTGCAATGGACTAGATTCAGGCTGACACCCCCCCTCCCAGCATTTCCCATATCTCTCATTAGACCTAGAGATAACATTCAGAACACACAAAGAAATACCAGTAGCAAATAACCTAATTTGAAGTAAAAGTCTCACATCCTTTTGGTGACCAGCAGATCTGCTGAACCTGAAAGTCATTATCCTCTGCAGTCAGAAGTGCAGCAAGAACAGAAGAACGTGGAGAGCTGTTGGAGGTTAGAATTTTTTCTTTTTTTCCCCCTTTCTCTCAGGGAATTTTGCCCCATTTGTTGCCTAAGATATGATAATGACCAGTACTTAAGAGAAAAAAATGTGGCTGGGAGGGCGAAAGGTGCAGCTGGCTATTCTCTTAGCTGGGGGGCTTTCTCTTGGGAAGGGCAGAGATACCGAGAGATTTTGGCAGGGGGGTCAGGGACTGGGCTCAGCTCTGAGCTCTCTCTCACTCTCAGATTGGAGGGGAGACGGCAGGTCTGCGGTTGCTGTGGGAAGAATTTGCTGCCACCTCAGAGTTCCGTCTTTTACTGCTTCTACCGTGAGTGAGGCTTTGCTTGTTTAAGCAGCTGTTGAACTGGGACCTTATCAAACACCCGATCTCACTGGAAAGGACTTTCACCATCCACTCGCATGCCTCAGGGGAAAACCCGGGACCCCGAGCCCCCTCTGAGGGAGTCTCTGGCTGCCTTCAGAAGCCCGGCTGTCACTGCCCAGCCCTGATGTCTTCTGCCACTGCTTCGGGTTTTTCGCTACACTTTAACCTGATACCCCGTGTCTGCCTGACCCCCCGCAGCTCCTGCTATGGCTGTAGAGTTTTTGCTATATTTTGTCACCCCAGGTGTGCCCACCTCTGCCGTTCCAACTTGCTGCTCCGAGGTTCCTGCTACAGTCCATTTTGCTATAAGGAGGGGCACCGGAATCAGCTGCCTCTGCGGGTTTGTAAAGGAAGCCTCTTCTATCTCTCCCCTGCCGGCTCGCTCACCATTAACCACATGGAAAAAGGCGTCTGAGTTCGTGCCACAGTGCCCCCTGCAGCTGCGCAGGAATCATCGCACCTGCCTTGCCTGGCTGGGAGCCAACAGCACCCCTGCCGGTTGCAACTATAACTACACCAAAGGGGAAAGTGCTTGATGGCCGAGAGAAGGCTGTTATTGGGTTTCTGGTTTTGTTTGTTGTTGCTGCTGTTGTTGGTGTTTGTCTTGTTATAAATATATATATAAAAGTAAAGAACTGCTATTCCTTTTCCCATATTTTTGCCTGAAAGCCCCATAATTTCAAAGTTATAATAATTTGGAGGGAAAAGGGTCACATTTTCCATTCCAAGGGAGGTTCCTGTCTTCCTTGGCAGGCAGCTGTCCTTTAAACCAGGACAGAGGTGTGATTGTCCTTTTGCACCTTGGACTAGACCCTCCTGACAAACCCCATTCAATAACCAGCAGAATTGCATATTGGGCAGGAGGAATAAATATTATAGAGAGGAGAACCAGCCTTGACCCCTATGCAGTCAGCTAATGGCATCTCTGCTGCTGTTACAAAAGCTGCCTGTTTGCAGGCAATGCACAAACATGCAGATGAAGATATCCCAGCCTCTGCAGAGGTAAATCTTAATGTATTAAGACCTTTGCTGAGAGGGACTCCAACTATGCTAAAAGGTTATTTGGTGAGGAGACCAATCCCTACATGGGGAAAACTGGCATAATATTGCAAACCATGCAAAAGAAATGAGCTGGAAATACCACAAAAGAAGCCCAAGTACTGAAATGCACAACCCCCCTAAAAAACAGCTGAGAGCTGTTAAACTTAATCCACCCATGAAAAATGCATTACAGAGAACTGCCTTAGCTTTGGAAATACTGAAAGCTGCTTTCCAGGCAGTGGGGTGGGGGGGGAAGTGGCAGACTTAAACCCAAACCTTTTACAGAGAAAAAAAAACCTCTACAAATTATTTTGCAACACATCAGGGAAAAGAAAATAGCATCTAAGCCTGGACAAACTTTGGGCCTTGCCCAATGCATTCCTGCCTTTCAATAGTTTTCTGATAACCCCTATTACTTATCTAGCTGTAGGAGCAGAAAAACAACCTTTGAAAATTGTAATTAATACTGGAGTATAAAATCTCTTTGATTACTCCTACAGAAGCAGAAAAATAAACTTAAGTTTCAAAAAATTTAAAACTGAAATTGTTTAACTGGCTTTGATGAAAAGTGCTATCTGTTGCACTGCTAAAATCTGTTTTGTTGCAATTAAAAAATTAGAATAAAAAGCATTATATTTAGAATGCATTCTGCTTACAAATCTCCTGCTTGGCTAGTAAAAAAAAAGGCAGACAGGACCTGGTGTTTAACAATTGATTATCAAAGGCTTAATACTAACATGGGACATTTCACTGCAGCTGTCCCAAATACTGCTGCTCCGCAGGCATTTGCACGTAAATAAATGGCAGTTTACATGTTAGCTGCCTTCAGCTAAGTACCAAGATCCCTCTAAGGAAGTGAAATTCCTGGAAACTGGTGACTATCAGATCAAGCTGTAATCAGAAAAGTAGATGTCATATATATCCCCACTACTAAAAGGGAACTTAAAAGATCATGAGTAGTCTGGGATACCGGAGAAATCATGTTCCTTTATTTTCTATAATAGCAAGACCCTTGTACACATTAATGAGAAAAAACTAAAATTGAGAATGGCTTGACAGCCACAAACAGGTTTTGCTAACACTAATATAAGAATTGAAAACATCAATCACTTGTGCCAGTTCATCCCAGTGATCCTATAATAGCTGAATGGGGTTTTGTTGAACATGGAACTTACTGTAATATGTTTCAGAAAGGGCCACATGGACCAAAACCGCCATTAGGAGTCAGTTCCACAGCATTAAAAGATACTGAAAAGTGATACACTGATTGGGAAAAGGGATTATTATCTCTGACCCAAGCTCTTAAACAAGTAGAAAAAATTCAACAGCAGCAGCCTGTAAAAATGCAAGGACCTTTCAATCTGCTAGTCAGCATTAAGAAAGGTGGTGTTCTCCCAGAGGGAATTGCACAATGACCAACAGTTCACAAATGGTGTGCGTATATCTCAGGGGGTCACAGATCAGATGAATGTTACTGAAGGACCAACAAAACCTACAAAGTTACAGATGACTGTGACTCCAGACATGCTAAATAGTAGAAAAAGGAGTGGGAAGTGCATAGGTGAGAGAGTTGAAGGCTGTATTGCTGGCAGTAAAGGAGAAAGCAAGGATGATGTATGTTGATTGTTATGCAGTCTGGGCTGGTGCCACAGTGGTTGTCAGTGTGAAGTGTTAAATTGGCAAGTGAATGGAAAAGATGTGGCAGAAGGAAGATTGGAAGTGGTTGTTGTTACAGGCTCAGTCCAACAAATCCACATAGGATGGGTCAAAACAAGGTTCCGGTGAGTCTTGTTTCCAGCAACCTGTTTTGCTGAGCACATGTAAAACACATATACCCATATAAATATAACTCTCACCCTCCTACTATTGTTGCCAACAGACCTAGCAATAGGATGGCAAGACATAGTCCAAACCAAAGGTTCTGCATTCACAATTCTGGGTTGCTTTCAGGTCCAATGATTACCTGTAAAAAGAAAAGACAAACCCTGCTCAGCCCCTTTTAGGACTGAATTTAAAATGAGGGAACAATCCACTGGATATTTATTTTATGCTCCTTGCCACAAGCGTCTTTTGCTTTCCAAGTGTACTTATTAATAGAGCAGTAAGCACTAATGGCACAGTTCCTACAGTGGGTAATTCTATTAACATGGGTTATCCTGGGTAATGAGAAGGTTCTTGGCTATATTCAGGCCTTGGTGTCACTGGCATCAAGTTGGGTGGCTTTGAGCAAAAGACCACGAGCCTGGGACACTCATTTATTCCCCATTGGTCATTTACCAGTTTTACAGCATCCCATGAATGTTCAGCACAATTTGAATTTTGAGGTTTTAGAAATCATATGAGCAGGCCATTTGTTCTTTCAGCTATGCCATTGGCTTGTAGATAATAAGGTGTATGGAATACCAAATGAATTCCTTCTTCTTTAGTCCAATCTTGGACTATTATAGCTGTAAAGTGTGACCTGTTGTCTGACTGGATTTACACAGGTTTGGGAAAAGAGCTGAACCACATCTTAAGGGCTTTTACAGTGTTTGCACTGGTTGCTCAAGGGAAGGCTTCTGTTTGCACTAACCCTGACCTAACTTGTACCAACACATTGCTTTCCCTCCGATTTACAAAAGGGCCCTATATAATCTGCTTTCCATGTGTCCCATAAGTCCTTTCCATCTCTTATGTGTAAGGGGACTTGCTCTAAGGGATGATGTTCTAATCTAACTCAACACTGCTCGCATGTAGATATACAGGTGCAGCACATTTCACGGGTTACTGGCTACCCTCTACTTACCACTTCTTTATAGAGATCTTGTACGCCAGTGTGTTGCCGTTTTAAACGCAACCATTCTAACAGTCCCACTTTTCTATTGGAGTTTTTGCTTTCAGTAGGGCTTTGTTGGCATTTAAGTGCCAGTGATCAACAGTTAATACTGGTTGCCTTTCCAAGTCAGTATTAACTACAGAAGTTTCGTTTTGTGCTGCAGCAGGAATTTTTGTATCTGGTAGTGCAGGTGCTGCATGAAATAATTGCACTACAGCCTCCTAATTTCTTTTGGAGCTAGGGTCAACACTTGAACTGAAAGACCCCATGTTGCCATCTAGCAGATGCCAGGCTTGACCATTCAGAACATCAAAACCAAAAATGTTTTCACTAGGATCTTTAATTGCAAAGCAAGTAGCCAACATCCACTACTCTCTGGGGAGCCATAAATTAATCTTAACAGCTCAGCAGATACCACTTGCTCTGTTTACTCTGGTGATTTTAATGCTTTGCCACCTGGGCCATACACCCAGTTTCTTGGCATCCCACTGCATTGATATTGGATGTTGTACTCCTGTATCTATTAGAAATTTTATTAAGTGTTGATGAGAACCAATGGGAATCCAAATGTATGGACCATTATTATGTATGTATTGATAGGATTCCATTTGTGGGTTTTTAATCTTGCCTGAATTATGGCTGTAATGCTTTTGCAAATCAGCCACTTGAATTGGATTAAACTGAGTTGTTTTTCGAGTATGGTTCCCCTGTCCACCCTGATAGGAAAAGATGTGTGCTAATGTCTTTAAAGACAATTTGATGGGTGAAGATATGGGTGTTAATGTCTTTGAAATGGGTCTTAATGTCTCTACCAATCTCAAGCTGCAAGTTTGTTATAGAACCCAGACAGTTTGATTCCTGAACTTTAGGGTAATAGACAAATGGGTCTGCACAAAATCTGTTGCAGAACCCAGATAGCCTGAACTTCTGAACTTTGAGGGAAAATGACATGTTCAAGGGGGAAATATGTGGCAGGCAATTCAGGAAGGCTGTACCTTCCTAGTACCTCAGCCAATGGGGAAAGAAAGAGGGCAACATACATCCGGGAGTTTAGGATAAAAGGAGGCTTCATCCTCTGAAAACTCGAGAGAGAAACCCCACAGGCGTGTGCCCCAGTGGACACTCTCTTTATTCAAATAAAGTTGCAGGACTTCTTTGTCTACTTTATGGACACTGGCTTTTCATAGCATGCCTTTTCCGCACAACCCCGAGGTTTTTTAGTGGACCTGGTTTTATGCACAAAGGAATTTGAGTGAGGTAAAGAATAATTTTCCCTTAGTTCATCACCACAAGGATCACCCACTGTATTTTCATAAGTGTTAGGGTAATCAGGGGTTTGTATAAACTTCAACTTCAGTGTCTCCTAGTTTCTTTGAATATTTCTCCTGCAATTTTGTCAACTCTGTCAGCGACCAGTGAGTAGTGTGCACAGGAGTGCAGATCTCATTGTTACCCTCATCAGATTTAGAATCAGGGTTTTCTACAGTTTTATCATCATCACAATCACAGCAAATATCCCCATCCCAAGTCACAGGATCTGTATGATGTACCATCTTGAGGAGCTGAGTATCCAAGAGACAGGTTTATCAAGTTGGCCACACAAGGGTTCCAACTCAGAGAGGGGGTAAACTGTTGTTTCTTTGGGCAGCCCCACCTCTGACTCATTGCCCTTTCCCTCATCAACATTATGTGCAATTTCTCTTGGATTATACAGGCATGAACCCTTTCCTCATCTAGTTGCAACTGTAGGATTTTAACTAAGTCTTGCAATGACGCAATGATTTGACTTACAGCCTAAAGCTGTTGCTCTTTCTCCTTTATAGCAGTTATTATGGCCACACCCAATATTGCACACACTAGAGGCTTCCCTTTACCCTTTTTGCCCTGGCCCACAGGGCAGTAATTTGGTCTACCATTGCTTGTATGTTGCACCAATTTTTCTGAGTCCATTCCAAGCCGGGACGGGGTTGGGGGGGGGGGGGCGGTGGGGGGAGGCGTGCAGCCAAACTCATCTAACAGGTTGATAAGAGCTCAGGGGTTACTTTCCATGCTACTACAACAAAGAAATGATCTTCTGTCTCGGTTTCAAGACAAATTTCAGGAGAAAACGACCTGGAATGAGCATTTCCTCTAAAGAGAAAGTCTAAAGAGAAAGGGCTTCAATAACTCCCTTTTCTTCTGCCAATGAGAGAAATGGATGCCAGGGGGTGAAAGTGAAAAAAAAAACAAAACTGTTTATTAACAAAAAAAAAAAAAATTGAATAAATGCTAGATATTGAAATCGTGGAACCTTACCCTTCCAGAAACCCAGTAACAGCCTTCTCTTGGCTGCAGGTACTTTCCCCTTTGGTGTAGTTACGGTCGCAGCCGGCAGGAGCGCTGGTGACTCTCCAGCAGGGCAGACCAGGTACGATGATTCTCCCGCGGCTGCAGGGGGCGCTGTGGCACAAGTCTGGCCGTCTTTCTCCACGTGGACAATGGCAGACAGCCGGCGGAAAGGGATGGAGAAGGGGCTTCCTTTACAACTCACAGGGACAGCCGATCCTGGTGCCCCCTCTGGGTAGCGGAAGGGGCTGTAGCAGGAAACCTTGGAAGCAGCAAAGCTGGAACGGCAGGGCGGGCTCCCCCGGGGCAGCAAGTAAGAGGCAGCAGAAACTCCGCAGCTGTAGCTGGACCGTGGGACCTCCTGGCAGGCAGGGGCGAAACAGCTGCAGTGTAACAAAAAACCCCGGAGCAGCAGCAGAGGCAAGGCGGGGGCTGGGCAGCAGCAGCCCGGCTCCCAAACAAGGCAGAGAGAGAGACTCCCTGGGATTTCTCACTGGCCCTGGCTGGTCCCTGGATCCGGGCCGTGTGGAGGAGAGAGCAGCCCCTTGGTGGGAAACGAGGGCTGTCCCAGGTCCTGGCGAGGCATGCACTGGCTCTAGGTTTCCCGACAGCAAAGCAGCAAAAGAAGCCAAGCCGGCAAGCTCAAGCTCAATCACAGTGCCGAAGCAAAAAAAAAAAAAAAAAAAAAAAAAAAAAAAAACCACCACAAAAATGAAGCAGGCAAAACCTAGAGAAACAGCAGGATCCCTGGCCAGAGATACCGACCGCGTGTGCCCAGTCGAACAGCCCGTGCTGAAAGAGGAAGGGCCGCCTCTCGCCCCGTCCCCAACTCCCTCCGGAAACCCCGGCTTGGCTCCCATTCATCACGATAGCCCCAGAGCCACGGAGGATGGGGGGTGGGGCGGGGACAGCAGCCACTCTTGGAACAAACAAAACAAAACAGATCAAAAACTCCAAAAATGTCATGGAATAATAAACCATCCCCAAGACATCTTCTCAAGGGGTACCTTACTTCAGCTAATTTCAATGTCCCACTCCTCACCTCTAGAGGTACCTTACTTTAGTTGCTTCTTATAAAATGAATAATTATAGTTTTGGAACTAACACTCTTGCTTTAGGATATCCTGTCCATGACACCAGGAAATGTCCCAGTCCATATGTGCAGAAAAGGGAAAAGTTCGAATATACCTGGAATGAGTTTAGGACACAAACAAGGTCAAATGTTGGTATGTTTCCTGGAAAATAAATAGATCTTCCCAACAACGTTAGAGTGAATATAAAAACAAACCTTTACTTGAAAGCTTTCAGGCACACAGTCTGGCGAAAATCGCACATGATATAGTAATTCCACAATTTTTATAAGGTTAGTCAATTAGTACACCTATCATATATTGTCCAATTAAAAGATTAGTTGGTTACGTAACAATTCCTGGGGTCCTGCCCCACTGGAAGTGTTCCAGAGGCTTCTTTTGCCTCACTTTTGTTATGTCTGGTCCAGATTCTGGTTGGAAAACAGAACATCCTTGTAGTTGGTTCTCTTCTGGGAATAAGACTAAACAATATTTTATGAATGTGTTTAGAAGGTTAGCTTATTGTTCTTAAATGTAGGGAAGAAAGATAGGAAAAGTACTAGAATCTACAGCCATGCATTAGCAATCTACAAAGATACAAATATATGAAAAACATAAAAATCTAAAAATCTTAGGCATCAGGTAACCGAAAAATAATTCACTTTTTTTTTTTACTATCAAGGAAGAGAGCAAGGAGGAAAGATGGGAAAGTAGGAAAAAGCAAAGAATTACAGAAAGCAAACAATAGTCACCACCATGGATTCAGCAGCATCCTGTTGATACTTTATTCTTTCATCTATCGGTAGGGAGAGCTCTGCCAGGACTTGCCACACATTCACTTATATACCAGCTAAGTGGCGCGCTTTACAGAGGTGACTCGGCAGTTTTGCTCCAGCTCAGGAACTACAGCAGTGGTACATTCGTCATGCAGGTATCGGTATTCACGTGACATTTGCATGATATACCCAGTTCACTGTGCATTGGTATTCACATGACGTTTATGTGATATACCCAGCTTGCTGTGCATGCAGGCCATTCGATTGTACTGGGTGTGTGTGTGGGGGTGTGTGTGTATTCACTGCTGTCATTACACATGATCATGGCCCATTATTGCACCAGGTCTTTAACTGTAAATCTTATTGATGGAGCCAGGCAATGGGAAGCAAGTCGCTCTTTAACAGTCCTCTACAGACAATCACCAACCATTTGAAGTTTAACAAGGGCAAGTGCCGGATTCTGCATTGGGGAAGTGGCAATCCTCGTTGTGTGTATATACTAGGGAATGAGAGGCTGGAGAGCAGTGCTGCAGAAAAGGACCTGGGGGTCCCGGTCAATGGCAAGTTGAATGAGTCAGCAGTGCCCTGGCAGCCAGGAGAGACAACCGTGTCCTGAGGTACATCAGGCACATCATCACCAGCTGGTTGAGGGAGGTGATTGTCCCACTCTGTTCTGCACTGGTGCAGCCTCACCTTGAGTACTGGGTGCAGTTTTGGGCACCACAATACAAAAAAGACATTAAGCCATTAGAGAGAAGGGCCACGAGGATGGTGAAGGATCTGGATGGGAAGTTATATGAGGAGTGGCTGAGGTCACTTGGTTTGTTCAGCCTGGAGAAGAGGAGACTAAGAGGAGACCTCATTGTGGTCTTCAACATCCTCATGAGGGGAAGCAGAGGGGCAGTCACTGATTTTTTCTCTGTGGTAACCAGTGACAGGACCTGAGGGAATGGCATGAGGCTCATTCAGGGGAGGTTTAGGTTGGATATAATGAAAAGATTCTTCACCCAGAGAGTGGTTGGGCACTGGAACAGGCTCCCCAGGGAAGTGGTCACAGCACCAAGCCTGACAGAGTTCAAGAAGCATTTGGATAATGCTCTCAGGCACACGGTGAGATTCTTGAGGTGTCCTGCACAGGGCCAGGAGCTGGACTCGATGATCCTTATGGGTCCCTTCTAACTCAGCATATTCTATGATTCTATGGAATATTCCCAACAGGCTTGCTGAAATATGACCAGCATTTGGGCAGGGCTTGGTGTCATTTTTAACACTTGCTCACATAACTCTTCAGATGCATCCTGGGAAGAGCCCATCACCAAAACAGTATATTGTGGGCACTCTTTATACATCCACTGGCAGCACAGCAGGATGTGCTAAGAAGGGGAAGCTAGAGGACCCCTTTTCCACCTCAAAGCTTAGGAATTAGGAATACGGCGGGGGACTAAAACATGGCTTGTTGTTTGGGCTAGTCCTCAAAAGGAAACTGTCACCTGCAGGCTAGATATCCTTGTCTTTCCAGTTTAGGAGACTCTCCTCCATATATGAGGGAAGCCCAGGTACAACAAGCTTGGGGAAGATGGATGGCTGTGTATATGCAGGGGTGGGCACACCCCAGCTGCTGTGGACTAAAAAAGGGAACAGTTGAGTCTAAACATTAGCTAGGTCAGAAGAAAATGCTTCTGCCCTCCTATTTTATCTATCCTTGGCTACTACAGGGAAATGCAGCAGGGGCAGAGCTTCTTGGTCATCACCTCCACTCCCCATACCGAGCTGACATCAAGCTGAGTGCTGCAGTTGACACACCTGAGGGATGGAATGCCATTCAGAGGGACTTGGACAACCTTGAGAAGTGGGCCTATGTGAATTCCTGAGGTTCAACAAGGCCACCTGTATTGGGGCATGGAAGGAAACAGCAAAGTCTGACACTGCAGAAAATTCCTGGGAAGCATGGAAGAACTTGGATTGCACACTAAGAACAGGAAAGGCGTCCTGTTTCTTCAAAGCCTGCAAAACCTTGAGAAAACTAACAAACTGACAGGCTGATGGATTTATTACAGGCCTGTGATCGGGTTGCGTGTGAAGGACTGAACAAAGATTCTCACACCAAGTGTATAAGTAGTCTTAACTGCGGTAAACAGATGCATTTTGCTCTCAGCTTGTGAGTCTCGCATTCATACACTACAGGGGCAACCCTCATTATCAATACAGGTTAGGGGATGAAGGGATTGAGAGCAACCCCGTGAAGAAGGACTTGGTGGTACTGTTGGATGAAAAACTGGACATGAGCCAGCAATGTGCAGCCACAGCCCAGAAAGCAAATTGCATCCTTGGCTGCATCAAAAGAAGTGTGGCCAGCAGGTCAAAGGAGCTGGTTTTGCCCATCTACTCTGCTCTCATGAGACTCCACCTGGAGTACTGCATCCAACTCTGAAGTCTTCAGCACAGGAAAGACATGGACCTGTTGAAGCAGGTCCAGAGGAGGGCCATGAAAATAATCCGAGGGCTGGAACACCTCTCCTGTGAAGAAAGGCTGAGGGCGTTGGGGTTGCTCAGCCTGGAGAAGAGAAGGCTCCAGGGAGACCTTATTGTGGTGTATTGGGTTTGCATGGCAAGGTCTTTGTAGTGAGGGGACTACAGGGGTGGCTTCTGTGAGAAGATGCTGGAAGCTTCCCCACGTCCCATAGAGCCAGTGCTAGCCAGCTCAAAGACAGACCTGACACTTGCCACATATTTAAGAAGGGGGAAAAGTTGCTGTGTAGCTGGGCAACTGCATCCAGACAGAAGAGTGAGAATATGTGAGAGAAAACAACTCTGCAGGCACCAAGGTTGGTGAAGAAGGAGGGGGAGGAGGTGCTCCAGCCTCAGGAGCAGAGATTTCCCTGCAGCCCATGTTGAAGACAATGGTGAAGCAGTTTGTCCCCCTGCAGCCCATGGAGGACCCCATGCCGAAACAGCTGGATGTGCCCAAAGGAGGCTGTGAGCTTGTGGGAAGTCCGTGCTAGAGCAGGCTCCTGGTGAGACATGTAGACCAATGGAGAGAGGAGCCCACGCTGGAGCAGGTTTGCTGGCAAGGTCAATCTGCCACATGTGGCCTTTCAATACTTAAAGGTGGCTGATAAGAAAGATGGGGACAGACTTTTTAATAGGGCCTATTGCGATAGGAAAAGGAGTAATGGTTTTAAACTGAAAACTGTGTAGATTTAGACTGGATGTAAGGAAAAAGGTTTTTTTATTATGAGAGTGGTGACATACTGGAACAGGTTGCCCAGAGAGGGGGTATATGCCCCATCCCTGGAAACATTCAAAGCCAGGTTGGACTGGGCTCTGAACAGCTTGATCTAGTTGAAAATGTCCCTGTCTGATCTAGTTGAAAATGTCTCTGCTCATTGCAGGGGGAATAGACTAGATGACCTTCAAAGGTCCCTTCCAACCCAAACTATTCTATGATTCTATTATTCTATACAGCTCCAGTAAAGGTGTACAGTGGTGGGGGAAGGTGAAGCATTAAATGCCTGTGAGGTTAGCTGGAAAGAAGGCACCAGACTAACAAGACTGACTCCCCTCCACCCCTAGGGACAATAGCAGCCTCAGGCCTTGCCATATCAAAACAGCTTGCTCTAAGTGACTGAAAGGAAAAAAGATACCCTTTTGAGACTATCCAGAGAAAGGAGCCTCTTCCCCAGTCTAATTTTCTGGGGCAAAAAAAATGTGTCTCAAGCCATTTCCATGGGTTTCTTCTCCCTCCACCTTTCTCTCTCCCAAGACACATTCAGACTGCTCTGTACTTTCATGTCACCTGGAGAAGCCGGTGACATGACCTGCAGGACATGCACAGGATGCTGCTGCATGACAACCAAGAAGACAGACGGGATCTGGAGCACCAGTACACCATACTGGAGTAGAAAGGGAGAGAGAGTTTGATTTACCAGTGTGTAAGTAAAATTAAAATGTATATGTGCATTTTCTTTCCATGTAGTAAAGGCTACAGCCTAAGCAACACACTGCCTGTTTATCAGAGCTACAGAACAATGCAGAATAAAGCCACATATATACTACTTGCAGAATACTTTCAGGGTGGAGACAGGACTGGACACATTACTTTTTGCAGAACTGTTCTGGTTTAACCCCAGCTGGCAACTAAGTACCACACAGCCACTCGCTCACTCCCCTCTCCCCCTTGTGGGATTGAGAGGAGAATCAGAAAAAATAAAAACTCATGGGTTGCTGTAAGAACAGTTTAATAATCGAAACAAGGTAAAATATATTACTACTACTACTGATAATGATAAGAATAATAAAAGTGATGAAAAGGAGAGGGAGAGAGAGGAATAAAACCTGAAAGGAGCTATACAAAGAATTTTCTAGTTTTGCTTAATTTTGTAGTTTTGCTTAAACTTTGCAACTTTGCAGCTATTGTCTAACACTTTTGCTTAATTGTTGTTTGCCATTAGTCTACAGAATGAAATTGCTTAAGGACAGAGATAGCAAGGGACTGGGGGAGATAAGCAAAACTATGCAGCTGTGGTCTGGTCATGATGACCTACACTCCCCAGAACACTAAATCAGTGAAGGATTGTTTGGATGAAGGACTTTGGGTTATGCTTGGCTAGTGAAAGTGTGGGGACCTAGCAGTGGTAAGATAAGGGGTTATTAAGTCAGCAAATGTGAATTGCGAATGGGTTAAGGACTGCCAGCATGGAGGGGTCATCCAGAGGATGAGGTGATAAAGACGATGGTAGAGACTCCCAAAGAAGGAAACGGCCACCAGAAGGCACTGTGGTGCTGAACAATGGACAGTAGATGGTAGTCTTGCTTCATGAAAGACACAAAAGACAAAAATACAAGAAAACCTGATGATGTGCAGATGACGTGCAGGAATGGGAAGGACTTTGGGAGGAGTTTGGGAAGACTCAGGATGTTAAAATGTATATAAACCTGCAAGAAAATAGTGAAGGTGGATGTGCATATGGAGGGTCACCCCCTACACAGCCCTGGCCAATAATAAATGAATGCTTTGCTTAAAAGTGTTATGCTGTTGAGTAGATTTCTTTGAATCAAACCAAAGAAAAACAATTGCTCAACATCCACTGACTGATGTCCAGCAAGTTCCGAAGCAGGTGGCTCCCATTCAATCCTCTCCATTTATATACTAAGCATGATGTTCTATGGTATGTGTCTTGGTTTGAAAGACAGGAGTCTGCCAAGGAAGGCAGGAATTTCCCGTGGAATGGAAAATATGACCCCCTTCCCTCCAAATTATTATAACTTTGAAATTAAGGGGCTTTCAGGCAAATATATGGGAAAAGGAATAACAGTTCTTTACTAATATATATATATATGTATAACAAGGCAAACAGACAACAACAAGGGCAGCAACAACAAACAAAAACAGAAACCCAATAACAGACTTCTCTCGGCTGTCAGGTACTTTCCCCTTTGGTGTAGTTATGGTCACAGCCGGCAGGGGCGCTGTTGGCTCCCAGTGGGGCAGGGCAGGCACAATGATGTCCCCATGGCTGCAGAGGGTGCTGTGGAGTGAGCTCAGCTGTCTCTCTCGTGTGGGTAATGGCAGGCATGCTGGGGGAAGAGATAGAAAAGGGGCTTCCTCTACAACCTCACAGGGGTAGCCGGTCCTGACGCCCCTCTGATGCCTTAAGTTTTAGCTTTTATATTTTCCAGATCAGTACTGCTTTAGTGTATAACTCTAAAACTACATAGCCTGTCAGCTACTGTTCTACTGTTTTACGCAGACAAAACAGTTTCTCTCTAGGTCTGAAATACAAGCACACCTTGTTTTCTCAAGCCCCAAAAAAATGTAAACAGTGAAGTGGGGGGGGGGGGGGGGCGAACGGGAGAATGGAACTCCACTACCTGAAGCTGTAATTAGACAATTAGCCTGTGATATGCAGATGAAGCAAACTTATAGCTGCCCGAAAAACCGAAAAACTTGTGTTGGTTTTCCATCTCGGGTGGAGTCTCTGTGAGATTCTTGCACTGCCCAAGGTGTACCCTGTGAAGGTCTTTCAATAAGCACCTACTTTATTCTTTTAACTCTGTCTCGCCTCTGTTCTAGGTAGCCTCTTCAGGCATCAGTTTTTGGCAGACCCCGCCGGGACAGGAAGCATCTGGAAAACCTCTGGACCAGAAGAACACCTAGCTGCGCCCCCCCCGCCCCCCCCTCCCCCCCCCCGATACAGAGGGCTTAAGATTTAAGGGTTAATTGCTGATTGTGGGTACTACTGGTACTGTTAAATTTAGCAGCTGCTTACTAGACAATGTACACCGCTTGCTCAACACTTATTATGCTTGCCAAGCAGAAGGGAAAGGATGTATGACCATTGATAAGAAAGGGAAACCGGGACCAAAGATCCTGTTTTCGGATCCTGAAACCAGCTCAGACTGGCTCTGGGGTTCGGACTTGGACTAGGAACTTAGAGAGCATGCGCAAGGAAGAAAGGTAAAAAGTTAATCTGAGGAAGACCACTTACTTCATCTCAGGAAGACCTTTACTTCATCACTAAGTGGCAGTGCGCAGGCATATTGGAATGCTAATGACGTTTGAGCTAATTATAATATGAAGTGGGGACAGACGATGAATATGTATAGGTGCATTGTGTGATCTAATGCATATGTAACTTGTAACCAGATATATACCTGAGTGCCAGTGACGGCACGCATGGATTTGAAGAAAGTATTCTCCCATGTGTCACAGCGCTGGCAAAATATACCTACTTTACAACTTCATTAAGTTGTGGAGTCTTTCCGCGTATCACCCCCACCTTTCTTGCCAGCACTTCCGGGGGGGGGCAGCCGCATCTGTAGTCCAGATGGTATCAGAGCCCAAGAATCCTTGGATCTGGCACAGAGGCAAGTGAGTAACTGAATAAAGGTGGCATTTTGTTTGTTTTAGCCCCTGAGTTGGCTATTAAGAAATCTTTCATAGTTTTGTACGGTGTAGAAGGATCCCAGTGGATCCAGGCAGAAAGTGCTTTTTGTTCATTTGTTACTCTGTCTTGCCCACTAGGGAGGAGACGCCCCCTGATAAAGCACACTTTTAGCACTGCAGTGGTAGCTCCCGACCTGGGGGCAATGGTGGCGCAGTGAGTTAGTTCCTACACTTATTCCCAAGCTCTCGGGTTCGAGCCCTCCGTCTTCCTTAGTTCTCTCTCTTCTCGTTTACTTTGCTTTATTTCTGCAAGCTTTCTTATTCATAAGCATTAAGACATGTGATGCGTATTGTCCCAAGAGAATATAACCGAAATTCCCAATCATAGCCCCTTAAGTCTAATATTGAAAAACTGGCGGGAGCTCACCAGCGAAGATTCATCGCTTTTAAAACCCAAACTTATCAGATTCTCAAGAAGAATGTGACTAACTTATAAATTAGATAACAATGAGACGCGGCCTAAATTTGGAAGTTTAGATAAAAAAATAATATCAAATTTGATGTCTCGCATACGCGAAGACAGGTATTTTGAAAAATTAGAGTATGCTAGACTTTTTTTGCTTTTATCATGTAAGCAAAGCCTATTAGCATCTAAAAAAGTACATGTACTGCTTTTAAGGAAAAAGGAGAAAAAGAATGAAGAGAAACCGCCCATATTAAATCCTGGGTGTGAAAGCAGGGAAGAAATAAAGTCAGACCTGGTGGGTCCCACTTTGAGAACTGAGCCATCTCCGGCCGCGGCGGCACCCCCAGCCCCGGTCGCGCCCGTGCCGTTTGCGCATGTGCCGGGGGACCACTTCCGCCTGCTGGCGCACCGGCTTCTCTCATGTCCCCGCTCGCGCTTGCAGCTGCTCCCTGCCCCCCCGCCTTCAATTGCACCTGTGCCGTTTGCACATGTGCGAGCGGGACCACTTCCGCCCTTGGCCGTGCCGTTTGCCCATGCGCCAGCGGGACAACTTTCCCTGCTGGTGTACCGGCTCCGCTTGCCGTCCCCACTCGCGCTTGCAGTGGCTCTGACCCTAACTTCCCTTCCTCTACCGCCGCTACAGCCACAATCATGGACTGGGGCGGCTAGAGAGATGAGCACAGTTCCGGCAAAATCTCTGCCGATTAAACAAAAAGAAAACTGGCTGTGCCAGCCGCCGATAGGGGAGGCACCCTTCCCAACTTCCAGTTGGACGCCATCTCTGATTCCCCCTATTCCAGCTGCCGCGGCTCCAGCCGCCGCAGTCCCGGCCCCTGCTTCTCTGCAGCCGCAGCTGCCGCTGCTACAACCCTGGAGGGGAGGTGGGTGCAGCAGGGGACACGGCTCTGACGCAACTCAGGCCAATAAAAGAAGAGGAAAGCTGGCTTTGCCAGTCGGGGATGGTGCAGGCGTCTTTGTCAACTTCTGGCTGGAAACCGTCCCCGCCTGCGCTTTCGCCCCCGCCTCCAGCTGCGGTTTCGGTCGTTTTTCCCCCCTCCCAGTTGTTGCGCCGTTCGCCGCCCCCGCAGCCGCAGCCATGGAGGCCGTCCCTGAGACGCGGTATAAAGACTCTACAACCTGTTAGAGTTGTAAAGTAGGTACGTATTTTATTCAGCGCCGGACGCAGGGGGAGAGCATCCTCCCAAATCCTGTGTGCCTTCTACAGCTTCTAATCACCTATTTATCTACAAAAAGCATGCATATTCCATAACGCCTATACATATTTATTACCTGTCCCCTCCTGTTCTCCGCTTCGTATGTAAATCAGTTGCAGCTGAGCAATCCATCCCTTTTATTGAGTTGGTGGTCTTAATTTGAGTCTGGGGGCTTGAAAGGATGAAGTAAGAGAGTTCTACCTCTCATGAATTTTTGACCCCACGAGTTTTGCACATGCGTGTTCTTTCTTTGCCGTGGTGGCCCCTTTTAATTCTGCAAGCTCAGCAACATTTTGATAGATGCCAGATGTCCTTCGAAGGGCCCCTTATCTCTTCAGCCTTTCCTCAGTCCTTGGAGAACAGGATAATGAATCATATTGTCTCATCTACTCTAAGTTCCCTTTTTAACTCTTAAATCCCCTGTTTATCCCCATCTGTAACCCCCTTCATCCCTGCTCCCTCCTAGGTGGGTGGGGCTAGGATGAAGGGGGAGCCAGCGTGTGCAGCCAACGGCACCGCCCCTAGTAGTGGAGCCAGGGGACAGAGCCTTCTACTGAGAGGGAGGAGAGGGAACCTCCTACAGAAAGAGTTCTGCTCCTCCTGCTCTCAGGCCCGTTAGATTCCATAGCAACATTGCGTGCTGGGGAGCTGGCTCAGAAGATAACATCATCGAGGCAAGCAGGCCTGCCGCCTGCTCCCTACATCAGAGCAAATCCTGGGCAGCGATTCCTAGTACCAAGACTAGTCAAGGTAGATCTGACATAGCCAGTTCAACAGAATCAGACTTTGCTCAAGTAGTTCTTCCAAAGAAGAAGATAAAACCACAGCTGCCCTGAATAGGTGAAGGAAGAAAAAAACAGCTAGAAGAGCCATAAGGGAAGGTAGTCCAATAGCCAAATGTACTAGGTCAAAAAAGGAATAAAGATAAAAACCGGTTCTGCAAGCCCCATTATGGCAAGCAGTCAGCAACCAAGGGCCAATATAGATAAAGGTTCCAAACTTCCTTGTCAAGTTAAAACAGTGGAAAACCTCTGTGGGAAAATATAAAGAAAATCCAGATAAAGTAGAAAATGTAGTAGAAAGGGCAATTAACACACAAAACCCGGACTGCGTTGATTTGAAATCTATGTTGGACACATTGCTTGATCCCACTGAGAGACAAATGGTTAATAAAGCTATTACAACTTCTATAGAAGCACAGATAGCAGGTGGATCAGTCCAGGACACAGTTACAGAGGTATACCAGTTAGAAAACTCCGGGTGGGACCCTAACATGACAGAACAGATGGCGAGATTAAAACGATATCAGAATTTCATAGTGTATGGTTAAGACATGGTGTCCCTAAAGCTCTAAACTGGTCAAAGCTTTACGAAGTAAAGCAAAATTATGATGAATCTCCCACTGATTTTTTAAATAGGTTAAGAAAAACTGCCATCAAATACACAGACCTAGATCCTGAATCATCTGATGAGAAAGCATATCTAGTTCTCTTGTTTATGGGTCAAGCTACAAATGGTATAAGAAGAAAGCTGCAAAAGCTAGACAGAGTTCGAGACATAGATAAGTTGCTCAAAGTGACCTGGAAAGTATACTGGGACAGGGGCCCAAGTGACAGTGTTGGGAATAACTACATATGTGAGCAATCCAGCAGCTTTAGATGAGAAATAGGCCTCTGTACAAGGTCATTCGAAAGACAGCTGTGAGAAAGGGAGATGCGAAAACTGTAAATAAGCTCCAGGTGTCTAATGAGAAACTTGGCAGATGAAACTGTTATTGTAGCCTTCTGATACTTAGTGCTCTAATTAGAATAGAGAAAATCCCATGTGAAACCTTTGTGTGAGAAAAACCCTGTGTGAACTGCAGAAGAAAAACTTATCATGTAGCTTTATTTTTAGCACACTGTAGGATATAAGTACGCTCATTGTCTGACAATAAATGGCTTCACTTTGACCACACTGATCTGGTGTGATGTCCCATCATTTTCTCCCGCAAATGGTGACCCTGACATAATCGCCGTGATAGAGGGCCTCGCGACATGATTCCACCTGAAGTGATTCCACCTGAAGTGATTCCAACTGACGAGATAGGAGGCCCCCAGATGCATCAGATGCTGAGATTCAGTGAAGTAGATCACTGAGGGAGCAGGTAAACCGGCCAAATCCCTGCTGCCCCGGCAGGACGCCTCACACGCAGGCTGTGTGGGATGAGGGAATCCTCACCTTTGGAGTGGGAAGCCTCACCGAAAAGGGTCGGTGGGTTGCCTCATCCAATTGCCTCACCGTAAGGACAAGAAACCCCTTACGTAATGCGTCTGGGGAGGAAAATGGCCAGGGAGGAGATGGGGATGGACAAGAAACAACTGGCAGTCCTAAACCTCCTCCAACTTATCACCTCTGTGAGAAGACTGAAATGTGATAATTCCATTATTCGTAATCTCCTAAAGTGGACTTGGGACTGTGGACTAATCCTGAGAGTGGGAGTAGCCTTTCGCATACCCGTCTGGGAGGCAATTGGGAAGGCACTGTGGGACGTGATCAGTAATAGCAAAGCAGCCACTACGGAGACATCCAAATATTCCACTCCCTGGAAGCTCATAGCAGAGACCATGCAGGCAATAAAAGCAGAGAGGCAGACAGCTGCTTCTGCTTTCACGATGATAACTCCTTCAGACTCTAGATCAAATGAAACCGAAACAGCAATCACCTCCACCTGTTCGATCCGTGTGGCATTCCCACTTCCCATTTCTGCAACAGCCTTGCCTTCCACCCCTCCTTTACCCGAGACAACCACCCCCGCAGATGTTGCCCAAAGTACTGAGGAACTCGAAAAAAGGTCCATTGTAAAACTTAATGAGCCCACCAAAGATAAGGACACATTGAACAAAGAGCGAGATCAACTAGCAGCGAAAATGAGTAAAATCAAAATGAAATTGACGCAGACATGACGGGAAGGCGAGCCCGGATGCCAGCCACCTAATGTCAGCCACTCGTGCCAGCCACCCGAGGTCAGCCACTAAATCCAGCCGCCCGATACCAACCACCCGAGTCAGCAGGGACAACCCTACAATCGAACTTGACTCTACAATCCGCCAGGGAAGAAGAAACAAACAGTGATGTACCAGAAAAAGTGCTACGAGACGTGCTTGAAAAGTTAGAGAGCCCTAGCAGCCCGCGAGCCTCCAACAGCGGCCACCCAGCCCCCCCGCAGTGGTTTCGGATTCTCCCTGCGGCCTCTGCAGCTAGCGGCGGCTCCTGCCCTTGGCTCCGGCTGCCCGCCCCGGCCACCAACCCCCCCCCGACCCGGCACTGGCGGGGACCGCGGCGCGGCGGCAGCAACGGCTTCTCCCTGCGCCGGGAAGACAGCGAAAAACCTTTGTCCCTGGTAACAAACAACAGTTTTCCCTGACCAGCGAGACCGTACATAGAGAAAAATTTTTATTTTCCCCTGTAACAACTTAATAAAAACAGTTTTCCCGCACCAGCGGGACCGTACACAGTGAAAAATCTTTTTCCCCAACAGTACCTTGACGGCAACAGTTTTCCCAGAACCAACGGCTCCACGCGCACTGAAAACTTTTCCGCAGCAATGATTTCGTAACACCACTACTCCCTAGACCTGCGGGACTTCACGCAGTGAAAACTTTTCCTTAGCAACGCCCTGGCAACAGCGATCTTCCCCGGACTGGCGGAGTGGGGGCAGCAGCGGCGCTGCCCACGCTGTTCTTTTGCTCCTGTAATTGACTTTGCCGCGTACTGCCTCAGAAACTACAGCTGAAAAGCATGGAAAAATCTGCCTAAAGGATACCCCCCCTGGGGGCCGGGCAAGCCCCCCTCTCTCAAGCGGAGCAAAGTACGGGGGTTTGGGCGAAATGTAAGCTGAGTAGTAAACTAGATTTAAACAAGTGGTAAACCAAATTTACCCGAATTGTGAACTGAATTGAATAAACACGAGTTCCCTTCGTACTGTCTGTGAATTAATGATAAGAATTATATTACTGGATAGAAATTGATAACTGGATTGTAATCTGTTTTTACTTTTTTCCTGTTTTTGCTTTGTTTTAATGAGTGTTGAGTTCTATACCTATAGCTGAACCTGGAAGCACAGTGATCCCAGAGAAGATAGAGCAAACCTGCATCCCTGCTCGAAGAAGGGATGGATCTGTGTGCTCACAGCTCATAACACTGTTTTCAAACCTCTCCCAGGCCATCACTCCTGATGTATTAACAACTCCAGATCACCCCTGATGTATTAATAGCTATAAATATGTTGTTAAAGTTTAAGTACTATTAGGTTTATTAAGTTCTGTTAGGGTTAAATGTTACTACTAAGTTCTGTGAAAGTTACCTACAGTTATGCATAACTATGTGTGTAATAGCAAAGATTAAGTTCTGTTAAGGTTACATACCTACAGTCATGCATATGCATTCTTTTAGTTGTCATGTTCATGGTACTATGGTCTTCTTAATTAAGGGTAGTTGACAAAGTCTGTTGCTTTACAGGCTTTCCTGTATCTTTATGTAAACATCTGCACAACCTGTATTATGTTTGTGTAACTGTCTCCATAATTAGTTAAGGTTTAAGTAGCCTTCCCAATTACTGTTTCTAACAGCTTTCGCATAATGTAAGTGTTCGGGAAACCCCTCCAGTTAGAGGCCTGGCTCTGGCTAAGCCTGGGCTCTCCCTGGATGGGCATCTACCAACAGACCCAGGTGTTTCTGCATCCAAATCATATTTGAGTCAGGTTTGACTTCCTAATTTGAATTTACCTTAGCTGCATTCCTTTTAGAGTGGACTTAGAGACTCTGTCCGGACAGGTTTTTCCATGTCCTCCCTGAAACAAAGCATGCCAGCTGTTACAGGCCCTGGATGTTGGTATAACATTCCAAAATTTAATAAGGTATTCCTCTAATTGATAGCCTTAAGAGGCAAGGTAATTAAGACTGATTTACTGAACTATTGAGTCATGAAATATCACAAGATAACGTAAATCACTTGGAAGGTTTAATGCATGGGTGTTAAAAGTATTCTTACATCTAGTTATGAGTATTTCTTACTACACTACCTGCGACAGATGGCTATTAATGCTATAAACAAACTTACGTTAATTAAAACAAAGGGGGGAATTATAGGGTTACACTATGTGTGTTATGAGTATATAAGGTTTGTGACCTTATAGGGTATTGTTTATCTTTTCTGTTTATATGATGGCACATCCTGTGTTTGAGATGGTATAAAGGGAATTTTCACTGCGCAATTGAAGGCAGTAGCCATAGTACTAGCCATAGGGCAGTAGCCATAGTAGGAGTCATAGAAGTAGTCTTAGGATAATAGTGTAGTATGTAGTAGTCTCTGTCTTTATAATAGAAGATGAGCCTTTATGGGAATTGAATTTCATAAACAGCATAATTGGACATCTTGGACTAATGTATCAAGCACCTCTAAGTGGTTTAAGTATCAAAATAAGAATGAGTATTGTAAAGGCAGTTTAAGGGCAGAAACGAGAGGCAGCAAATTTGCTATTTAGAACAATGATACAGCCAAAGAAATTCCTCCAGGGTACTTTTTAATTTGTGGAGACCGGGCATGGCAAAGAATTCCCGTGAGAGTTTATGGAGGACCTTGTTATATTGGCAAACTCACTCTTTTTACCCCCTCAATAGCCGATGTATTACAAAATGTCAGTAGAGCTAGAACAAAACGATCAGTAGATCAATTGGGCCCTAATTGTAAGGATAAGGTAGAGTTACAAGGAAAAGTGTCCCGAGTATTATTGTCACTGTTTGTGCCCAGAGCTGCAGCTGGAAATGCACTGCAAGAACTAAACCATTTAGCCTACTGGACAGCTAAACAGCTTAACCTAACGTAAAGCATAATTTCAGAACTGTTACAGAATGTTAAGTGTGTTAGGCACGCAGTGCTGCAAAACTGAGCCACAATAGACTTCTTGTTGCTGGCTCAGACCCATGGTTCTTAGGAGTTTGATAGAATGTACTGTATAAATTTATCTAACCACTCACAGTCAATTCATGCTCATTTACAACAACTGAGGGAAAACATGAAGAAAATAAAGAGTATAAAATCACCTTTAGGAAATTAGTTAACAAACTTAAGTCTTAAAAGCTGGTTAATGAAGTTTATAAAGATAGAACTGATAGTTTTCGTAGTTATTATAATCATAAGTGTATTATTGCCATGGATTGTTAAGTGTTTAATGAAAACAGTAGAAAAAAGCGTAAATCACATCTGGATTTCTCAAAGAAAAGAAGGGGGATTTGTTGGGAATAACTACATATGTGAGCAATCCAGCAGCTTTAGATGAGAAATAGGCCTCTGTACAAGGTCATTCGAAAGACAGCTGTGAGAAAGGGAGATGCGAAAACTGTAAATAAGCTCCAGGTGTCTAATGAGAAACTTGGCAGATGAAACTGTTATTGTAGCCTTCTGATACTTAGTGCTCTAATTAGAATAGAGAAAATCCCATGTGAAACCTTTGTGTGAGAAAAACCCTGTGTGAACTGCAGAAGAAAAACTTATCATGTAGCTTTATTTTTAGCACACTGTAGGATATAAGTACGCTCATTGTCTGACAATAAATGGCTTCACTTTGACCACACTGATCTGGCGTGATGTCCCATCATTTTCCCCGCAACAGTTAGACACCAACCTAGTAAGAAGGCAACTCAGGAGAAGTCGTCCAAGAAAACTTCGCCTACAGACAAAGATCAGTTTGCCTATTGTAAAAAATGAAGAGATTGAAAAAATTACTGTCCAATGTTGAAACAGGAGTCCCCACTTCCCCAGCTCCCAGTAGAACCAGGCTCAGGCATATGCTCGGAATGATGGGGACCGAAGTCTTCTCCCCCAGCAGAGTCTTTGGTTATAGCTAAGCTGGAGAAAGACATCGAATTTTTGGTAGATACTGGAATAGCGTATTCTGTGTTAAATACTTTGGAAGGGAAAATTAGTCAAGATACTGTACATGTTTTTGGGGCAAGAGGGGTGAGCAAAATCCGGTCTTTCTTCCAACCTTTAAAATTCAAATTAGGCATGTAGTGGGTAACTCATTGTCCTGGGTTAGGCCAGAGGGGTCAAAATCTAGGAAGTGATCTGTGCTGCTGGAAGGAATACAACTTCCTTCCTGTGAGAGAGAGCCAATAATCAGGTAGTTTTAAAGATTGATAGGTAGGTAAACCAATTAAAAAGTTGATCCGCCTTTTAGGAAAAAACCATATATAAGCAGAGACTCTCTGACGCTCTTCCTCTTTGGACCTGCTGCTCCTGTGTAGAGAGGAGCATCTCCTGCTTCTCTCACTGGTAAGGCCCCAGCCGCCCCCCTCCCCCCTCCTTTCCAAAAGGGGGGGGGGGGAAGGAAGTTTGGAGCGGCCGTGCCGCTGCAGGGCATGGGGGAGGAACGGCTGGAATCTTCAGCAGATACAGCTCAGCCAGTGTGCAGCTACATGACAGGGAGAGCAGGCCTGCTCCGGGCCAGGCAAGACCAGGTTGGACTCATCCAGTCGGGCTGTTCAAACAGCCCGGCAAGAGCACGTGATCTCACTGCCGGAGAGAGAGAGAGACAGAGATTAACTCTCTCCATGCCTGGACTAAACTCACAGACACCCATCCTTCCTCGCAGAGAGAGGAACGAGTGAGGACATCGACATAGTGCAGCGCAGAGACTTTACAGTCAGTGAAGAAAGCAGAACTGATACTTAGAAGGAGGTGCATGGGAAGTTGCTTCAAGAGTGAAGCTGAAAAACTCTTTTGGAGAACCATAGTTGGAGACTGAGCTAATAAATTCTCTGTAATATATGAAGATGTAGTCCAAAGGAGGATGTGAGGTTCTTATTACAGCCAATGAACTGAAATACCTAAGTACAGACAAGTAAGTGTTGAAAAAGTACAGCCTGATGAGAAACTAAAACCAAGAGAGAGGAGAGGCTGTGACCCAGAGCCCTGGTCCCAGGGAGAATGCTAGAAAACCTGAGTTGTCAAGAGAACCTGTGTTGCTAAGCACAGAAGAAGGGATTTTCTTTGTTGCTGCAATTGAACTGGGCATCCTTAAAACAAGTACCCTGTGGACTGTTCATAACCCACCCAAGTGGCTGTGGGAAGGGTACTAGTGTAGGAGGGATCCACCATTAAGCTAGACTTTGCTCCGGGCGGCGACTAATGGTGAGGCAGAAGACCCATAAAAACTGTATTTTTCTTACAGAAAATCCATGGTGTAAGCAAAAGAAACTTCTCTCCCTAAGTGAACTGGAACAAGAGCTGTTTCTGAGGTGGTAAACTGACTAAAAGTCAAAGTGTTGTCTTTTGTATGTTGTCAGAGAGAATGAAATGGAGAGGTGGGGGAAGGAGAGGTAGTCTGAAAAGTTTGTTCTGGTTTTTCTTGAGTTTTTTTTTCTTTTCCCTTTGTCTTAAGTTTATTAATAAAACTTCTTTGTACTTTATAAAGTTTGAGCCTACTTTGCCTACTCCTAATCCTCATCTCACAACAAGCAATCAAGTAAATATAAGTAAGTGTGCTAGCATTTAGCCACAAACCTGAATAAGCGAACTGAAACCACTACACTCATCAATTCCTTTATATGCCTAACTCCCCCAAACCAATATTAGGGAGAGATTTGCTAGAGAAATTGAAGGGAGAGATTAAATTTTAAAAGGGAAGGGGTGTACTAGTTGTAATTCCTGAATCTAAATTTGTGGAAGTTGCTGCACTTTTTATACAGGACAAATGTGGTGAAATCCCCATTGAAGTAAAAAATGCTGTGAACCCAATAGCATAAGCCAGTGATATCCCAGAAAGATCCAAATGGGCAGAACCAGTGAGTATTGCACTCAATATAGGAGCCAAACTGGTAAAACAAAAACAGTACCCTTTGAAATTAGAGTACTCACTGTATTTACACTACGGTTCTATCAGAGGCTGTCTCTCCCTAATAGACCTTACTTCTGCTTCCTTTCTAGCAAAATGGCAGCTGTTTCCAAAACTGTTGTCTTCCTCAGGTATTGTGTATCTTAGATTCTAAGTTAGTTTCCCCTTTACAGGTTTTTTAGGGTTCTAAATTGATTTAATCCTTCATCCTGAAACTACTTTTATTCTTCCCGTAGGCAGGAGAAAGTCTGGCCACCCTCTTATTTGGAAGACAAGTGTTTTCAATTCCGTAAGTAAATAAATGCCTATTAATGTAAGACACCTCTCTTTCACTTGACTGTTTAGTTAACATCTTTGAAGTTGTCACAGCCAAATACTTTTTGACCAAGTTCTTTTAGATATTGCACATTGTTGTGAACCACTGGGGCCGGTGGTGATGAGTTGCGACCTTCCAGGAGCATCTCCAGCCGGAGTCATTCGATGGCTACACATTCATACACATACAGTTAACACGCATGCCGAATAGCTCAACAGACACACTGACAGCAAGGAGTCGAGAGGGGTCTTTGTTTGGAGTTCCATGGTGAGGTTTAATCCAACAGCTCGTATGAGGATCCAGGGGCAAAGACAAGGACAAAGACCTGGGAACAACTGAGGGACCAGGTTATATATGGGGGAGGAGAGAGCATCAGGGCCAATGGTCTGAGGGTGCAGGGGCGGTACACTGGTGGGGCTAGGGCAGGGGAGCCAATAGGGAGACTCTGTGGGAGTGACTAGGGAGCAGGGGCCAATGGGGGAACAGGGAAGGGAGAGCTTTCTAAGGTATATAACATATAAGGTATGAAAGGAGCAGGGAGGCCGGTGGGGGAAGTAGAACTGGGGTACATTAGGATAGTGGAACAGAGCATCTTGGGGGCAAGCCTTTTCAGTCACCCTAACCTGGGGTGGAACTTTAGCCCACCGGCCTCCACAGCACATGAGGAGGATTTAATGTTTAATATAAAATTTAATTTTTTGAAGATATTTGAGGTAACATGGGATTTTGATTTAGCAGAGTGATACAGCAATATACTGAAACCACAAAGCTAGGATAATATAACAATTGCAACATACAGTTGCTCTCTTCAAGTTCATTTTATTAGTTGTCCAGTTTTTCTACTTTATGTTGGACTGAGACATATATATAGTTTCCCCCATGCTAGTCTGATTAGCTCAGGAAGCCGTTACTCTCTACTAATTATCTCAGTGAAGGCTGTTTATACAACCTGATGACCCATAGGTACAGCCCTATAGCTAAAAGAAAGTCTACCCTTCAGTTCTCCTTGTGCTGAGACAATTTCAGCTTTCTTTACAACAATTTGCAATCATTCCTTATATTCTTCCCTGAGCTCAGCATTCTTGCAGTGTTAAGTTTATAGTTGGACTCTGATCTTGTGGTGGCCGTTGAGGCTACCACTGAGGCCCAGGAAGATCCAGAAGGTCCCAAGGGATCTAAGGGGCCATGGTGGAGGGTTGCTTGAGTTTGAGGATCCTCCCCTTCCCTCTGGAGGATAATAGTTTCTTCCACGTGATTGATGGGTTCTTCCTATGTTAATTGTACCCCCCGATTGGACTGTTTGTTCTCCACCCCTTATGCATATGTATCTGTATCTGGAAGGTTCTGTGCTACTCGGTACACCATTGGTTGTGGTTCTCTCTCTCCTCCCCTTCCCTCTCCTTATTGGACTGTGTAAGCTTGTCCCACCTTTCCCCCGCCCCTGGACCCTCAGGTGATTGGTTGTTTGTTGCTGTATAAAAGTCTGTGCTCTCCTTTGTTCTGAGTCTTCTGCCCCTGGGCCCATTTGAGCGAGGAACTGTTAATTAACTCCTCGGATATTCATACAGAAGATCCCTCCCTTTTTCTTTACCCCTGGACCTGCTAGAACTTGTCTCTGCGCCCACCGCCGGGATAGCAGATCTGCAGCAGGAGCTTAAGCAGCCCCACCAGAGCGGCTCCACGAGGGACGCTTCTGGGACACGCTGCCAGTCTGTGTCGACCAGGACAGTCCCCACACAGGCTATAGGGTTGTATATGCACATGGAACCATTTGGAAAGAAAGAGCATTTTTGAATTCACACGGGAAAAACATCAAACATGCACAAGAAGTAATGCGACTGTTAGATGCTGTTCAGTTACCTGAGAAAATAGCAATTATGCACATTAAGGCACACCAAAAAGTGAGCTCAGAACTGAAAGAAGGAAATGAACTGGCAGATAGAGAGGCAAAAGAAGCTGTGAAAGGTGAGGTAGTAACTGCAACTGAGGGAGCCCTGATTCCAAAAGGACAGATCCCTTTAGAAGGTAAACCAATATATAACAAAAAAGATAGAAAACTAATCAGAAGCCAGAAGGGACCATATAATCAGGAGGGCTGGGCTGTTACCAAGGAAGGAAAGCTAGTCATTCCTTCTCACCTGTTATGGTCAGTAATAAAAGAACACCAGAAAACCCATTGGGGAATAGATGCCCTGTATAACTATCTAATTGAAAGAATCATTACTAGGAATTTACAGGCTACCATCATACAGGTAACCCGACAATGTGACCTTTACCTCCAGACTAAACCCAAGAATACCCCCAAGCCAAAACTTGGCCAAATCAGAAAAGGCCATGGGCCTGGGCAACAGTGGCAAATTGACTTTTCAGAATTTCCAAGAAAAGGGGGGTATAGATATTTGTTGGTATTAACAGATACCTTTTCAGGGTGGCCTGAAGCCTTCCCCACCAGAACTGCCAAAGCCCGGGAAGTAACCAAAGTGTTGTTACAGGCTGAACCAAACCTAGAACTAAAGAGAAGTTGTCCTTTTGAAATGCTTTATGGGAGACCATATGGAATACAAAAGAGAATATCTGTCCAAATTGGGGAAGAAATGCTAGCTGCCTATATGGTGGCTTTCAACAAACAACTTAGAAAAATTGAAAAGCATGTAGCAGGGACCTGAAGTCCAAATATAGATGGTCCTGTATACGATATACAACCTGGTGATTATGTATATGTTCAGTCTTTTACAGAAAAGACTTTGGAACCACAGTGGGAAGGACCATTTCAGGTGCTTCTCACCACTTTCAAGACGACCAAAATTAAAGAACAGAACACCTGGATCCATCATACTTGAGTAAAGAAGACTATAAAAATAAAAATATAGAAGCCGTTTGGGGGAGTGACGGCGTTCTTCCTTCTCTTCCACTGTCCCGGGACCCCCCCGAGCCGCCTGGCGGTGGTTGCTCCTAGCTCGCCTGAGGGACCTTGAATGCCCTAACCGCAAGGTGGGCAGACGAGGGAGACACGCAGCCTCGTCAGGGACTAGGAGCATTGGTGGGTCGCAGGTTATTCCCGGAATCACAGCAGGACCGCGGAGAATGAAGAGCGACTCTTTGACTGGGTAGCAGAGAAAGGTTTAATATCTCTGAATCCCGGGGCCAAAGAGCCTCGAGCTAGCTCGTGCAACGGCTTATAACGGAATTGATCAACCAATCACAAAAGGGTACTGGGGAGGAGTTGGGGAGAAGCTGGGGAGATACAACCAACAGGATGGGAACAGGGGAGGAGACGAGGGTAATTAACGAATCACAACATACAGAACTCTGAACTTTCCAGAACAGGGGGAAGACTTGAACTTGGATTGACAACACACTGAACTAATAACTACATACTGGGAGGAACTCGGGGGAGTGGTCCAGCTCAGGGCTAGACCACGGTGGTTTCTAATGCAGGGGTGGCACTCGGGCTCGCCCACCAGGAGCGGCCCAGGGGCTTTTTTGGTTTTTGTTCTATATCTACCACCCCAACAGAAGACACCAGAGGCTCCTTAGAAAGTAAACTCTGATGATGACGAACTGAAGTTAAAACTTATTCGGGTGAAATGAATTCAATAGAGGGAAAATTATCTTCTTTGTAATTGTATTTATAATTTTGGGCTACAAAGTTACCAATGGGAAAGACATCTGGTCCCAGTAAAAGAATTTACTGCCTTATAGAAAAGGGGGAACTGCTACAGAGTGCTTATGATTTAATGGTTAATTGCTGGTTGTGGGTACTACTGGTACTGTTAAATTTTACAGCTGCTTACTAGACAATGTATACCACTTGCTCAACACTTATTATGCTTCCCAAGCAGAAAGGAAAATATGTATGGCCATTGATAAGAAAGGGAAAGGATGTATGGCCATTGATAAGAAAGGGAAACCGGGACCAAAGGTCCTGTTTTCAGACCCTGAAACCAGCTCGAACCAGCACTGGGGTTTGGACTTGCACTAGGAACTTGGAGAGCATGCGCAGGGAAGAAAGGTAAAAAGTTCAACTGAGGAAGGCCACTTACTTCATCTGAGGAAGACCTTTATTTCATCACAAAGTGGCAGTGCGCAGGCATTGGAATGCTAATGACTTTTCATCTAATTATAATGTGAAGTGGGGACAGACAATGAATATGTATAGGTGCACTGTGTGATCTAATGCATATGTAACTTGTAACCAGATATATACCTAGCCGAGTGCCACTAACTGCATGCATGGATTTGAAGAAATTATTCTCCCATGTGTAAGAGTCTGGACGGAAATCCCTATCTGCCTCACGACCATCGACAGAAGCAGAGGCCAAAAACCCAGAGACCCTAAGAGGGGAAAAGGACTTTTGCACAATAAAGTCCAGCCAGATCTTGATGGGGTGCCTGCCAGGTGCCCAGGTGTACAGCAGAGCTGTGCTGCTGAGCTGTGCTGCAGAGGCGTGTTGGTACATGCCTGTGGGAACCGCATTCTCCCGGCTACTGGGATGGAAAGAACCGAACTGTATGTCCGGTACAGCTGCACCTGTACTCTAAAACAATGGGCCTTACTCCCCACCTGCTGGCTACTTGCCCCTCGTCTCTGGAGGGATTGCCTCATCTCTTGGTTACCTGCCCCCCGCTTTCGAAAAGACTATAAAGAGACTCTCAAAAAGTGCCCCTATGAGATCTCCCTATGGACGAGATAAATCCATCGGATCCGGACAACGAGGAACTCGTCGTGCCGTGGTAGCTATGCCCCTCCTTTCCTTTTCTCTCTCTCTTTCTTCTCTCTCTCCTCTATCGCATAAGCGTGTTGTTGGCACTCAATAAAGTGCTTTTGATTTTGATTGAAGCAAAAATACTTGTCCCTGTTTTCTTTTGCACTCTGAGATTCAAAGTAACGAACCATCATGACCACTGCTCCTACGAGCGGATCGTGACATCAATTGGCGTCACGGACAGGATTCTGAGGCAGAAGGGGCTGCAAGGTTTTCTGTAATTGGTAACAGGGGAAGGATGTTTTGCTCCAGCCGCACCTAGCCCGACACTCCGAAAGGGTGAGCGGTGTCTAGAAAGCAAGGGGGGCATCTCGAATTTCCCGCAAACTGCACATGCCTAGGTGAAAAGCACCCCTATACTCTGTTGAGGGCTCTGTCCTCAGAATTTCACAAAAGAATCTCTTGGTGCAAAAGGGGGAGTGTTGTGTTTCTTTTAAGGTGGGTGTGTAAGGAGTTAGTCTACTGGGTGTTAGGAGAGGCAACGGATTGTAACTAAACAGAGCCTCCAGTAGACTCAGTCTCTTTGCCACTTTAGGGAAGAGAAGGGGAACACAGCCCGGCTCTCGGGACTGTGGATGCAACTAAGTTTTACCTCCCTAAAGCGGTTTTCATTGTCCCTTCGAAAACATGACCTCAAACACTAACACAAAACATACAGCTGCATTTTATGCTTTGTTAGCAAAACACAATGCCCGACCCTCTTCAGGAGGGGAGGAGTGGGCACAAAACAACTGGTTTAATTTAGAAAATGTGATTGATAGAATTTACTCTTTACAGCGTGGGTCAAAATTCAAACTTGGCCGAGATAAAGCTGTAATTTGCTCTGTACTAGGAGCATGCCTTACATTGGCTATAGATCATCGCTTTAAGCGGTGCAGTGAGCAGGAAACAATAATAGACTCCCTGCAAAACTTAGTAGAAATTTAACAGAAACAATTAGAGGAAAAAGAGAATTATATTCTCTTGTTACAAGACCTCTTGAGAGAAAAATGTCTTAAAAACTCAAGGAACACTGATCCACCACAAGACACAAAGGAAAAGGAATCACTTTACCCCCACAAAGAATTAAAGCAAGTAAAAAATTGTGGGCAAAACTGCTGTCCTCCTATGACACCTTGAATTAAAACAGAATATGTCTCCCAAGTGTCACTCACTGGAGGAGACCAAATTCATTTAACTGAACAGGAGGCCAGTGGATACTGGGGACATGATGTTTTCTTAACAACAGGAGACAAACATAACACCTCGTCCCCAACTCAGCATGCAACTTTCCAAGCTGGGGGACTCAATCCTCCAGAAAGTGGAGACCCTTTAGCTATTGTTAGCACCCCTGATCAACTTCTAGAAAGCGTCCACAAAGCCGCTTGTCTGCAAACGATACATGAAAAGAAGTTGATTCCTGAATATGAATCCCCTGTGCAAATGCCTGTGAAACCTGAAATGAAGACCCCTTTAATTCGGGGTCCCCCAGAATCACTCAAACCCACAGCGATTGTCTTACAGAAAACCATAGCAGTTTTGGGCCCCGTAGAGAAGCTGGAAAGATTCCTTGAAAACCCGACAGATCAAACTGGATCTACTGATCCCGGGAATACCCCAAATTCTACACCCTCTCAGCCGTTGGGTTCACACTTGAATTCACCTGCCAGTGGTCGCAAAGTTTATACATGTAGTGAGGTTGCAGAAGATCCGATTAATTACAATAGAAAATGTGGACCTGTAAAAACCCCACAAGAAAAATCAGAGAAAGCACTGGCTAGCAGGGACATTCGGGTCCCTCATAGTGAAAACCCAGAAAATAGTGGACCCCCCTTGCTTTCTCAAAGTCTGGGCAGTGAGCCTAAGCAACCCCTCCCTCAGAGCCTGGGAAGTGAGCCAAAGCAACCTTTCCTTCAAAGTCCAGGCAAAGAGCCAAAACAACTTTGTCCTCAGAACCAGGTAAACTGGTTTTTGGGAATTTGGTGGAAGGGAGGCATGACATATATACCACCTGATACCCTAACATCTTTAGATCAGATTAAAATGCCTGAATCTAGAAAAGATCTACAACATGCTCTAGGTTTATTGGTGTTTTGGAGAAAACACATCCCTGATTTTTCCATAATTGCCAGGCCCCTTTATAACTTGCTGAGAAAAGGGGTAAAATGGGAATGGGATGCTTCTCAAGAAGAAGCCTTACAATTGCTGATTTTTGAAGCAACAGCTCACCAAGCCCTAGGCCCTATTCACCCTACAGATCCTTTCCAAGTAGAATGGGGATTTGCTTCCTCAGGGCTGTCAGTACACATCTGGCAGCGAGGCCCTGAGGGCCCAACAAGGCCTGTTGGTTTTCACTCCCGTGGCTTCAGAGATGCTGAGAAAAGATACACTATCTGGGAAAAGGGGCTGTTTGTAGTTAGCTTAGCTCTGATAGAAGTGGAGAAAATTACACGACAGCAACCAATTGTTTTAAGAGGCCCTTTCAAAGTCATTAAAACTGTTTCTACTGGGACCCCCCCACCTGACGGGGTGGCTCAGAGGGCCTCAGTTAGAAAGTGGTATGCTCAGATTGAACACTATTGTAACACTTTCTCCATAACTGAAGGAACTGTGAAAAACCTGGCAATACAAGAGAGCTTGAGTAGCAGCCAAGATAAACCTGTCTCAGCTATTAAGGTAGCCCCTCCTTTCTCCCCCGAGCAGTCAGCTAATTCTTGGTTCACTGACGCGTCTGCCAGGCATGAGGGAAAAACGTGGAGATACAAGGCTGTAGCCCTCCACACGTCCTCCAGTGAACAAATCATCACAGAGGGGGAGGGCAGTGCACAAGTTGGCGAACTGATAGCTGTCTGGAGTGTTTTCCAACGGGAGGCACAGAACGCTTCTCCCATCCATATTTACACTGATTCTTATGCTGTGTTCAAGGGACGTACCGAGTGGCTTTCTTTTTGACAACAGAATGACTGGGAAGTCAACAGAATTCCAGTATGGCAAAAGGAGAAGTGGCAGGAAATACTGAACATTGCAGGACAAGGAAACTTTTCCGTGGGGTGGGTAGCCTCTCACCAGGTAGATGGGAACCCAGCAGGAGAGTGGAACAATAAAGCCGATGAGCTAGCAAGACTGAGTACTGTAAAAAAGGATCAAATTACAGAGGACTGGGAACACTTGTTAGAGTGGCTGCATGTAAAAATACATCACACAGGTGCAAAGGACCTCTATAAAGAAGCCCTTGCTCACAGCTGGCCTGTTACCAGGGAAATGTGTAAAACATGCATATCAGCCTGCGAACAGTGTCGCAGGCGACTAGAGAGACACCCTTTAGAGGATGACCCTCTACATTTAAGAGAGGGTAAAGGTTTATGGGATGCATGGCAGGTAGATTACATCGGTCCCTTCAAGAGTTCAGGAGGTAAACACTTTGTGTTGGTGGGAGTAGAGGTTGTATCCGGGCTAGTCCAAGCTAATGCTTTTAAAAGAGCTACAGGAGAAAACACTGTCAAAGCTTTGCAGGAATGGTTTGGCACTTTCCCAAAGCCACAAGAAATCCAATCAGACAATGGGTCTCACTTCACCGCCAGGGTTGTACAAGATTGGGCTAAGGGGGAAGGGATTAAATGGACTTTTCATACCCCTTACTACCCTCAAGCTAATGGGATTGTGGAAAGAAGCAATGGTCTTCTGAAAAGATTCCTAAAACCACAGGAGGGAAATTGGGATATCCGGCTATGGGAAGCTGTAAAAGGTGTGAATGATAGATGGGGGGTGAACGGGTGTCCCAAAATCACTGCCTTCTGCCCGACAGCTCCAACCATAATCCCTTCACTACAGGGACCAGATGATTCAGCAAATCCAGCACACTATCCTGGACAGCCTGTCCTAGTGGATCTCCCTACTGTGGGTGAGGTACCACTAGTCCTAAAGACCCCTCTGAATAAATATGCATGAGTAGCATCTGATGCCCTAGGGAAAGAGCATCGGATAAATACACGTTGGATAATCCCATAATTTTAACCTTTTCTGCCCCTTGGTGGCAGGCTCTGTTGTGTTTGCTTTTCACAGGAGAACTCCGAGGGACATGAAACCAGATAAGCCATGATAAGACTAGTGTTGCTTTTCTGCATCCTACCACCATACCACGGCCAATACCCAGCAGAGTGGCCGTGGTCCAAAGCTACCCTCAGGCATACTAGTGCTCAAGGACCATACCCCAAAGGTCGTCACCCAAGCCTCCTGACGGTAATACTGCACGATTCCAAGGTATACGGTCGAGATGAATGGGAATGGGACCGGAGGGATTGGGCCAGAGTCCTAAATGGAACAGTTGGTGAACAAATAAAGATAGGATGCAGAAAAGTGGACGGGTCCCTTTATGAGAAAGCTTCCAACATTGCAATTTCAGGAAATTTTTTGGAACAAGATGTGACAAGTAAATTACACCCCAACATTGCAGCAGAATTATGCCCCACAACTGAATGGACATGTAGCAAACAAGCCCCCTACGTATTGTGCTGCCGTCAGAAGAATATAGGTAGCTACACTTTAGATCGTAGTACCGTGAATGTTGAAATTACAAAGCTCTGTAAGGACGAGCCCAAGGAATGCTGGCACAATTTTACTTTAACCAAGCCGACCTATGTAACATGTATTTGGCAAAATAATTCGGCAGATCAGTCAAGCTTGAGAGGTTTGGTTCACCAATTCAAAATGAGAGTTGTGCCCAAGCCCACACTGAATGTAATAGTCACATACCACGATGTTGATACCCCCTTTGTGTTGGACCACAATAATGTTTTCCCTCCTTTTATGGTAACTCAGGGTGATGATGTTTCAATACGATGTAGGTTAATTACTGGAACTTTTACTGAGTCTGTACCCAGCTATAGCATGGGGCCGCATAGCCAAATTTCATTTTGCGAAGTTAAAAATCAGGATTGTTGGCTAAACCTAACTGCTGTGCAGTTTTCTTATAAAGTGACATGTAGCAAGAACAATACTAACTACTGGGGGGAATTTGACATTGAAGTATTTATGCCTACAACCCCACCACCGGTTAGGTTGAGCCCAAAAATTTTCAAAATTGGACCATATATAATCAGGAAAACAGGCCAACAACAATTATTGTTTAACCCGGTATGGTCTCTCAAACATGTCAAATTACTCATGAAAAGCAACATTTTGGAAATTCAGCCGGCTTGTTCACCTTTCTTGCAAACTTCTTTTGAAGGGTGGACAACCTGGCTGCGAAACAGAAACTTTATTAAGAAAAGAATGCAGAACGACATAACCGGTTTTGTGGGAACAGGATTGGGAATTTTGAATAGCATTGATTCAGAAGTGTTAATGAATAAACTGGCTACCACCACTGCAGATTTGACCAAATTACAACAACCACTGCAATCATCATTATTGGCTTTAGGAACTCACCAGTGGCTGTTATCAAACATGCTACCAGATTGGGAAAGGGTAAATGTGAACGACCACAAATTGATAATTGATGCACTTGGTGCCACACAAAATAATGTTTCTTTAGCCCTTAGCTGCATCCAGGCTCAATTGTGGATGCAGTCAGTTGCTGCCTCAATTATAAGAGAAGGCGAAGAAGGCACTTTTCCTACTGAAATTCGGAAAATAATTTGGGATAGTGCCACTAAATTTGAAAGAGAATTCCAATCGTGGTGGAACTTAGTGAATTTCACTTACAACCCTGCCACAAACACAGCCACAGCTTTTGTGCTAACTATACGCAATGCTTCAGTGCATTCAATCTTTCCCATTGTTCCTCTGGGGCTGAACCGGAATGGAACTATTCTTTACCCTTTTGGGCATAAGCAGTGGGCCCGTCAAATTGGCAAAAAATGGCAAACTGTGGATTTAGAAACTTGTGTCGCCCGGGAGCAACTAGGGTTCATTTGCGAAAGCAATGCAATCAGAGCTCAGGACATTTGCTTAGACACGGAGCAGAATATCTGTCATTTTGAAATTCATCTTAAAGAGAATCCTGAAACAGTGCTTGTGTATATAGGCAATGGATGTGCATGCTTGAGAACTGCTTGTGATCAAATAGTTGTAGAAAATTTGGTGATGGACACTAAAAAGCATTCGAATTTTTGTGTTTGTAATTTTACTAAAATCGTAGGATGTGATTTTTCTTATTCAGCTCCAGTTACTTCTTATCACCTTTTGCAATCCAATTACTCGCTGATACACCAAGTTGTGCCTACCCGCATTGGGATGAACCTTACCTTGGTAAAGCAATTGTTGCTTCATCAGGATTTAATCGAAATTTTGGAGAAGATCAAGAAGAACGGACAGAAAACCTTGGTAACTGTTCATCACAATGTAAAGGAAATACATCGTGTTCTGGAAAGGGTAAGAAAGGATGCTGACCACAGTTGGTGGGATACCCTTTTTGGGTGGTCACCTACTGCCACAGGGATCCTGAATAAGCTGTGTCATCCCATCATTGTTCTCCTGATTCTAGTCTTAGTAGGTTTTGTCTTATCGGCAATTTTGTATATCATGAACTGGAGAATGATGAAACGAGTAGCATACTTGACATCCATAATGAATATGCATAATCTGGTTGATGTTTCATCCTCTGTGGACACCCCTGACATTATTGATGCAAGGCAAGCTAAGGTGTAATAAGAAATTGGATAAATACTTTACTGCTCATTGTAATTTAATCAATTATTAATGAAATTTTAAGGTATTTTTATTGTTTTATGATTTAATCAATTAATGTAATTTTATGGTGTAACGATGTATTAATGTAATTTTGAAGTATAATGATTTAAATAATTATTAATATGATTTTAAGTTACAATAAGAAATTAAACTGGTTTATTTGAATAATTATTAATGAAATTTTACTATAATAAGGCAATTATTGCCCTGTTGAAATTTAAACAAAATTTCATGTGATTAAAATTACTTATTCTTTTGTTTTCTTTTTCTTTTCTTTTTCCTTCTCTCTTTCTCTTTTGTCTCTGTTTTCCGGGGTATGCTACTGGCACGGACGAGTCCTGAAGACATCGAGACAACGCTACAGGTTCCTGACGACGATCGTGAGCCACGGGGTGGTGTAAGAGTCTGGACGGAAATCCCTTGTCTGCCTCACGACCATCGACAGAAGCAGAGGCCAAAAACCCAGAGACCCTAAGAGGGGAAAAGGACTTTTGCACAATAAAGTCCAGCCAGATCTTGATGGGGTGCCTGCCAGGTGCCCAGGTGTACAGCAGAGCTGTGCTGCTGAGCTGTGCTGCAGAGGCGTGTTGGTACATGCCTGTGGGAACTGCATTCTCCCGGCTACCGGGATGGAAAGAACCGAACTATATGTCCTGTACAGCTGCACCTGTACTCTAAAACAATGGGCCTTACTCCCCACCTGCTGGCTACTTGCCCCTCATCTCTGGAGGGATTGCCTCATCTCTTGGTTACCTGCCCCCCGCTTTCGAAAAGACTATAAAGAGACTCTCAAAAAGTGCCCCTACGAGATCTCCCTACGGACGAGACGAATCCATCGGATCCGGACAACAAGGACTTCATCGTGCCGTGGTAGCTATGCCCCTCCTTTCCTTTTCTCTCTCTCTTTCTTCTCTCTCTCTCTCCTCTATCGCATAAGCGTGTTGTTGGCACTCAATAAAGTGCTTTTGATTTTGATTGAAGCAAAAATACTTGTCCCTGTTTTCTTTTGCACTCTGAGATTCAAAGTAACGAACCATCACGACCCCCGCTCCTACGAGCGGATTGTGACACCATGTGTCACAGCGCTGGCAAAATATACCTACTTTACAACCTTATTAAGTTGTGGAGTCTTTCCGCATATCATTGGGAAGAGTTTGGGGGCTGAGTTTTTGTAAAAGATGGGAGCTAAACTTGCTTACCCGCAAAGACAAGTTTATTTCCAACTTTATACCACACTTAAATCAGAAAATACCCATCTTTCTAAGAGGAATTTAAATGTTTTGTTTGTTGGATTTTAAAGTTTTTCCTGGACGTTTCTGTGGCGTCTATTCAGTCTCTTTGGTTCTGGGATAAGGTTGGGGAGAAGCTAACAACTCTTAGACAGAGTGGAGATCAATCAGTTGCTAAGTTTTTCTCTTTGCTAGTTGTTATTTTTAAGTCAGCGTGATAAATTCATATTATAGTATTGGCTTTTCGTAAGTGTCGAAATGAATACTATGTGTATCATTTTAATCCTTATAAAAGCAGCTTTTGTTATAAAAATATAATGATTACTAAATGCTTTTTCTTTGTTAGATATAGTTGAGAAATAAATAATATAGCTGCGTTAAAATGCAACTAACTTACAAAAAAACACCTGCTTAGCTGGATAAACACGTGTATGACAGACACCTGCCACAGGACATCTCTATCAACAACAACCATCTGCTGGAAACCAACAGACAAAGGAAGATACTAAACCCTCCAAAAGGACCACACATGTCCTAAAAGGCGAACCCAAGGAGGAGCCATGCTAACGAGTTCTTGGAACATGTAAAATAGCTTAAGGAAAAGTTTGAATATACATACTTGTCTATGAATATGCAATAGGCTGATGCAATAAGAAACTTATATAAAGAGAATCACCATAACAGGTGTGCTTTTGGCTCAGTGCCAGGGGTACCCAGCATCCTGGGTGTTGTAACCTTTTGCTCTATTCTGTCCCTTATTGTCTTTTATTAAACCTTTAAATTTTAACAGGAGAGTGGACCTCATTTTTTCACAGTCAGTTAAAAATTCCAAGACTGAATCAGTTCTGCCGGAGAGTTCAGACCCCTCTTGTGTACTTTCCCCTATGTCTGTTTCCCCTCCCTGTGTCCCCTACCCCTGTAAACCCCAGGAGGGAGTGGGAAATGTAACACGCCACATGGTACAAAGGAGCTGCCATCTCTCTCTCCCCTGTCCCTGGCCATGCTGGCTCCATGTCGCTTCCAACATGGCGCCAAGCACATGGCCAGACCTGCTGTGCTCCCTTCTTTTTCCAGCTCAAATTTTGCCAGCCTAGCGTTGGCCTCGCCGCCTGCGTCAGGTCCCCTCCCCTCCGTGCCGATGGGTGCGCCTGTGTCAGGTCCCCCCACTCTCTGTTGGGACTCCCTTTCCCATAGCAGACCCTGCCTTTTCTTCCGCTGTCCCTACCTGTTGGGGAAGATGAAATAAGAAAGCCTTATAAATATGATTACCTAGCAAAAGATGCCGAGAATGTAGAAACTATAAGCGAGATTGAAATGAAGACAAGCTTTGAGATACCAAACCCCAGTTACTGAACAACTGGAAAACAATGGCATGGCCACTGCAGGTAATCCCCCCTTTGATTAAACAATACCCTCTGCTTGCAGGCAGGTCCAAGGGTCAAAGCAGACCCTACCAACTTGGCAGAGGGTCCAAAAAGCAGTTTTTAAGGTTTAAAATATAACACTGTATGGTAACGCAATAGTTCTCATAGGCTGTATGCAAATGTTATAAGATTTGTAGTTTGTTCTAGATTGGTTACTGAAAATTAGAATATTCAACACAGAAGATGATTTATTATATTGTAAGCAACAAGCTCGCTCTCTTAACTGCTCTCTTAGACCTTCGCTCTTAACTTCTTTAGATCCTCGCTCTTAGCTCTCTTAGCTCTTCTCTCTCTTCTCTTGCCTCTCTGACCTGCTCCAGGCTGCGTCTGGCAGCCCCCAGCTGGTCTCCTAAACTTACATCTCTTCACAATAAACTTCATGCTCTACAACCCGACTTCAGTGATCTCTCGTCTGTCCCGGCCGTCTGAAACTGACCCGCAAACTCTACACCTACCCCCTCCATCGGTAACTCCACCCGTAGGAACCACCCCACTCCCGGTTCCCACGCTATTGTGACTGGAGGTGAGTGTGGCGCCTACCAGAGGGACTCCATCTTGGTGTCCTCTGCCACGTCCAATCGGGTGGCCCCGGTTCCCCGCAGGTCCCACTCCTCAGCCAAACAATCTCCCCCCTCGGCAGAGGAAGAGAGCAGTGACTCCCTGAGCTCCGATTCAAAGCCTAAGGACCACTGGCTTGAGGTACAGAGGCAAGCAAGAAAAGAGGGAGAGTGGGAGCTTGCAAATAAGATCACACCTCTTGCAGCTCCAGTCACCTATAAGAGGGGGAGGGACAGAGTCACCCGGGCGATCTGGACATGGATCCCTTATGTGCAACTCAAAGAACTGTGTAAAGCCAGGAAGGATTTTGGGCGGATGTCACCCTATTTTAAGAACCTATTAAAAGTCACCTTCTCCACACATATCCTAGTGCCCCCCGACATAAAAAACATGTCATGCCTTCTCTCTACAGTGGAATACATGTTGTGGGAGAACTCGTGGAAAAAACAATTGAAGGGGCTTTTACAATCCTATAGGGGGGATGGGACTAGAGCCCAATGACTATTAAACATTGTGAAAAACGAGGTCCACTCTCCTGTTAAAATTTAAAGGTTTAATAAAAGACAATAAGGGACAGGATAGAGCAAAAGGTTACAACACCCAGGATGCTGGGTACCCTTGGCACTGAGCCAAGAGCACACCTGCCATGGTAAGAGACTCTCTTTATATAAGTTTCTTATTGCATCAGCCTATTGCATATTCAGAGACAAGTATGTAAATTCAAACTTTTCCTTAAGCTATTTTACATGTTCCAAGAACTCATTAGCATGGCCACTCCTTGGGTCTGCCTTTTTAGAGCATGCGTAGTCCTTTAGGAGAACCCAGTATCTTCCTTTGTCTGTTGGTTTCCAGCAGATGGTTGTTGTTGATAGAGATGTCCTGTGGCAGGAGCCTGTCACACCCGTGCTTATCTAACTAAGCAGGTGGTTTAATTATTGTAAGTTAGTTGCACTTTAACATAGCTATAGTTATAAATGAATCAGCCAATTTTATGATTAAAGAGAATTTATTAAAAATCAAAGTATAAAATTTGAAAAAGAGCCACGAAGCAAAAGCAACGCCGAGCCAGGCGATCGGCGTTGGGGTGAACTGAGTCCGAAACCCTGTTGGTTCAAACCTTACTAGTTCTCCGCTGTGGTTTCCATGAGGTGTCTTTTTATACCTTTTTTCTTCTTTGTTAATTTTATCTTTTCAATACAACAATGTAGTTTTTTCCTGTCTTTCCACCCTGTCTGATGACAGTTCTTGAAATCAGTAGTTGATTTTGCTGAGGGAATGACTTCCTGGCAATGTAAGTTATTTATTGTATATGCACACATGGAATCCATATCTTGGATCCATATTCTTGTTTATACACATGTAGAACACACATCCTGGAGCTCTGCCAGATGAGGAAATCCCATGAAATGTTTATCTGTGAACATATCCTGGAGCTATGCCAGATGAGGAAGTCCCATGAAATGCACAATTTTTGGCGACCACCTATTTCCGGCATTTGTGCTTTCTCTCAACTTCAGTAAAATGCTGCAATCTTAATTTTAGCATGAATTATTTTGTAACATATACCACAATCCCTCTCCTTTTATATTAAAATATTAATTCGTGCTTTTATGGTAAGTTTGATTAGGTTTGCTTATTACACAATCTTAATTTCATCTTTCTACATTTATAAGACATTAGCAATTACATTTCTACTTTATTATATAAATGAATAACCTTTCTTATCTAAAGTTCTACAATAGTTTTATTGAACAGGATACTGATTAAAACTTCAAACATTCTCTATGTCTGTTAAAATTCATTTTTGTACTCATCCCATGATTGTTCTTCATACGTTTCATAATTTCTTCATGAGCTGTATGGATTATTTTTTCCTCTGTTTATGTGGGCTTCAAACCTAGTCAAAGCTTCATTAGCTTTACTTTTTCCTTCCTCTCTTCTTAACCTCATTATCTTAGATACCTTGGGTGCTTGGCCAAGTTTTCCCATAGCTAATTCAGGGCCCATAGGTATTGCTGGTATTTGCATACTTTGGACAACAGAATGGATGAGTCGGATGAAGCATGGTACTAGACAAGGTAAAAACAGTAATCCAGCCGCAGAACATAATATGAAAAATCCCACCTTTTTCCACCAAGCTCTTCCCTCAAACAATTGGTCCCACCATGAGGCTTGGAGGATGGAATTCCATTTTTGAACTGGCACATGTGCCACTTTCTTGATTTTTGCCACAAGATTTTTGATAGTTTCCCCATAGTCATCTATCTCTACACAGCATTCAGATTCATTGAATTTCCCACAGACCCCACCTTCTTCAGCTAACAAGTAGTCCAAATCTATTCGGTTCTGGTATACGAATGCTCGCATTTGGGAATGTTGTTTTGCTAATAATTCGAGAGCATCGGAGGTATGATTTGATACAACTTCTACTACAGCCTGGAGTCTTATTAGTCGATTTAGTAGGTAAATAGGGGTCCTATATCCCCAGCTTCCATCTGGAGCCCAAGTTGTTGGGCCATAGTGATGCCTTACAAAAGGCTGACCTGAAACAGAAGCTGGACAGAGTTAAAAGAATAAAAGAAGTATTTATTAAAACAAGGTACACTTTGGGCCATGCAGGAGTCTCTCAGAGACTACACCCAAAACGGACACCTAGCACGTGTTTTTGGGACAGACATACCTTTGGTTCATCTGCATATCAGAAACCCATTGTCCAATTACAGTTTTGGGTCTTGAAGTCCCATCCCCAGCTTGTCCCCTTCTTCTCTTCGCTGCTGTCCATGGGTGTTTACATTTTGGGCTTTTGGAAAAAACAGTATGTCCTTGAAACTCCAGCCCAGAGAGAAACTGTTTCGTCTAAATGACAGTAACAGAACACTAGATGACAATTTATGGAGTTTTAGAGTCATATACTAGAGCAGTCCTGATGTAGAAAAATAAGAAGTTAAAACCTAAGGCATCATTTGTATGCTATTATTCTTTCTGCTGGCCATTCATCTTCTCCCCATTTTTGATTCCCTCCTGCTTTCGGAAAATCTCTCTTTTCTCTGTCTAGGGTCTCATATAGGGGTGCTTCTAGTAGATTACTCTCAGACCTTGGTAGCATAAAGAAGGAGGGTCTAATTATGCCTAATGTACAGGATCCTCTCCACCTGCAGGGTAGTTCACTGTAAGCTTTCTCCCCGCAAATCCAATATATTCCATTAGGTGCTTTCCATGGTTCATTTACAGCTTCTGGGTTTTCCCAGTAATCTTTTAAGTCTTTTAAGGTTTGGTAAGGGTTAGCTCCAGGGCTTCTGTGCCAACATAACCCAGTTTGGTCATTCCATTCACAGTCTGTTCCCCTGATTCGACTCCAATACCCGGCAGGGCTTTCTGGTTGCCAAACTTTTGAGTTATTATTCGAGTGCACTGCTAGAGTGGACATACAGGGAGTATATCCCATTACTTTAGTGTATCTTTTTCCTTCCCTGCTGATACAGACTGTTCCAATTATTCGATCATCTAAAACCCACCCCTCGGGTAGTTTTAATGTTTTAGAAATTTGAGTATGATTCCATTGTAGAAGTTGTTCTGGAGCTAGACTCTCACCTTTCCATGGCCATTTTTCAGCTGATTTAAGTCCTCCACAGATCCAACAACTGGATAATCCTAATTCTGTGGCAATTTCTTCCATTAGGTTTACAAAAAGATTCTTATTAGAGGAGGGTAAACCCCAATTGTTATATTGTTCTAACTGATCATATTGTTCACTTAATGTCTTCAATTTTTCTTGCTCTATTCTTCTCTTCTTTGCTTCTGACTCCTTTTCCTTTAACTCTTGAGCAATTTGTTTCATCCTAGTCTCTGGATTTACCCCTTTCTCGTCTCTTGCAAAACAAAAAATTTTGTCATATCCCAAGCAAATTCGTTCATCATTATCATTAAGGTAATTACTATGTAAGCCCTTCTCAGTAGAAAATCGTAGGTTATATTTTGTGTTTTCTCCAACCCAATACATTTTCCCACCCGCAGTGCACTTTTTTAATTGGCTGTGATCATAGCATATTGTACTGACTTGGGAATGTGCCCAAAATATTGATTCCATCTTCTTCCCGTTCCATACGGAATGGTAACATTTGTAACAGGTGGGTATCACAGGCTTAACCGCTCGTTTGTATAACCCATGAGTTACTACTTTTTTATGCTTTTTTATGGACTGCGTTCTTAACCTCCCATCCTTAGGAATCGCTTTTGGGTCATAGCAGATTATTTTCCCATCTGATTGACACGTTTTGTATTGAGTGCCATTATGTATGCAGCTTCCTATCTCATTGCCACTTTTGCAATCATAGTGGGTTTGGTATGTTACGGTCTTTATAGCCACCTGTTCTGTTAGGGTGGACTCAAAGTACTGTTCATATTTTTGGGCTGGGCTCTGCTTCCCAATACTGAGATGATTTTCAGGGAGCAGACTGGCCGTCATGTCCATTATTAGACTCAGGACCATCAGGATTCCCCACAGGCGTACTCCTCTGCCTCTGCCTACGCTCACAGGGTTGCCACCCGTGGCAAGGGAGTCCATCTTCTCGGCAGCAGGGGTATTCCTCAGGGCACCCCTAATTGGAACGAGCCACATACCTCCTTTTAAAGATGTCCCACCTTGATAGTTTGACTGCACCGGCACTACAGGGTACCTTGTTTGTCCGTCGGCACTCGATTGCTAGGGCCTGTGCCTTTGAATATAATTTACCCCTCACCCCCTTTTTGAACAAGTGATACTACTTTGGAGAGTCTAATTCTAATATGCCTGCGTTAGTAGCAACTACTAAGGTATGGGAGGTTAAGGCATATTCCTCCTCCAAGCACCTTGTACAAAGTTCTTTTGGTTTATATCCCCTCTTACAATGTGTAACCCAAATTTCTTGACAATAATTACACTTAAAATGAACAAATGGATAACACTCGCATCCTGGTACCGAACAACTTATCTTATTTCCTTCAGTCATTTAGCATGTCGGTGCAGTTTTATCTTCAAACTTCCTGGAGGGGAAATTACTTTCCATTCAGGTGATTCCTCCTGATGTTCAATCTTCTTAACTCAGGAAGCATGCGTCCAGCCTTTTTCAGCCGTCCGTATTGCTGTGTCTGTGGTTAGAAGCGCAAGGAAAGGACCTTCCCAGTGAGGCGTGAGTGAGATTTCTTTCCAGGTTTTAATTAACACTTTATCTCCTGGTTGTATCTAATGTATGGCGAACCCCAAAGGGGTGCTTTGCATTATTAGTCTCTTCTTCCTTAATTCTTGTAGGTTCCTATTTATAGTTATCAAATAGGGTTGAACTTGACTGTCATCCAGCTTTGGGTGTCCCACTGGCATCCCATGCTCATATGGCATCCCATGAAGCATTTCAAAGGGTGATAGGCCACTTTCAGAGTGGGGCATAGTTCTTATGTTTAGCAGGGCTAAAGGAAGGCACTTAACCCATGACATTTTAGTTTCTAACATCAATTTTGACAATTGGGCTTTTAATGTTTGGTTCATTCTTTCTACTCGCCCTGAACTCTGCGGGTGCCATGGGGTATGATATTCCCAGCAGATTCCTAAAGCATCTGCTAATTGCTTAATAACCTTTGACATAAAATGTGTCCCTTGATCTGAATCTATATAGTCTATTATACCGTATTGAGGTATAATTTCTTCCAACAATATCTTTGACACTGTCTGGGCTGTAGCCCTGGTACTAGGAAAGGCTTCTACCCAATGTGTTAGTTGATCTACCATTACTAACAGGTATTTATACCTTCCTACTTTAGGTAGTTCCGTAAAATCTATTTGAACTCTTTCAAATGGGCGATATGCTAAGGGACGACCTCCTAGTAGGGTTTGTCGTAACTTGGTTCTGTTTATTTTTTGACATATCATGCACCCTTGTACCTCTTGTTTAGCTAACTCATAAATTCCCTAGCACCCAAAAAATTTCAAAAACTGCTCTGCAAGCGCCTGTGCTCCCCAATGGGTCTGTTGATGAAGCCTCTTTAAAATTTTCCTTGTATACTCTCCGGATAATAATTCTCTTCCGTCAGGTAATTTCCATTTACCTTCTTCCCATTTTCCTCCTATTTTTTTATATCCCTCAATTTCCTTTGAGGAAGGACGTGAGGGGTATTCTTGGGTCTTATTCCCTCTGACTTCTGGAATATTTATCACTAATAATGCTGCTTTCTTAGCTTCCATATCGGCTAAATTATTTCCACGAGTTCGGAATTGCATCCCTACCTGGTGTCCTTTAACGTGGACTACTGAAATTGCTTCTGGTCCTCTAATGGCCTCTAGGATTTGTTTTATTAATTCTTCATGAACTAGCCCTCGTCCACAAGTACTTATTAAACCTCTTTCTTCCCAAATTTTCCCAAAGGTGTGGACTATTCCAAAAGCATATTTGGAGTCAGTAAAAATTGTCCCTCTCTTTCCTTTTAGCTTTTTAAGTGCTTGTAAAACTGCATATAATTGACAGGCTTGTGGTGACTAAATAGCACTTAGGGGTCCTGATTCTACTACTTTTCCTGACTTCCCATCTACTATCGCATACCCTGATTTTCTTTTCCCTTCTATAACCCTAGCTGATCCATCCACAAACCATTTTTCCCCATCCTCTAATTCTTCTTCTTCTAAGTCCTGTCTTATCTTTGTCTGCAATACCACTACTTCTACACAGTTATGATTATATTCTTCTAGGGCCTCACCAAACAGGAATTGTGCTGGATTTTGAGCAGTAGTTGTCCGCAACTCTAAATCAGGAGAATGAATCAATATGGCCTCATACTTCAAGAGTCTAGCATCTGTGAGCCATTTGTCTGCTTTCTGTTGTAAGATGCTCCTTACATTATGGGGGGTATATACCACCAGTGGTGCTCTGAAGGTGACCTTCTTAGCTTCTTCTACTAGTAATGCCACTGCCACTATTGCTTGTAGGCAGGTGGGCCAGCCTCGGCTCACGGGATCTAACAGTTTTGACACATACCTGTAAGAGTCTGGACGGAAATCCCTTGTCTGCCTCACGACCATCGACAGAAGCAGAGGCCAAAAACCCAGAGACCCTAAGAGGGGAAAAGGACTTTTGCACAATGAAGTCCAGCCAGATCTTGGTGGGATGCCTGCCAGGTGCCCAGGTGTACTGCAGAGCTGTGCTGCTGAGCTGTGCTGCAGAGGCGTGTTGGTACATGCCCGTGGGAACCGCATTCTCCCGGCTACCGGGATGGAAAGAACTGAAAGATATGTCCTGTACAGCTGCACCTGTACTCTAAAACAATGGGCCTTACTCCCCACCTGCTGGCTACTTGCCCCTCGTCTCTGGAGGGATTGCCTCATCTCTTGGTTACCTGCCCCCCGCTTTCGAAAAGACTATAAAGAGACTCTCAAAAGGTACCCCTACGAGTACTCCCTACGGACGAGACGTATCCATCGGATCCGGACAATGAGGATCTCGTCGTGCTGTGGTAGCTATGCCCCTCCTTTCCTTTTCTCTCTCTCTTTCTTCTCTCTCTCTCTCCTCTATCGCATAAGCGTGTTGTTGGCACTCAATAAAGTGCTTTTGATTTTGATTGAAGCAAAAATACTTGTCCCTGTTTTCTTTTGCACTCTGAGATTCAAAGTAACGAACCATCATGACCACTGCTCCTACGAGCGGATCGTGACATCAATTGGCGTCACGGACAGGATTCTGAGGCAGAAGGGGTTGCAAGGTTTTCTGTAATTGGTAACAGGGGAAGGATGTTTTGCTCCAGCCGCACCTAGCCCGACACTCCGAAAGGGTGAGCGGTGTCTAGAAAGCAAGGGGGGGCATCTCGAATTTCCCGCAAACTGCACATGCCTAGGTGAAAAGCACCCCTATACTCTGTTGAGGGTTCTGTCTTCATAATTTCACAAAAGAATCTCTTGGTGCAAAAGGGGGAGTGTTGTGTTTCTTTTTAAGGTGGGTGTGTAAGGAGTTAGTCTACTGGGTGTTAGGAGAGGCAACGGATTGTAACTAAACAGAGCCTCCAGTAGACTCAGTCTCTTCGCCACTTTAAGGAAGAGAAGGGAACACAGCCCGCTTCTCGGTATTGTGGATGCAACTAAGTTTTACCTCCCTAAAGTGGTTTTCATTATCCCTTCGAAAACATGACCTCAAACACTAAAACAAAACATACAGCTGCATTTTATGCTTTGTTAGCAAAACACAATGCCCGACCCTCTCCAGGAGGGGAAGAGTGGGCACAAAACAACTGGTTGAATTTAGAAAATGTGATTGATAGAATTTACTCTTTACAGCGTGGGTCAAAATTCAAACTTGGCCGAGATAAAGCTGTAATTTGCTCTGTACTAGGAGCATGCCTTACATTGGCTATAGATCATCGCTTTAAGCGGTGCAGTGAGCAGGAAACAATAATAGACTCCCTGCAAGACTTAGTGGAAGTTTTGCAGAAACAATTAGAGGAAGAAAGGAGTTACATTCTCTTGTTACAAGACCTCTTGAGAGAAAAATGTCTTAAAAACTCAAGGAACACCGATCCACCACAAGACACAAAGGAAAAGGAATCACTTTACCCCCACAAAGAATTAAAGCAAGTAAAAAATTGTGGGCAAAACTGCTGTCCTCCTATGACACCTTGAATTAAAACAGAATATGTCTCCCAAGTGTCACTCACCGGAGGAGACCAAATTCATTTAATTGAACAGGAGGCCAGTGGATACTGGGGACATGATGTTTTCTTAACAACAGGAGACAAACATAACACCTCGTCCCCAACTCAGCATGCAACTTTCCAAGCTGGGGGACTCAATCCTCCAGAAAGTGGAGACCCTTTAGCTATTGTTAGTACCCCTGATCAACTTCTAGAAAGCGTCCACAAAGCTGCTTGTCTGCAAACGATACATGAAAAGAAGTTGATTCCTGAATATGAATCCCCTGTGCAAATGCCTGTGAAACCTGAAATGAAGACCCCTTTAATTCGGGGTCCCCCAGAATCACTCAAACCCACAGCGATTGTCTTACAGAAAACCATAGCAGTTGTGGGCCCCGTAGAGAAGCTGGAAAGATTCCTTGAAAACCCGACAGATCAAACTGGATCTACTGATCCCGGGAATGCCCCAAATTCTACACCCTCTCAGCCGTTGGGTTCACACTTGAATTCACCTGCCAGTGGTCGCAAAGTTTATACATGTAGTGAGGTTGCAGAAGATCCGATTAATTACAATAGAAAATGTGGACCTGTAAAAACCCCACAAGAAAAATCAGAGAAAGCACTGGCTAGCAGGGACATTCGGGTCCCTCATAGTGAAAACCCAGAAAATAGTGGACCCCCCTTGCTTTCTCAAAGTCTGGGCAGTGAGCCTAAGCAACCCCTCCCTCAGAGCCTGGGAAGTGAGCCAAAGCAACCTTTCCTTCAAAGTCCAGGCAAAGAGCCAAAACAACTTTGTCCTCAGAACCAGGTAAACTGGTTTTTGGGAATTTGGTGGAAGGATATCCCACCTGAAACCTTAACCTTTTTAGATCAGATTAAAATGCCTGAATCTAGGAAAGATCTCCAACATGCTTTGGGGTTATTGGTGTTCTGGAGAAAACACATCCCTGATTTTTCCATAATTGCCAGACCTGTTTATAACTTGCTGAGAAAAGGGGTGAGATGGGAATGGGATACTTCTCAAGAAGAAGCCTTACAATTACTGATTTTTGAAGCAACAGCTCACCAAGCCCTGGGCCCTATTCACCCTACAGATCCTTTCCAAGTGGAATGGGGGTTTGCTTCCTCAGGGCTGTCAGTTCACATCTGGCAGCAGGGCCCTGAGGGCCCAACAAGGCCTGTTGGTATTTATTCCCATGGCTTCAGAGATGCTGAAAAAAGACACACTATCTGGGAAAAGGGGCTGTTTCTGGTTCGCTTAGCTCTGATAGAAGTGGAGAAAATTACACAACCACAACCAATTGTTTTGAGTTGCCCTTTTAAAGTTATTCGGGCAGCTTCTACCGGGACCCCCCCACCTGACGGGGTGGCCCAGAGGGCCTCAGTTAGAAAGTGGGATGCTCAGATTGAACACTATTGTAACACTTTCTCCATAACTGAAGGAGCTGTAAAAAACCTGGCAATACAAGAAGGCTTCAGTAGCAGCCAAGACAAACCTGCCTCAGTTATTAAGGTAGCCCTCCACACTTCCTCCAGTGAAACAGAGGGGGAAGGCAGCGCCCAAGTTGGCGAGCTGATAGCTGTTTGGAGTGTTCTCCAACGTGAAGTACAGAATATCTTTCTTGTTTGTATCTATACTTATTTCTATGCTGTGTTTAAGGGATGGACTAAGTGGCTTTCTTTTTGGCAGCAAAAGGCATGGACAGCCTCTGATGCCCTAGGGAAGGAGCATCGGACAAATACACGCTGGATAATTCCATCATTTTAACCTTTTCTGCCCCTTGGTGGCAGGCTCTGTTGTGTTTACTTTTCACAGGGGAACTCCGAGGGACATGAAGAATTTATAGATTTAAAATAAATGCCATAGCAAAGCCCATACTGAGTGCAGTAGCTACATATTATGGTATAAACACCCCCCTTGTGCTGGATGACAAGAATAATGCTTTTTCCCTCCCTTTATGGTAACATGAGGTGATGATTGCTGAACTTTTTGTTAAACTTAGCTGTTGTACTATTTTCCTATAAAATTATGTGTGGTAAAAACAATACAAGATACTGGGGGGGGGGGGCTTGAAGTTGATGTTGTTAATACCTATCACCCAACCATCGGTTATGCTAAGCCTGAACATTTTTGAAATTGGACCAAATATAATCAGGACCAGGTATGGTCTCTCAAACAAGTTAAATTGCTAATGCACAGAAATTCAGCCAACTTGTTCATCTTTTAACACAAAGAGACATAACCGGTGTTGTGGAAACAGGATTGGGAATCTTGAATAGCAGTACTAAAGAATAAATTGGCTGTCACAATTAGAGATTTAACCAAATTATAACGACCACTGCAGTTGTCTTTAACCCACCAGTGGTTGTTATCAAACATATTAACTCAGTGAATGTTAACCGTATGTAATGCTTCAGTGCATTCAATATTCCCTATCATGTCATTGGGGCTGAATCGGGGTGGAACTATTCTTTATCCTTTTGAACATAAGCACTGGGCCCGTCAAATTGATAAGAAATGGCAAACTGTTGATTTAGAAACTTGTGTTGTCCGGGAACAACTAGGGATTCATCTGTAAAAGTAATGCAATTAGAGCTCAGGACATTTACTTAGACACAGAACAGAATATCTGTCATTTTTGAAATTCATCCTAAAGAGAATTCTGAAACAGTGCTTGTGTATATAGGCAATGGATGTGCATGCTTGAGAACTGCTTGTGACCGAGTAGTCGTAGAAAATTTAGTAATGAATATTAAAAATCATTCGAATTTTTTGTTTGCAATTTTACTAAAATCATAGGATGTGATTTTTCTTATTTAGCTTCAGTCACTTCTTATCACCTTTTGCAATCCAGTTACTCACTGATACACCAAGTTGTGCCTACCCGCATTGGGATGAACCTTACCTTGGTAAAGCAATTGTTGCTTCATCAGGATTTAATCGAAATTTTGGAAAAGATCAAGAAGAACGGACAGAAAACCTTGGTAACTGTTCATCACAATGTAAATGAAATACATCATGTTCTGGAAAGGGTAAGAAAGGATGCTGACCACAGTTGGTGGGATACCCTTTTTGGGTGGTCACCTACTGCCACAGGGGTCCTGAATAAGCTGTGTCATCCCATCATTGTTCTCCTGATTCTAGTCTTAGTAGGTTTTGTCTTGTCAGCAATTTTGTATATCATGAACTGGAGAATGATGAAACGAGTAGCATACTTGACATCCATAATGAATATGCATAATCTGGTTGATGTTTCATCCTCTGTGGACACCCCTGACATTATTGATGCAAGGCGAGCTCAGGTGTAATAAGAAATTGGATAAATACTTTACTGCTCATTGTAATTTAATCAATTATTAATGAAATTTTAAGGTATTTTTATTGTTTGTGATTCAATCAATTAATGTAATTTTAAGGTGTAACAATGTATTAATGTAATTTTGAAGTATAATGATTTAAATAATTATTAATATGATTTTAAGCTATAATAAGAAATTAAACTGGTCTTATCTAAATAATTATTAATGTAATTTCACTATAATAAGGCAATTGTTGCCCTGTTGAAATTTAAACAAAATTTTATGTGATTAAAATTACTTATTCTTTTGTTTTCTTTTCCTTTTCTTTTCCCTTCTCTCTTTCTCTTTTGTCTCTGTTTTCCGGGGTATGCTACCAGCGCGGATGAGTCCTGAAGACATTGTGACAACACTACCGAGTCCTGAAGACATCGAGACAATGCTACAGGTTCCTGACGACGATCGTGAGCCACGGGGTGGTGTTAGAGTCTAGACGGAAATCCCTTGTCTGTCTCACGACCATCGACAGAAGCAGAGGCCGAAAACCCAGAGACCCTAAGAGGGGAAAAGGACTTTTGCACAATGAAGTCCAGCCAGATCTTGATGGGGTGCCTGCCAGGTGCTCAGGTGTACTGCAGAGCTGTGCTGCTGAGCTGTGCTGCAGAGGCGTGTTGGTACATGCCCGTGGGAACCGTGTCCGCCCGGCTACCGGGACGGAAAGAACCGAACTATATGTCCGGTACAGCTGCACCTGTACTCTAAAACATTGGGCCGTACTCCCCACCTGCTGGCTACTTGCCCCTCGTCTCTGGAGGGATTGCCTCATCTCTTGGTTACCTGCCCCCCCCCGCTTTCGAAAAGACTATAAAGAGACTCTCAAAAGTGCCCCTACGAGTACTCCCTACGGACGAGACGAATCCATCGGATCCGGACAACGAGGATCTCATCGTGCCGTGGTAGCTATGCCCCTCCTTTCCTTTTCTCTCTCTCTTTCTTCTCTCTCTCTCTCCTATCGCATAAGCGTGTTGTTGGCACTCAATAAAGTGCTTTTGATTTTGATTGAAGCAAAAATACTTGTCCCTGTTTTCTTTTGCACTCTGAGATTCAAAGTAACGAACCATCACGACCCCTGCTCCTACAAGCGGATCGTGACACAGTGAAAGATCTGTCTACAGAAGGGAAAGATAGCAGACAAAGTTCTACAGAGGTGAACATCAGCTGGAAAAGAGAGGCTATTGATTAGTCTGCCTCTGTCTGCTCAGACATTAAAGCCAAGAGCAGTCATTAACTGGGGAGACATAACCTTTCTAACTTTCTGTCCCAGATTAGGCACAGAGGATGTTTGCTTGCAGAAGTGATTTTCAAAAAAACTGGGCAAACTCAAGTGGGTGGAGCCAGCCTGACCAACTCCAAAAATGCTCTCCTGTTGTTGTTTATCTGAACTGTATTCTCAGAAGAAAATTCTGATATTGCTCTTGTGCTCTAGGCAAGTAAAAAGCAATCCTCATTTACCTAATGCCATTCTTCTCAGTGAGAGACTGCTGAGTTTTATAATTAAATTGTGTAAATCATACGGGGATGGCCATGTTTTCTGGATTCCACCCCGCAAACTTCAGAAAAAATTTAAAAGTGTAATAAAAATCAAAGGAAAGACTCTTCAGGTCATGTAGAGCATAATGTGTTTGATAATGTTATGGTAGAGTGTATAACCTCAAAAACCCTCTGTCTACCTGCAGTGCTGGGCAGCATGTCATGGCAAGCATACTGTTTTTTACATGAACTACTAGAGAAATGTTCTGTATGCAGAGTAACCAGTGATAACCTTGTACCTTTTTTTTTAACAGTATTTTTCACAAACTTAATGCAATTTAAGACAACAGAAGACACCCCTTTACAATGAGGTATCTAAAACTGGAAAAATCTGATTTCTGAATAGTTATCTCCAATGCAGACGATTTCTTCAACATCTATGGAAAACTGAAAGGAATTTATAATTAGCTTTCCATGTGGGGACCTGCAATCCAAGGACTGAACCTAAATACAGTCCCATTGTGACACTCTCCTTAGCCTACCTTTTAAAAATGACAACAGACTTTTTTTTCCAAAACCTGACAGTGTATGAATTAATTTGAAAGTTAAGTAACCCATAACTACCTCAAAAAGCAAGCAACAACAGATTATTTAATTTCACTTTCAAGTCCAGAAAAAATTCTCTTGAAAGATCTGGGGAGAATGAAATGAGTCATGACAGGTTTCTTCATGTGCCTTTTATTTATATTAAAATTTAAAACAGAACAGGCTGAAGAATTTTCAGTCTGGACAACCTCCCAGGGACTTGTGTCTAAATGAAGAAAAGGGAGAGAAGGAAAGAAAGCTGGCTACCATGGGGACCTTTTCCTCTGTTAGAAACTTTGGAGCTCTACACAGAAAGATTCTGACTCCCAGCAGTTGTAAAGGCAGAGCAGGAGAAGGAATAGCAGGAACCAGGTGTACCAATAACTTTATGAGCTCTTTGGGCAATGCCAGAGGAACTGCTGACTCTATCCAGAAAGTGAAAAAGGGGAGTGGATGCAGGACAGCATCTCTCAGAGCTCTCACTCTGCATCTTGTGGAACATTCCCTAAGGAAGTGAGCTCATTAGATGCTGATTTATGTATAGTCTTCATGGACATTGGGATGTTAAGCTGTGAAAAAAATTATTTACATTAAAAGCCACTCAGCTACACAATAAAGTTATTGAGCTGCTTCCTACCTTGAGCCATGTGTGATTATGATTGAAAGCACTGGCTTTATTTTTTTTTTTGCATATATGTCTCAAAGGAATTTTCAGTTTACCTCTGCTCAGTTCCAACACAATTACCACAAGATCTTATCTGTAAAAATGCAGAGCAGCTCTCACCTGTTCATCAGGGTTTTCCATTAACTATTAAGTTGGAACAAAGGTACAGAAGGCAGCATCAATTGCATTAAGCCATGGGTGAACATTTTCAAATTGTTGAGCAATTACTGAATTAAATTATGGTATTTTTTTGCTTAATTAAAAAAGGAGACCTTCTTCCTAAAAAACAGTTACAGAGATCTCTGTGTTTACATGTTCTTTGAGCTGCTCTGTACTAAATAATAGGGCTAAATTATTGTGAGGAAATTACAGACAAAAATGGAAGGAGGGAACATGGAACTTTTTACAAAATTATAAAGAACATTATGGCATTCAATTGAAGGAGAAGTTTTAGTCACAGCTAGTAAGTTCAAGCTTTGATCAGAGCAATATGAAATTCATCTGATGGGTTCAACCACTGAAAGAAGAGATTAGGACTCAAGACTTCTAATCCTGACACTTGTTCTTTACATAGGAACCATCTCATCTACATTCTCTAGACCATGTGTGGTCTAGAGAAATACGAGCAAGACTGGGACTTAAACAGTTAATTGGAACTTCAATGGGCTACAGTCATGTAACATAAAGAGGGAAAAGCAAACCAGCCTAAATAAATTTGGGATGGTGGCGGTGGTGTTTTGAGAATTTTATGGGGAAAAGATGGAGTGGGAACATATTGCAAGTCTACATTCAATATTTCAAGAATGAAAATTGCACTATTACCATTCAAAAACAATTCGAATATCATAATTGTTCTCTTTTTCATTTAGCTGGGCTAAGACTTCTTGTGTAATTTAGTTGAGATTCTACTCTACTATGGTAGTTTAATTTTATTGTTGTGAAAGAACAATGGAGTCATGAAAAATGACTCTTTCAACAAAAGTAGCAACAATAAAAATCCATAATTTAGCTAATTTTTATACAATTTCTATGATAAATATTTCACAAATTATTTTATTAGATGATGCACTTCAGGTTTGTCTAAGTTGAATTTAGAATTGGGGTGGTTAAAGTCATCTGACTACACAGACTTTATTAATAGATTCAAAATATATTAATCTGGAGGGCTTCTTTTGCAAACACTGAATGCTTCTAAATGCTCTAGAAACTATTAAACTGCAAAACAGCTCAATTTAAAACTGTTTAAAATTAAAGGGTTAATTAAAAAAATTACTGTAGTTTGTGTCTGAAGATGCTTTTTTTCAGGCTTCCCCTCTTCTAAATGTTTTCCTTTTTGAAACTTGAATCTAGTGGTGCTGTTCTGAGAACAGTACTGAAGCCAGGGGAATGCTATGCTGGGGAGTATTCACAGGGGAAGTACTAAGGTTTGTTCACTGTTGTTCCTTCCAAGAAGGTAAGGATTAAATAAAACCAAAATTTCCTCAGCAATAAAGCCAAGACAAAACTAAAATTGGCACTGAAGGCCATTTCAGGGAACAAAACAGTGATGCCAATAACGATTCCACTGCTCCCTACAAAAAACCTCCAAACGAATAACTACAATGTAACCAGTCAGCATCCAAGATAATGTAATTTAATCTGATTGTGTGTTCAAACTGTCCCCAGCCCCAGCCAGATATGCAGTTCTCATGTTATTTCTACATAAGGCTGTTAACTGATATCCAATTTTCCAATAAATTGCTTAAGAGAATGATAATCAATTAAAACACACCTGTACAGCATATGGTAGCCAAGCAATTTCTTTGACTTACTGCATTATTTTAATTAGGCTTTCTTCCTACTTGATTATAGGTTCCAATTATGAAACAAGATTAATAATCCTGCTTCTGCACTCTCCTCTACAGTACAGACGCAGGTGCCACACTCCACTGCACTGCCTGGCACCCCACCTGTTACTCTACTGGGTCAAACTCCTTTCATCTGAACTGCTCCTGTAATCTCTCTGTCTTTTGGCTTCTTGATCCATTTCCATTGCTTCAGGCTGTGGCTGAATATTTTTCCTCTAGCAGTGACAGCAAAAATTATCATATGTTCAGACCTGAGAGAGAGACAGGCATGCATTCTTTAACCCCTTCCTAGTGCCTTAGAGTTTACCCTGGGCTCATCAGGTTATTTGCAGACAGCTCTGTGACCTCCTGGCAAGGAATCTATGGCACTGAGTCTTCTCTTTTCCAAAGAGTCAGGCTGGCAGCCAGGAGTGAAGGGTTTTTTTTTAATTCCTTCTACTCTGAGGGTTCTGGGCTATGATGACTTAAGACCTCCTCTTAATTAGAAAGCAATCAAGAAGGGCTTCAAATCTGATAGCAGCTGTGATCCAACTACAAGGTAGCATGTATGATGCTAAAATCCCAGAGGGTAACCAGATTGCACATTGCAAGGAGAAGGAGCATGAGAAAAAACTCAGGCCTAGTAGCAACTGTCACCATGAGAAGCTACCATTGTGTGCTTAAGACTACATCAGGCTGCCCCTCTGCACATGTTTCCTTAAGCACAGGGAGTACCAGTCACATACTCCATCATCACACATTCAGATAACATAGATGTTTGTGAAGTGAAAAGAGGAAATTGTAAAGAGAGCCAGATACATATTGTCATCCTGATGTGTGGGAAACAGGAACAAGGAAGCAACAAGGTTAAACTTTGATCACCATTTCAGGAACCTCTATGGAAAATTCCCTCTCATTCACGTGGGAAGCTCCAGATAGTGTTCACCTTGTTGTACATTATGTCACTAAAAGCCCCTGAAACTTCACTGTTTCCTTCACCTCAGATGCCTATACCCTTTCTGACCTCGTGACAGGTAATGTTGAGGCTCTCACAGCAACCATTCTGGACTCTTATCAGGGAGTAGTCATGTAACACAGTGACCAAGACAGATAAGAAAGATGGACATGAGTATGCCAGAGAGATTACAGCCTGCCAGAAGAGTAGTGACTTTGTCATTGACCCCAAGCGAAAGCACGCTGGCCATGGAGGTGGCCCTACTGCAACTACAGCAAACAAACATGGGGACTGTCCTCAGGGCTGGTGTAAGGCTTGGGATGGACAGTACTCTCAAAATGCAATGTACAGGTATCCTTTTTGTCCACTTGAGTCCCCTCGTCTGATTCAGGATAGCCGTTCTGTTCATTTGGAGCAACTTCCTTTTCTGAGAGTTAAAATGAGGTGTCTGGGACAGCCAAATTTGCTGAGGCCGTATGACTAGTGAGACCTCATGACAGCCAAAACGAAGAGGCCTGCCCTCTCCAAGTTGTAGAGAGCTGTCGCATAATTGTAACTTGATAGCATCTCTACATTTTGATTAGGTAAGTTCATTGCATTTCAGTGACAGCTGAGAAACACATGGTAGACCATCAGGAACTTGTAACTTCCCATTAATTTGCACAATTAATGACATTATTTTCCTCTGAGCTCTCACAACCAGCTACCAGAACAAAATGGAGACACGTATTCAATCACTTGTACTTACTGTTGCTGCTAGTGCTACTGCCAATGCTGTCATTCCTAAGAGAGCTGGCAGCAACAGGAGGAAACAAAAATGTTTTTGTGACAGCGACTCTGGAATCTAAATAGAAAACGAATGTGTCAGAATTATGAAACTTAAAATACATTTCCCTCTATATAAGACGATGGGCTATAGGACTACTCTGATGTGGCTATAGGGCTGTTTTAAAAGCTGGCTGTAGGGCTGTTTATAAAGTGGATTAAGCCAAAAAAGGCAGTTTTATTAAGAGGCAGAAGTGTCTACATGCTGAGCTGCTGCTGAATAGCTTATCTAGAAAAGCAGTTGCTGCTCACAAGTTCTTAGGTGATGGCACTGATCTGCTTCCAGTTACTACTGATGTAACTGTACAACTGGACACATTGCCCTAATCAAAAAGCTAATATCTGTCACTAGAGAGAGGAAAAGAAAAGGTAATAAAAAACCCTCCATTTACTGGAAGGATAAGAAAGAGCTGCAGGAGCTTGACCTGAACTTGTTAAAATTTTTAAATAAAGTAAACATTGCCCTGTTGAGGAAAAGTGGTATGAAATTGAAGGTGACTTGAGGTTGCTGCGATTTGCAGGTTGTCCTAGCTTCCTCTCCTTTCAGTTGTACAATCCAAGGCTCTTTTACCACCTTGTAAAACTAAATAGAGCATTAAGAGAAGATAAGAAGAACAATGTAAAAAAGACAATCCAGGATATATTTTGGATTAATAGAAACAGAGCAGCATAATGCGAGGTTATTCTTGTTATACAGAGAAATACAGAGAAATGATGTATCTAGGAGTGATGGCACTAGAACTTGACTTCGAACAGAAATACAACCTTCAATGTCTGTAGTTACTTTAATTTGCAGTAAAAAGGTGACATGGAAGCATGGTATCAGATCCTTAGCATCTCTGAAATCCGAGGAAAATCACACATTTATATCTGCCTAGATTCTGCTCCCCAAAAGGAGACCCCTCTTACCATTCTCTGGTGTTTCTACTGTTGAAGGCAGAATGCACTCATTCTTATCCAGTCTGTCTGCAGACTCTTTGTAGACCTCAATGGTACTATTAAAGTGCTTAAAAAAATCCTCAGGAATGAAGTGACCTTCTTCATAAAGGTGACCATTTTCTTTTACAAAATCCTAGAGTAAAATATAGACTTCAGCTTGAAAGAAGGTCAAGGGAGATGCTCATTTCAACACCTCAACAAATGATAAAAATATCCAAAGACAATGCAAAATTGTTTAAATTTTTAACCTGCAGACAACCAGACTGTCTGTATACAATCTTCATAAAACATACAAGCCTTCTGATCTGAGGATTTCAAATTAGCTTTGCAAATAGAAATGAATTATTAATACAGTGTTGCAAAATTGCTAAGGAATGAAAGACAGTCAGTCTCCCATCCTATACTGAAAACCATGAGACTTTTTAAAATTCCCCTCATTAAAAAAACCCCCTCGATTTCACATTACTTTGCAAAGTTTCATATGAGCCTTTTAATCTGAACACACGAACACACGACAATCACTGGTATTGTTATGAAGAGAATGGGGAACAGAATACAATAGCTGGATACACCACTGCACAGAGAAACAGGCTGAGATCCCTGATAATGTACCTAAAAATAAGAGCGACTGTAAACAAGGAAGCCCAGTCACTCTGAGGTCTAACAGACAAGTTTGTTATGCCAGACTAAACATCATGATTGAGATCCATGTTAAGATGATTGACAGTTTTCTTTGTCTTTTTTTCTTAATGTCAGCAAGTCAAATTTGGCCTGGGGTTACTCTGTACTCCCAAGAACATGGTCTAAGTTTGTCCTACGGAAAACCTCCTGGTTTTGGCTCCAAAGTTATTTTTATTTTCATTTCCATTCTACAAAATAAAATTCCTCTTCCCCAACCACATCCCAGCTGAGTGCTTTGAATCATCAGGACAAACATAGAAAAGAAAAAAATATATGTACACTGAAGATTGGAGATAATTCAGTTTGAAATGGAAAAGTAGGGAATGTCTAAATACTCACAGAAAAGTAATACAAATACATGACAAGCTTACAAGGTTATTCCACTCTAAATGCACCTGAGTCTTTTAGTTAATTTGATTCATTCTGGGTGTTGAAAAGGTGCAATTACAACAACTAAGGACTTAGCTGACAAAAATAACTGTGTGTGGAAGATAAAATACTTGCTCTAAAGAATATGGTGGATATTACCTGTTTTATTCAGTGAGAAAAAACCTTCAACTACAAAATTTATTTTTAATTACTGATAGTCTGGTCAGATCTGGATAAGGGACCAGAAAATTAATTTCTTCCCCCCTTCCCTGCCTGCACAGAGAATCAGACATCTCTTGAGCGAGACTCTTGGAATCCTTCCAGCTGCTGTCAGAATCCAGAAACACATGGAAATGGACCAATATCCTCTGGTCTTTGCTGTGCCTTTGTATAAAAAAGTTCATTAAACCATGGAGAAGCTTTCAGAGCTTCACACACTGTGATATATACTAAGAGTATATTAATAACTTCAACCACACCATCTTTAAATTTACATTAAGATCACTAGCAAAATATTTAATTTAAGCTGGATACAAAAGGAAGATTTCTGCTAATTTAAAAAAAAACGAGAATTAATTAATTTTCTTAAAGAAGATAGCTGCATTTCTGACTAAATAACTGCATACAGGTCATTGTATATACTGTAATTTCTTGTAAGCCATTTTTCTTTGAAACAGGAGATAACAATTAGCCAGTGTTACCACAGCGTACGCAGTGCATTTCTAAACAAAGTGGGATTTCAGATGCACAGGAATAGAAATGAAAACAAATCTAATAAAGCCCTGGATATTTCTAAACTATTACTGAATATTGTGAAACAGAAAGTAAAAAATAAATATCCAGTATGAAAGCTGAAACTCTGTATAAGATTACCTTGTTTTTATCAAAAGCAAGGCATGCCATAAGATCATTAATTATCCTTGTGAGATTATTGATGATTGAATAGTTGCTTAAAACATCTGACATATCTGGAATATCTGAAAATTTCTGGAGAAGATTATGTAGACTCCTTGAAAATTCAGGCACCATCAAATGCAACCAACAGTGATTAGGCTGTCAGGGGACAAAAAGAGAAACAGATGTAAATTAAATATCAGACATTTGTAAAAATTGGTTAAACATCTCAATGTGCAAAAGTAAATTCGACTTCTTTCCAATTTAAACTATCTCAAAAGTATAAATTACAATTCTTCTTTACTGGTGCAAATGTTCTCTTCAGTCCTTTTGGTAATATTTCTATTCTCACTGATACTGACATATTTATGGTTGTCTGTTAAATGCCATCCCTTCATTAACTTCTCAATTAATGCCAAGTGTCTGTGTTGAGCATTTGAGCCTTGGAACATGCTGCTATGAACCCTAGTCCATGCTTTAATCAACCTATTTATTTTCTTTTCAATTCCTACTGCCTTAACAATTCTTTAAATGTCAGTTCTCATTTATTATTGTTGCTTTACATGACTCAGTTAACCCCAAAGATCCTTGATTTAAATTTCTCATCAGGAGGGTTTCCATAAAAGTTTTGCATGAAATCCCTGTGTGCTTTTATCCACCTTTGAACTAGTTAGCTGAGTTTATTCCTTCTCTTCAGCTTTTTCACTAAATGCCATTACTGGGAACAGTTTCTAGATCTAAAAGCCTTTCTTCTTCCTGATTCTTCGACAAGTGTTCTGCACAGCCTGTCACTGTACACTAACACCTATGCAATTAGTTTGCAGACAAAGTTTGTACAGCTGTTCACATGACTGAGACCTGGTAATTCATCTTGTCTTAGAGGGAGTCATTAACTACTTTTACTTAGATATACATAACAGTAGTCAAATAGAGAAAAGAGTCACCCAGACTAGCAAAATCTCTAACTTGGTATGGTCAGCAAAAATACAGGCAATGCATTAGTCAGACTGCAATTTGTACCTGATAATACCTTCCCAATAAAAGCTAAATTTTAATGGCAAATGTTATGAGAATTTATTCCATATATGACATTATTTTTTCCAATATTGAAAATGTCTCAACGCCTTCCAGATACAAAGATCTTGGCCCCACAAAGCCTAAGTACTCTAAGTATCACTAAACCAGTCTCCAATTGCTGCCCAGTGGATAAGCAGCACCCACTGAATCCACCTTCTGCAACACACAGCAAATGTTTGGCAATGTACACACTTCTAGGCTTAATCTCATCTTACTCAGTTTCTTCAATAAACCTGCATACAGATTCTTTATTAAAAAAGAAAATATCCACAGGTGTTCTGCTTTGATGTGTAAATGTTTCTGACAAGAAAAAATACACTTCACATTTTTGAAGACTAATCAGACTATTAGGCTTCCAGGCTTAGAGAACCAAATGTAAATACATTTTTCTTCTCCACCTGAATTTCCACTTCTGTGTACAACTCTCTCACACAATGATAACATGTGGCAAGTCAGTGATATCACCTTTTGCAATTATCTCAACAATGACTTAAAAAAGAAAGAAACAGAAATCAAAAATGATAGCATTTGGCTTGAGTCTGCTTCCCTTTTATCTTCAAGGACAACAAGGTGAGGGGGGAGGCAGAAGCAAATAAATCAGAGGAAGTTTGTTGAAACATACTCTGTTCAAGCAGCGTATGTTGTGCCATGTCTCACCACTCCCAAGAGACAATGCATTTTCTTTCCTCTGCTTTGGAGTAGGAACACTGACACACAACTACTGTGCTTCCCTGAACTGGAAATCTGGAAAACCTTTTCCTTTGAGGTTTTGTAGGTGAGCATTCTCCTCTGGCAGGGACTAGCATAAGCTTGCTGCTTCTCCTAGCGAGCATTTGGCAATTCCAGCAGGGAGTCTATTTTGTTGCTCCCGCAGTTTAGCATGTGTGTGGGAGTCTCCTCTCATTGAACTGTTCTGACCTACAAAGATGTATTTCACAAAAGTTCTAAGTTCTCTTTTCAGTAACGTCAAGCTGTGCAATCACTTGCTATGTCAATACCTACCAAACACAGGGATGAAACTGCTCAAATTGAAAAATGTGACATTGTTTGCAAGGAGAAATGGAGGTTTAACTCTGATATTTTGTGTAAACTTTGACCAAGATTTACATTTTAGGGCTATTGCAAACCTGATTTCCCTTGTACTTCCAGTAGCCCTCATTTGGCTTTTACTTTCTACACCTATTTAAAAGTTTGAATGTTATCTCCACTTCTGAATTCAGCTCTTTGCTGTCATCTTTGCCTTTTAACCTTCAGGTTTGACTACACAGTTCACTCTATACAAGACTACTTTTAAAGCCACTCAGTTGTCTTGAGCTAGTGCATAATGCAACAACCCTTCTGTTTAATGGATGGGTCAGTCTGTTCCTGTTACATGCACTACACTGGCTTCCCATCTGCTTTGCATTCACCCTGCCTTCCTACCTTTAGTCATCTATATTTGGGACTTGCTACCTTGGGTATGCTTCCCACTTTATGCACGCACTGAAGATTGAAATCTATTGAAAAAAATTGCAGAGTTCCATTTCAATCCCTTCAGAGTTGAGCAAAGGGCATTTACTTTAAGCAAAGCCATGGGTTTCCTAGCTTGCAGGGACCTTGCAGAACCGAGAGCAAAGTCTACTTATTCAGCCAGTCTTGCTGTGATATGCATAACACAACCTGTAATTCCCAGAGAGGAATTTGGCAAAGTGGGATCTGAATAGTGCTGAATACTTCCTCCTGTAAAGGCATGTGGCCAAGAGCTGCACCTTCCATTACCATGACTGAAAGTGGTATACAAAGGAAACATGGAAATCTCAGCGCTGAATTTCTCTTCTTCCTTTTTATTTCTTGGCTGCTTGTTGTAAATGTAAACTGGATCTAAATTTCTGGATATGATGCATCACGATGACATGGCACTGAAACTATGGAAAAGAATCTGCATACTGGCAGTTAAAACTGAACCATAGAGAGAGGCAAGAGTGAGAACAACCAGGACTAATTGCTCAAGCAGGCTTCCCGGCCTTCTTCATCTGCCAACACCCTTGGGAGCGCAGTGGAGGGAACGGCCTCAATCCAGCCCAACAGCTAATGGGCTGGAAGCTGGGGAAACCGCACTCAGGCTATGGCTGTCCTTCACAGATGTGAATATCATCACATCAGACACCAAGATCAGTGAATTTCAAAAAGCCCAGCAGTCAGAGGATGGTGGCAGCCAGTCTTGCTTCCTTTTTCTCTGAATATTGGCTATTATAAGAAATGGAAAATTTTCCATTAGTTTTATTTATATAGGATCTAGTACCTGACTTCCATAGCATTTGTTCTACAGTCTTCCTGTCTAAAGAACCAACTTTAAACTGCATTTTCTAAAGTACTCTAAGTTTTAGTAAAAGCCTCAAGCTTCCAGCAAAACTCTTAGAAACACTTCTACATCTGACATAACCCTTCATAACCTCAAAACTCAGGGTCCTTCACTATCCTGCAGTCTCCTTTTCCTCCTCCCATCTTCTTGTTATTCAGGATTGAATGTTGCTTCTGGCATCATTTTCCAGTATCAATAGGGAATATTGCTAGATTTGTCACATTGTTATAGGGTAGGATTCATTTTTATATGTGTATCACATACAAATTGGATTTTTATAGTGAAAACTTTGTACAGACAAAAAACCAGGTTCTAACATCTAGCAGATGATTTTCAGCTACTGATGTATGTGTACAATGATTCATTCTTAAGACAGGCACAGTGTTGTTCAGTTTAACTGACAAAATCATAATTTTCTTGCTTTTTTCCTTGCCTTGAAACAGTATAGTATTCAGCATAATTTGTACTTTCACCTTGTTTCCTTTTCTCCTTTCTATTGCAATGTATGCAACAACCAAGTTTTCATACATAATTTCAATTTTTTTTGTTAAATTGAGGAAAAACAAAAAAATATTTAGTAGATTAAGCAATAAAATTTTTTTTAATAAAAATGTTATAAAATTTTAAAGTGTATAGATAATGCTTATTTGAAAGTATCACTATGTATTAAATACGGGACTATATAGAAAGAATAACACAAAGCATGTTTGATATCCTACTGGTTTGTTTAGTTACTGACGCTACCATTTGCTGAACTTGGGGTTCTCTTTACTGACTATTTAGTATTTGTTGTGCTCTAATGGCATTTCCACTGGTTGAAACAAGGATTTCTACTTTCTTTAAGAAAGCAATATTTGACACAATGAAATAATACTGATGAAATAATAACATGACGAAAATTTCCCAGAAAAAAAAGTTAAAAATTTAATATGAAGAAACATTTTCCTAGAATTCCTGTAATTAAAAATGTTTTAAGGGACTGCAGGAATCTCTACATTTCTTTTAAATAAGTACTTGGGAACCATATGAAAAGTGAAATAAGCATTATTTAACTGTAACTTGCTAAGACATAGGACTAGGTACAAAATGTTACAGCCATCACCGGTTCCAGTGGGCTATTTTATTGGGATTAACTTGAAGTGGTTGTACATACCAGACTATCCATCTTTGGGACATATTTAAGGGTTATCATATAATCATTTGGGAGATTTCCAACCTACAATAAACAGATAATAAAAATGTTATTACATACTACACAAAGTAAGACTTAATTTTCATTACTGCATTCAACAAAATCTACCAAATATTCAACACAAATTTTCAGTAGTTTACCAGGTGCAGGCAAAAAAGGTTACTTACCTACTCGCTTTTCTGTGGAACTGCTATTGACCCTTATTTGCTCACAAGTGAACCATCTTTCCTCAGCTCTGTAAAATGCCCAGATCGGATCTGATCATGTTCAATGCTACCACTTCGCACATTACTGCAGAAACTCCACTGCCCTTCCATCTTTTAATGCCCTGAAGTGTTTACATGACAACTTCTACTGTAGACAGCAGAGGACCCAGAAGTATCTAGCCCTTTTTCCTTCAAGTAATGTCCAACTTCACCATGCATCTGAACCTAAATACTTCTCTGCCTTGTGCTTAGTTATGTACCAGGTCAGAAAAACACTTGAGCACAACTTTAACTTTGAAGTTGTGCCTCTTACTAATGATGAGCAATATAATTATATCATAGCAATGTCCTGGGGCAAAGGAGAACTTCCAAACACATAAACTGAGTGCAGCTTTGCAGATGTGGGTGAGCATGAAGTGTGCTTCAGCAAAGACAAGGAATGGAAGAAGGGTTCCCACTGAATTATACAATACAATCTGCCACAGATGGGATCCAACACTACTGTGAGACATGGTTCAACATCTGGGGAATGTGTTGAGTTGGGAGATGAACAGTCCAACAGTCACTGGACTGCCACAAATCCAGTCTTTTGAAGTATTTTTTTCAAAAGGTTTAACCGTAATATGATACTTAATGATAAGTAAACCTATTTTCTATCAATGAAAGTGTCAACTGATATTTCTCATCCTGGTTGGAAATCCATGTCAAAAACAATATGCACAGATGTAGCTCCTTTGGTGCAAAAGCATTTCTACTTCGGGTTAAAGATCATTCTGTTATGGCTGCTTTTGATTCTGCTGCTATAGCAACCAGCACAGGGATTTCTTTTCCCTCTGAGCAGTTTTTAGGTAGCATTTTGTTAGACAAAACATAATGTTGTATTTCTTAATTAAAAATTTGTTTCAGTTAAAAATTAAAACAGTTATTTCAAACTGTTATGGTTCTACAAATGATCAAGGGCAATACTTATACACAGACAAACACAAGTGAATTCCAAACATTTTTTAATTTACGTGGGCTAAGCTACAATTTTTCAGCTCAATGACAACTATCTTTCTCCTACAGCTTTAAAACAGTTACCATACAAATGATCCTTTAAAATTCCCTCACATAAATCAGTTTTGTTTCTTCTTTCATTCTTTTTCTATTTTTATACCTACACATTCTCAAAGCAGAAGTGCCACTAAAATTCTCTGTATTAATTTCTATTCACCTGGCATTTTGGGGAGTTGATTCAAGATGCTATAAATACTGAAAAATATTTCAATATATTTGTTCTTTCTTTAAAGCATCAGATTTATTCTAAATCCTCATCCAAAATTTTTGTCTATTATTCATTTCTTTAAAACATCATGGCATCGTGGCATACTAATAGGTATTCCATTTTTTTTTTCTAGCTTCCTTTGCATGCCTAGAGAGGTAGGATTAGCAGCACTTCAAGCAGCATAGATAGTGAAGATGCTACTCTATGTGCAAAGTTTCCCATACTCACTCTAGAGGGATTCCACATTTAGCAATGCCAGCAAAACCACTGTTCTTTAAGAAAGGTCACTGGAAGATTAAATTTGTTCCATATCAATGAACACTACAAGAATTGATATGCATTATGTATACAATCTACTTTCCTGGCATCAGAGCCTCTCAAGCACTTTTCACGCAGTTAAAAAAATTTAAGTGCCCAAGAGCTCTTACACATTCTCAATCAGAGCTGGAACATGCGGCTCAGCCTCAGATATTTTTCTCCTTGGCAGACAGTGAATCAGATAAGATATTTTTGAATTTACTACTAAAAATGAGGATCACTGTGAGGAAGGTGTCAAAGACAAAATACATGCACTGCCTCAAGACAAAACTTGTTAAAGTTTTGTTGACTGAACTCCACATGTCAGATGCTGTGCTGGTAAATGATGGCTCTCAGTCAAAGCGAGGGAGTTACATTTGTGTCTCAGACTTCCCAACGCATGCACAGAAAATAGGGTAAAGCCCCTGATGTAAGAGTGAAGGATATGTCTACACCAGATCGGCATTTTGCACTCTCTTGCTTTGCTGAAATGTATCTTGAAATTTTGTGGAACACTAACCACCAAGACTGTGATCGAAACCCAACCACTTGATTTTCATCTGCTGAAATGATCCTGAAAGGAATGAATGGACTCTGCACACCCACACTACAGGATGCCTGACTGCTGTGGCTTCCAACAAGGAGCAGATGACAAGGCAGCTCTGACCTGCCTGAGCAAAGGTGTTTGAAAAAGAACTGTCCCTTGAAACCACCTGAGTCCTGGAATGGCTTTTTTATTAGTTCCTCTACTCAACTCCATAAGTACGGTGACAAATCTGGGGGGCCACAAAACACCTGCCTGCATGACTTACCTTGGTTTAAACAGAAGTAACAGTTTTGATGATTATAGATAACGTCATCTGATAACCTTGCAAAGGAATGTATAGAATCAAAAGAACTCTGAATTGCAATTAAAATGTCACAAAAGATTTTTCTGATTTAGTGGCTGTGTGTAATTGTAGATATCCTAACAGGCTGAGAAAAGGTGAAGAGCAGGGAATCTAGACTTATGTCTTTAAATCCATATAAAACCAACAATAAGTGCAATATTCCCAGTTGTAACAAAATCTCTAACTGGGGAATGTCAGAATTCCTTTTGACATAGAGAGGTCTGAATATTTAATACAGCACTGTTAACATTGCATAACCCAAATATGCTTTAAAAAATGCTCACAGTCACATAGGGAGATGAAAAAAGGATGTAAAAGTGATTTGGGTGCCATAAACTACTCTTTCATTGCAACAGCAGGCATGAGAGATGACCTATCTGCAGCCACGAGCATCGAAATGAGGGCTACTGCTCTTGAAAATTCCTTTTATTGCAACTGATTTGAAAATCATAAGGAGACAAGCACAGATATAACTTTTTATACACATATCAAAGATGAAGCATGTTAATAAAGTAAAAATTACCAGTTTCCATTGTCAGTGTTTTCTTTTTTACTCTGAAGCATATGATGGGAAAAAAACATACTTTCCTTTTGGATGCCATTTCTACCTTGAATTTCTCTCTGTTTCTCTTTTTCTATTCTTTTCATAGAATCATAGAATGGTTTGGGTTGGAAGGGACCTTACAGATCATCTGGTTCCAACCCCCTACCATGGACAGGGACATCTTCCACTACACCAGGTTGCTCAGAGCTCCATCCAGCTTGGTCCTGACACTTTTCCAGGAAGTGCCATCCATGACTTCTCTGGGCGACCTGCTCCAGTACCTCATCACCCTCACAGTAAATAATTTCTTCCTTATATCTAATTTAAATTTCCCATCTTTCAGTTTAAAGCCATTCCCCCTTGTCCTAGCACTACATGCCCTTGTCAAAAGTCCCTCTCCAGCTCTTTCTCACTGCTTCCCTGGCTTTTCCTGCAGGAGCTTTCATTGTCTGTCCTTCATCTCTGCAATCTACTCTATCTCATCTGCAAATGAAGCAGTTAATAAAATCTTCATCATTTGGCTTAAGACAACATGCTAATGATTTCCGTTCACACTTTTTGCAGTCATAGTGGCAGATTATTTGCAGCATAACAACTCTGGATAATTTTTTATAACCCCTTCACTCAGGAGAGTTAGATACATTTAAAAATAAAAATCAAATGTGGCAGAGAGTGTAAAGTACATATTTACAGCAAAGATGTAATGTGAAAGCAAAGTATTTGACAGTATGTCTCAAACAAGAAACTGGTCAGTAAATCCTGACTATTGTTTGGGCTTCCAACATTCAGAAGAAGAAAATTGCTTTAGAGAAGTAGTTCATGGAAGAAGAGGTATCTTAGATTTTGTTAATGGATGAAACAAGAATATGAAGGTATATCCTGTACATACTGCACAGTTCAGTGAAAATTCTATTTATATGTAGGTTTTGATGTTCATATTTAACAAACATATATACAACTGGTTCCTAACTCTTATGCAAAATCATATGCACAATTAGAGCGATGCAGCTTTTTGCTGACTTACTGTGCTGAAAAGAACAATAGGGACGGCCTTTATTGACAGGTGCTGCAATTACAGTTTCATAATACAGAACATTTGTTCATCAAGTAATGTGCTTCCCTCCAGACATCTTCATTACAAAAGAAGCATGAGTTCACGTGATGAGTAGTGCAGAAAGACTGCTCTCTAAATACTTTCATTCTCTATAGGTATGAAATTAAGGTCTTTTAAAGTTCTCACCATTAAAAACAAAAATGATTGTTCAATTGTTCTTTGCTTCTTCAAATCATTTTACTTAGGATATATTCTTCATATGACAAGATTATATTGCCTAGATATGAATAAATTTAATCTTACAGGAAATACAAGTCATTTTTTTATGAACAGATAACAGTCTGGTTTGGTCTTACACTGATTAATGCTCAGAAACGTTATGATTATTGAATTTCTTTCTTTCCAATTCTATCTTCTGGTGTGAGTCTAGCATGATGCTAATGAAAATCCGGATTAAGACCATTGAAAACAAGTTATGCCACACATCTGTCCTCAATTTATTACTCAACACAAAGTTGATTAGGCAAATGACCCATATTTTCAGGCACTGCACAGCATGCCTTACTTATTCTTCAATAGCTTAGGCTTAGTACACATCCTGTGTCTATATTCACAGAGGGTCTTGACTGAAACATTTTCATATCCCTATAGTGCAATAAAGTTGAGCAGAACACAGCCACAGTTATGCTCAGAAGTTTTCTACAAGTAATGGAGGGGATTTACAGCACTTGGAGCAAGCCCAGTACCAATAAACAAAGACTAAGTTGTAGGGAATTGTGGCACTCTTTTGCAAGCTGTAGGTGCACTGCAGTAGAAGTGTGTGTGGGAAAAGAGTGGGGAAAAAGCCAAATGAGGGATATGAATTCATACTGCAAAGAATTTTAGCAGGAGATAGGAAGAGGATGAGAATCTGCCTGGAGTTTGTCAAGGAGCATCTTTCCTGCAGCCACAAACAGTGTAACAGATTCCATGGAAATAATGAGGAGAAGCTGAGGGCAAACTCAGCATGTGTTATGACAACACAGGCAGTGTTAATAGTACCTTTCAAGAAAAACCCAAGAAGCTTGCCATTGATAGTGAAAAAAAAGGAGGAACAGCTTGAAGGAAATAATTAGAAGATAAAGGGTCAGAGCAGCATGTGAACAGACAGAAGAGAAAAACCACAGAAGTTGAAGCTAGAAAAAGTTTTCATACACTTGATTTTTATCCACCAAGAACTTGCAAGAAAAATGTACTTATATGTCCAGAGAACTACAAAAATTTTTTTATCCTATTACGACAAGAAAAACAATGAAGGTGTTAAAAGCGAACTTTGAAGTGTCTGTGAAGCATCAAGAGCCAAATCAGACACCTATGCTGAAGACCTGAATGGCTGGGGAGAGATGGTGATGCAATTTTACAGTGAGGAAAAATGGCCCAGGAAAGGCTAACATTTTGGGGGGATGAAAGAGATCATAGTCTGCCTCTAGGGAGGATTCATGCCAAACTGAATTGAGGCTGATGTCTGATAATTTGTGATGAGACAGGAGGAAGAGAGGCCAATATCCTGAGGTAAATGATGGGATTTGTGTGCTACCGCTGAACAGACAGTTTAGTGCACACAGAGACAGGACTGTAGTCACGACTGTGGACAAAAAGGGTTAAAGAACACGACAGTCTGGCTGAGAATAAAGCATTTAGGAACAACCATTATATCACTGTTGCCAAATGTGACAGAGCTTGTGGGTAACATCATCATAACTATGGGCAATAACTATACACACAATCTACTCTACTCAAGCTTGGCAGTAGCAGAAAAACAGTGTCATCTGGACAGTGTGATTATTCAAACTGCTAGCACACATTTTGTAATCTGTATTTATATGTTCTTGATGTTTAAATTGTACTAAAGTGAAAGTTAAAGCATTTGTTCTCAGGACACATAATTGACAAGAAGTTATTACTATCCCCACACTACACAATTTCACCAGCCCTCACAGGAATTCTGTTGTTCTTGCATGCTTTCAACAGGTTTACATCAAAGTTTAATACTCTTCCATGAGATGAAATATTATCTGGAATAAATATGCCAATACTTAAAAATTCTGCCTAAAGGGACTAATTTGAAGCACTAAACATTTAAGTAGGACTATAGAGCACCCCTAGAGATTTACGCTATGTGCCAATGTATATAAAAAGGACCAAAGAAAACAAATTAAGAACACTGCACAGGCAGCAAATGCTAGGGGCTCCAATTTAAGTGTTTGATAACAATAACACTCATGTTGCAACTGTTTTCCCATAATGAAGCCACAATTTTCAGCTAGATTCAATATGCAGATGAATATATGCTTGTTAAGTATTCAGTATATATTATTTCTTTAAAACTTCAGTGTTATATCCTGCACTACTGCAAAACAGTATAATTATTAACTTCAGTGGAGTTAAACACCAATTGACTTCACAAGCAGATGCAGTTTTTCAGGTTAATGCAGTAGTCAATTAAGTAACAGTTAAAATTTCCTTACATTAATTTAGTTTTTATATGAAGCTGTGAGTCCTTCAGACTTAAACTTCTGGGTATAGAAAATAGAGAAATATATAATGAGTGTAACCTACACACCCAAAGATTGCAAAACCTGTTCAATTGTTATTGCCTTCATTGCTACAGCGATGTCTAATATCACACTATTTTTATAGATGGTACTTGTCTTTCATATACCCGAGGTAAAGACTTCTGCTTCAGTTCAGCTGTGTTTGCCACCAGTCTGCTCCATGCAAGTCAGTAACACAAAGACAATAATCTTTCATCTGCATGGGGAACAATCTGCTCTGAAAGAATGCTTCAGGAAATAAAGATTTTTGACAATTTTTATAGAAGTTTGGAGTCAGGAAACTACATATGTACATATACTCCAGCTTGGTCAAGTTAATCTCAACACTGAAACTACTCTCGCTGCAAAAAAAGTTTTTGTTCAAGTGACAGATGTTGATGGATTTTTTTTTTAATATTCCCCTGGTTCTAACACTGATTTACTAACTTTGCTTAGAAATGTAAGTTCCCTTAGACACTGACTATTGTTTAACATACAGAATAATGTAAAATAAAAGGTACTTACCAATTTTGCAATGTCATTCACATCATCTGTGACTGGATTGCCGCAGGAACTCTGGGCTTTGACAAGAGTATTAAGTAGGAGTATTTGAAGACAAAAGCAAGTGATAATCCAAGTCTATTTAGTAAAAAAGAAAAAAGAAACAAGAAACCCCAAGTAAGCAATCACCAAATATGAAGTAACAAGAGTTTGTAGTAATGTTTTTCATATGTGAAGTCTAGGGGCAACAATACTCTTTATCCTTCATGAGGGCATACTTGTACCATTATAGTATCATCTTCATGGCAGGAATCCATGAAAATACACTTAATTGATCCTTTCTGGAAGCAAATATCTTTAGAGTACTAATGGAAAAGCTAGTATTGAGCCATCAGGTTACTTGCACAGGATCATGCTTAGCTGGGTTTTTGGAAAGTTTACGGATACCAGAGAAGAGAAAGATACAAACTTTGCAGTATTCTTTATCTTCAAAATACAGTTGATTACATACTTGTCATTCACCTGATAGATCTGCATCTCTAATGTGATAAATGATAAGGAACAAAATTATACCAGACTACACCAAGACAAAAGCATAATCACAGCCATTTCATCTGAGTACTTAAACTGCAAGCAAACCCACAGCTGGACTCTGCCCAAACACTGACATCTCAAGCAGCAACACAGTACATTTTCTCCAAGTGACGTGCTCTGGCCTCTCAGAAGTGCCAGCTTGGCTTTGGCATTACATTCCCCTCCTAAATCCTACTGGAAACAGCAATGCAATGTACTTACACAGGATTGTGAGACTCGCACAGAAAAGCACCAGATAACTAGCTGCAATGCACCTGGGTGTCTCCTTGGATACACTGCCTGAACTTCCTCGCCTTCTGTTGTTCCTTGTGCTTCACTGGTTTCCCACAGAGCCCTGTGCCAAGTTTAAGCTGCAGATCTTTATTTCCAGAATGTTAAAGCATTTAAGTCATGGATAATCAAAAGTTGCCTCGGGTTGTGAAGCTTCTTGTGCCAGCTGACTAAAGCTGTCAGCAAAAGTCGATGATGGTGTACATTCACGGCCAGTATGTGCCTGTGCAGGCTCCTCAACCTCCATAAGGGCAGGACTGAGATCAGAATTTACTTTTGCACAAACCAAGATACAGCTCAGCTCTATCTGTTCTGTGTGACAGGTAGAGAACTCCTACCTCCACCCTTGCCTTCATACGCTCTCCAACCTGTCAATTTAAGACCAAAGCAAAAGAAACCATAGAGACAAAGTTCTCTAGGAAAACAAGAGAAAAATCACAGATCAAAGAGATGAAGTATCATTAGAGTAATCTAGAGGGCCTAAGAAAGAATGATAATACAGATTGCTCAGGAGCTTCATAAACTTGACAGAACAGTGACAGGCACTAAAGAGCTGTTAAATGACAAGGGTAATCTCTTTCTTGTATCTTGTACCTCTTAAATCTTGTATCTATCCTACAAGTAAGACTGGTAATTTGCTTTCTTAGAATATGGCTTCCGGACACATTTAGGTAAAACCAGTGTGGGCTGTTGGTGGAAAAGCCAATCCAGCCTCCTCTCCTTACCTCTTGCACTGGCACTGATGGTTTAGTCAGTTGTACCAGGCAGACAACTTCCGTTTTTGTTTTTCTGTAGTATTTTTCAGATTTCTGATCCAAGTAACTGAGACCACTGAATGCTCTGCCAAAGATGAGACAAGCCAGGACTGCTGATTTCAGTGGAGCCTGCGCTTGCCTTTCCCTAAACTGTATCCTCAGATGCCACAGGACACACAGAGACAGAAATCAAAAATATTCTGAGCAAAGTGCATTTTCAATATGCAACATGTCTTTTGAGAATGTCTCTTGCTTCAACAAAACTAGCATTTAGAAACACTTTTATTTTAATATTTGTACAAATAATTACTGAGCATAATTACCAATGTGAAGGATTGAGAACAATTAATAGTTCATCTTACAAAATCTCTGTATTTTATGCTATACAAAGCTTTGCAGTTATATATATATATATATATATATATATATGAACAATTTGAGCTCTGGGGAGATGCAAAGATGCTGCTAGTTTTAGAAAGGACCTTCGAGAGCTCCTTGCAGTGTATAAGAGCTCAAAGCTATTTAAGAACTGGTTTTAAGTGATCAAGAGAAACATCTCCCTTTCCTACATAAGCTCCAGAATCACAGAGGAAACAAAAGGTGACCTCAAGTTAATAGGCTACACCGCGCCCCGCAGCCGCCAAACCTCACCGCTCCGTGCGGGTCTTGGTTCCTCGATCCTGGCTTCAGTTGCCGTCACCGGCTCCGGAGGGAGAAACATCCAAAAGAGCAAGGGTCTCTGGTCTCGTCAGTCCGTTCAGCTAATGTACACACTTCAGACGCTCCAGAACAGTTGCTGACGGCCCCTGCAAGTCCACCACTAGAACGCGGAAGTCCTTGCTAGGGGAGCGGCGTCCCGAAGGCGCAGTCCGGACCGCTGCTGCGTATCCAGGTCGCTCGCAGGGAACCCCGAGAGGTCGGAGTCCCTGTTCGGGCGCCACTTTGTTGCGTTCCCTTGCTTCGGTCCCACCCTGGTACCGGCAGCAGAGTCCCAGCGCTACCCTAGGAAGCCGTTCGCGATCTGGAAGACTTCCTCGGAGTGCCGACAACGGGCACAGCTGGTCCGCTTTCGGTCCGGGGAGATGTTGCCCCCGGAGCGTGGTGAAACAGCAAAGAACTACCAGAGAAGGAGGTCTCTTGGTATGTGATTTCGGTAGGTTTATTGCCTCCAAAGGAAGCACATGGACCAAGAGCCAAGAGCAGCTTATTACATCGGTATTTAAGGGAGGAACAACACCCAATAGGATGAGGGCAAGGGGCAATACAGGGGAGGGGCTGGGGTGCATGATCAAATGGGGTTTAGGGAGGGGAGGGGAACAGAGAGAACAACGAATGAACTATGGAGTGACAGGGAATTTCCCAGAGCGGGAATAAATAACAGACAAGTCCATTAACCAATAGCAGGAGCTTGGGGTCCGTGGATTGGTGGTCCAACTGCTGCCCCTGGGAGCTCCGGGGGGAAACCCTCTGTCCGTGGAACCTGTCCGGAAGTCCTCTGGTTCCGAACCACCGCAACAGGCTACCTCCTCATTCAAGATTTTTGGAAATAAATTGCTGTAAAAAAGGCAAGAAGTTGACAACTAGCTCCAAAATGAAATAACTATACTGCTTTCAAGAATGAAAACTGAGTAGTTCAATCAACCTTTGGAGTAAAACAGTGCATTAGCAGTTACACTGGCAGGGACTTTTCCCTGACATGTTCATTGGAGATGGAGTTCACACCAGGAACTGACAATTTCTTTATTGGATTCTTCAGTATTGATTAGTATGTAAAGATGGGATTTGTTCACTGAATTGTGTCATGGTCATAGGATGATGTTCTACCTAACAATCTAATAATCAAAAAAGCAACAAAATTCTTTAACTGGAAATACTTTTTCAACAGATCAACTTAGTAATATTAATAAACACAGTAGCACACTCCAAATAAAACCAGAACATTGATGCACCTTGTCAATTTTTGTACTTCTCAATATAAAGACAGTCCATATATGAGACTTAAAATCACTGTACATTTTATAATTATGTAAATAAATAAGAATATTTTTTCTCCTATGTAAATAATGGGATTTAGAAGCATAGTAATTTTATAACTGCTATTAAAACCAAATGATTTGTAAATTGAGATTATTTGAGGTTTTTCTTGCTTATTTGCTCCCTGTGTCATCCAACAGGAACTGAAAATCTTCAAAATACTGCTAGTTTCAACATGTCTATTATACAAAATCTTTTCATTATTTGCACTTACAAAATATTTATATTACGCATGCCTTCAGGCACATTGTATGTAAGGACTGTACAGATCAAAGAGTTGAGCTATTTTTGTGTTATTTAGTAAAGACCAAACCTGCTATTTGAGCAAAACTTGAATAGACTGAATTAAATCAAGGACAGAACAAAAGGGAAGCTTAAACAATAGCTTTATAAATAGAGATACCATTTTTATTCTTTACTAAGCATAAATAAAAGTTACCTCCACAGCACTCATAACAGATTTCCATATTTAATTACCCCTAAGTTAACATGGGATTTTTCAAAGCTGGCCTCAGAATTTAGTCACATATCATCTATTAGCATTAAATTGAAGATATATGGCAGACGGGACGCAGACCTGTAAACCGAAGCGCCTCTTCCTACTTTTGGCTCAAAAATTACTCAATCGTCTTTAGATTCTGAAATCTCTTAAATACCGAATATTTAAGTTTGTGCAAGAGGAAAAAAATAAAGATTAGATTCAAAAGAATAATCAAAATGAAAGATTTCAAGTATACACGTTTGATTATTTTGCAAATGATTTGCACTATTGCTAATAAGCCATAATCTAGAATTTCAGTAAACAGCATTTTAGAAGCTTAGCTAGTGATCCAATGTGTTGAAGACCACCTTTTCAGTTGTAAATCAACATCCTTTTCATTTATGTTCTTCATTTACAATCTGAAGGGTTGACAAAAGATGCTGTGAGGGGTTTAGCATCTTTCACAGTAGGCTATGAAAGATACTCAATCATGTTAATGTTCAGCTAACTCCTTAAGTGGAAAGCAGCAAGGGGAATACCACATTGCTAAATAAACCAAACTTTGGAAAGTCTGGACATTTCCATATATCTAGTTTGTCCTGATAACAGTTCTAATCACAAGTAGGGAGAAGTCATAAAAAAAAGGCAAATAACAAACCACAAAAAAACATTAAGCACAGGGAGAGGCAGTAACTACACAGATGAATGGGTTCTCCATTTAAAAATTTCTTGCATTCAAATCATTAGCCATGGAATTTTTCAGCCCAGTTTCCTGAGCAAATCATCCAATTAACCACAACCAAGCCACAGCTGAAGTAGGCTAGCTGACAATGTGGAACAACAGTCACCCTGGGCCAGGCTTCCCAAATTTATTTATCACTTCTGTTAATATTGGAGTAGGAACATCTTTAAATATCAGCCCCTCAGACAGTGTTTACATGCTGCTTTGTTCAGACACAGCTTGTGAACTTCTGCCACAGACAACACTGGTTGGTCAGTCATGGATAGCTAACTTAACGTTCATACTTATGAACTTTTGTAAGAAGATTTAGAGAAAATGAAAATAGCAAGAAAATATATTTCTTGTCTTTTTTTAAAACCACAAAGCATCCAGATGCATAAAAGCATAGTAATTCTTTCCTATGTCTATTTAGTTACTTAGCTGTGAAAGAGATTAAATAATTATAGTCATAGAAGAGCTGTCTGACCTATTAAGAAATTAACTGCCAGCATAGGAAAATCTTTAAATGAAAGAAGAGCATTTATACAGAATGTAATCCAATTACCATTTTCATGGTATTCAGTGACACCTTCACACCTGCAAATGACAGTGCTGACTTTAATTCCCCACATGGCCGTGCCTAAGAACTGCTTATGTACTAAATATAGCTCAAGCCCCCAAAAAAGTGAGTTAAGTGTGGAAAAAGAAGTCACCCATTCAGGACCACCTAGTTCTGGAAACTGAAGCATTTGGCAAGCACATTTGGAACTGGCAATGTCCCCTGCACACTCTCAAGTACCCAGGAAATTACTCCAGAGCAGCTATAGGAGACACTGCATTAACTCTGAATAATGCATAGTTACGTATTAAGTCTAGTGTACACCCCAGTCCATCAAAACTGGCACCAGTCTCACCAAACACAATAGCCCATCAACTAGGGTGCTCTCTAAGCAACAGACCTGGGTTACATCTCCTGTAACCAAGGTAATTCCAACTCACAGGAATTGGGCTAGGTTCCTCTGATATATCTACCTTGTGATTACCATGGAATCATAGAATCATTTAGGTTGGAAAAGACCTCTAGAATCATCAAGTCCAACCATAAACCCAGCACTGCCAAATCCACCAGCAGACCATGTCCCTAAGTGCCACATCTACATATCTACCACTGGAGCTGATTTCCTGTCTATGATGGCTTCCTGGCTAAAAGGGGCAAACAAGGGGTACACTGGTGTTCCTGACCCTTACTTTTCTCAACATTTATGCATTTTACATTGTCAAGCCAATATGTAGAAAAATAGACACGTTCACTGAACAGGCATCAGAATGTCTGTGTGTATCCCTGTCTAACACACGCTCTTCCATCTGGGCACCCTAACTTCTGTGAAGCTCCCCAGTCAACATGTGAGTTTTCTTGAACAACCTTTTGGCAGTCCAATGAACAAAACACATAACTCCAGTTCAGTGAGTCACTCTGCAGGGGTGAGACACCTAAAAATGTCTGGATCACACCCTCCATGCTTTGTTATGATTACAAAATCCAGATGCATACTTTTATAGTGACTGATACCACTCTTCCTTTTTTTTAACAATGATGTGTAGTAACGAGTATGATGATAAAAGTAAGCAATAGAGAATATCAGACTGATTTTTCTGTGTTTTGATTTAAACACAGACTATAGAAATACTAGTTACTCTTTTTCAGAGTAAGTTTTAGAATGTTTTGGACACAAAATATTTTAACATATATTCAGTTATTTACAAAACACAGAATATTTTCTACCCAGTTCTGCATATAATATCTAAATTACATAATATGAGGGTACTTCAAGGGGTTAAGGGGAAGGAAATTAACAAGTTTGTGCTACAAATATAAGCAGGGAAAGGTGCCATTGCTACCTATATTCAAATGAGTTCAACAGGCAACCTGCTTTCACAGCTGTTTGACTTTCCCAACCCTAGAACCTCTTCCCCCACATCTTTGCACTCACTTTCGTATCCACAGGGGACTCCTAGAAAGCCTAATTATAACTGACAAGAATGGGAGTTTTCATCTAACTGTTCATTTGGTGGCAGAATGTTAAAGTGGTACTTGCTAGTGGAACCATCCATATGTGCAAAAGCAAAGCAAATGGATGTATTCAGACGCTTATAGGCCAGTTCCCTTCTAAGGTACACTGTTAATGAACTGGAAATAATTCTATTCAGGTCAATGGATAAAAGGTGGTCCCAAACCTGTTAAGCGCTAATGCAGAACTACTTTTTCTCCAATATTTTTCTTTTTCAGCTGGAAGGAGAAACCATCCTCTAGTTCTGCCAAGTTATGCACATCTATTTCCTGAATCAGACAAATTAAAGATACATAATCTTAACAGTGCTGAGAAAGTGATGAATCACACCATTCTTTCCCACCATCCAGATATTGGGAAAACCGGGAAGCTGCTCAGACTATATGCCAACTTCATTTCATACAACCTCAGGCGAATTGCCATTATCCTCTACCCCTTGCAGCTCTTCTTGACATGCAGCTGGCTGCTCCAGCCAATGTGCTACTGTTGTATTTGGTAAGGAGCACTCAAACTCCTGCTGAGTTTGGTTTGTGTGTTTCAGTTGAAACCAAGATGAATGTGATAATCAAGAAGTGTAAATTGATACAGAGTTTGCCTTGCAAATCAATGCAATTCAGGTATTTTGCAATTACATTGAGTAAACTACAAAAAAGTCTTTTAATGTGTAAATTAACATAATTATTTTCAATCTCTATAAGGATACCATTGCAAAATATTTGGCTGTTCTAAGCTCTGGTTCTTTAAAAATGTTATCTGATCCATAATAAATTTTGTCCACTCTTTAATCTCACTTGACAGTCAGGGATTCAGGCAGTTTCCATGCATTCTAAACTTGTCCTGGATGACAGCCAGTTTGTTTAGTTTCCAAGTACTGGGAAGTGAAGTAACCAAGAGACAGGTAATTATACACGAATGTTGCCCCTGAAACTCTTGTTAAAACCATCTGAATAAATATTTACTGATAATAATCCATCAGGTGGCATTCTAGTTCTGTAAAAGAGCCAGGAGATTTAAAGGACAAAAGTGTTTCAGTTGGAAGAAAGGATAAAAATTAAAAAAACTTCTAGATCTTGAAAGAAATCTTCCTATTAAATCAGAATCCGAGATTATGAGAATCTTCAGAGGTCCTGCACTTAGCATTCTTTATAGGACGTGTACTGGCAAGAGAGATTTTCTTTTCCACTTCTTGTAAAATTCCATAGCAAACATCCAGAATTTATACTGAAATCTTTCATTTTTCTATCTATAGAGTGATAAAGGCCAATACTTTCTTGTTCTGTTAACAAAGACACTGAAATCCAAATAGATGCACAATCAAAATAGAAATAAGCAGATCAGACTTCAGTTGACTCACCAAAACCTCCCACAAACTCCAAAGATGAAGTTGTCTTTTTTTTCCCTGCTGGGAACCTATGGAAGAGTTTTCTAGCATAGATCCATAGGGCATTTTTAAGTAATTTAAAGGTGAAGGCAACATAAAATACAAAATTATCTTTGCAGGGAGGACAAGCTCCTCACACTGTATGGAGGTGGATGATCTGACTTCCTCAGGGAATTAAAAGACATTCTCTTAGATAAGATACTTAATTAAAGATTTTTTCTAAAGATCTATTTCAGAGGTCTTGCTTATTTGCCAAGTTCATGCAAAAAAAAAGTCCACTATATTGAATATTCTTTTGAATCATAATGAAAATATAGACAGAGTAATCTTCTTTAATCTTGGACTTTCAAGCACCAGTAAAGGAAATGAAGTAAGACTTGTTACAGAAATTCTGTACTGGATCTTTAATTCTTACCATCTGCTACAAATTATATAGTATTTGAGTTGGAAGAACTACTATTCTGGCAAAATAAATTAAAATAAATAAAATCATCTAGAAAAGTGAAAACAACAGCTATTTTGATACTTGGCATACACTAAAACCCATGTACATGATGAAAATGTCCTCCCTTGTATATCATTCTTAGTATGAAGCAAAACATGCTAAGTGGACTCTTACTCTCTCATGCACAGAAACTTTGCTAGAAAATAAACTGCATTATAAATCTGAAGAGTTTTCAGTTCATGCTTGAGCCTGTGGAAAGCTAACATCAGGAAAAGATATTCTTATACAAAATGAAAAGGAGTTTAGGTGCTTTTCTTCTTTTTTTTCCTTTTCAGTCCTTTTACACTTTTTTTGTATAAGCAGAGGATGATTTTTGAAATATAAATCACAGAATCGTAAACCTGGTTTTAAACCAAAGACATGTTCTCAGAAAGACACTTTTCTGTTTCTTAACTGTGGAATTTTTTTATAACGTCCCTGATCAGGCGCTGTGTCTTTACAAGGATATAAATCCAGAACTAATTTCTCTGACCTGCTTGATATGAGACCTCATTACAAAAGGGTAATTGCTGAACATAGACTGAAACTAGATGCCAGTAAAGACTGTGTTTCATCCACCTACCTTAACTGTATTACATTTTTAGAATGACAAGCTTAGCTGTGATTAAAGAATACTGTTTGAAGCTCTTGGATATGCCAACACCAGCATAAGCTTTGACAGTGCTGATGGATGACAATTTTTCACATCAGTATTGTACTACATATTGTAAGATTATCCACTTCCTGACTTTTTATAGTTGCTGTCTACATTAGTGGTCTACAAGAACACTCAGGATAAGGTGAGGAAAGAGAGATTGCATTAATGATATGGTTTGCATCATGATAAAGATAATGGCATCAAGCCCCAGCAGCTTTCCTCTGTCCCTCTCTCATTGTGAAGGTCTCATGACCAACATCAGGCAAATGTGGCTCTCGGCAGTTCATCCAGAAAGGCTTTGGCATCATCTGCTACTAAAGGCAAATGATATCAGTAACCTGAATTCCAACACACAGGGATAGGTCTAGCCAGTCCTCCTTGACAGACATTCAGAAGATTGGTATTCTTGGAGCATAAATCTCTTCAGTAACTTTATCTGCCCATGCCACAGCAGGTATCAATTTCCAAAGTCACGGTGGGCTTCAGGTAACTCCTGGGACAGGTATGCTCCAGATAACATTTTGTTATATCCCACTCTTTTGATACAATAGCTTATATTTTTAATAGGACTGGATAAAAATAAATAGAAAGAGTGGAGTAAAGTGGAAATGGAAGGAATAATCACAGAATCATTCAGGTTGGAAAATACCTCTAAGATCAAGACCAACTGTAAACTGAGCATTGCCACCACTAAACCATGTCTCTAAGCATCACATCTATACATCTTTAAAATGCCTCCAGGGTTGATAACTCAACCACTTCCCTGGGCAGCCTGTTCCAGTGGTTGGCCACCATTTTGGTGAAGAATTTTTTCCAAACATCCAATCCAAACTTTCCATGGCACAAACTTGAGGCCATTTCCTCTTGTTCTATCACTCCTTAATTGGGAGAAGAGATCAATTGTCACCTGGCTACAAACTCCTTTCAGGTGATTGTAGAGAGTTTATCACTCTCCTGAGCTTCCTTTTCTCCTGGCTAAACAGCTCCCTAGCTCTTAGCTGTTTCTCTTAAGACTTGTGCTCCAGACCCTTCACCAGCTCTGTTGCCCTTCTCTGGACAGGCTCCAGCACCTCAGCATCTTTCTCATACTGAGGTGTTCAAAACTGAACAGAGGATCTGAGGTAAATCTTGGGAAATTATCCCAGATCTTCACTGTTCTGATGGTTAAATGCCTGGTACTGTGCAATGTAAGTGCACTGACTGGTTTATATCAATGCATTCTCATGGCAACACTGCTCCTTTGCTTGTGTATTTATACTCCCATCTTTCTGGTGTGTTGTTGTCATGTACTTATGAAGATCAACACTACTATTTGAGTCTTTGCTATGCATAATTAAAAAGTCCATTTGACTTTCATTGCTTCATGTCAAAAAAAGCAACATAAACCCCCCCAAACCTCATGGAAAAGAAACAAAATTTTCTCTCTTACCTCTTCTCAGATTACAAATTTTATTTATTTGCTTTCTACAGTACCTTAGTTTCACAGACTTTCCTCTCCAGAAAGTGTAAATAGAGGATTGCCCTAACTCTTACTAAGTATTGTAACAAAACTGTCACAATGGGTGCAGTATCCAACCAGGCGGTTACTTCTGAAGCAAAGACAAGCAAACCACCACTAAGTCACGCAACCTTTAAATGGGATCCCTCCTCGTTAGTCAGAGCAGTTTCTCCCATTGATAAGTAACTGCTGACACAAAAAGTATTCCAAATTTACTTTTCACAAAAGCTGTTTTCTTTGGATATGTTCCAGACAGCAGCACCTGCATCAACTTAAAAAGGTTCGGAACAGGAAATAAAAAGTTTTTCACTTTGATCCCCCAAAACCCCAGCTGAGAACTTTTCAAATTATGATGTAACATGTATGTTGGTGAGAAAAGTGATTTTGTATTTTGCTGAGTGTTGTGGTTTAACCCCAGATGGCAACTAAGCACCACACAGCTGTTCATTCACTCTTCCTCCCCAGTGGGATATGGGAGAGAATCAGAAGAGTAAAAGTGAGAAATCCCATAGGTTGAGATCAAGACAGTTTAATGGGACATAAAAAGAAGAAAATAATAAGATTATCAATAGTAACAAAACAATTAGAATATACAAAACTAGTGATGCACAATGCAAGTGCTTGCCACCTACTGACCAGCCAGTTCCCAAGCAGCAGTGGCCCTCAGCCAGCTTTCCCCCCAGTTTATATGGTGAGCATGATGCCATATGGTATGGAATAACCCTCTGACCAGTTTGGGTCACCTGCCTGTCTTGGCCATGTCCCCTACCAGATTCTTGTGTCCCCCCAGCCTTCTCACTGGCAGGGCATGAGAAGCTGAGAAGTCCTTGATTTAGGGCAAGCTCTACTTAGCAACAACTAAAAACACCAGCATGTCATCAACATTATTCTCATACTAAATCCAAAACACAACACTATACCAGCTATTAGGAAGAAAATTAACTCTATCCCTGCTGAAAACAGGACAAAGAGTTTTAAAAAAAATAAAACAACAAACCAATCAGATAGTTAGCCAGGCCTATGGTGAAAGTTTTCAACACCAACTACAACACTGATGAAAGAAGGTAATTCTGCTCTACAGCTGCATTAAATCTTGGATCTTTTGGGAAATAAGAGATATTTTAGGTTTCCTCCTATCATCAGTAGTGACACCTAAAATTTTGAACATAAGTAATAAAAACTGTTATTCATTCTTTCAGAATTCAAAAGATACTTTTATAAGCATTATTCTAAACCTAAATGATTACTTTAGGGCATGTAACAGGGATGAAAAGTATTTTGAACGCATTGATCACTCATAAGATGAGGGAGTGCCATTATACAACTCAGCTGCAGAAATGGGGCAAGGTTAGGGTCTTCCATAGTGAAGCCTGAGTTTCTGCTCCTTCTCACTATTTTTCATTTCATTGCAAAATTTACTATATCCCACATAATGTCTATTAATGATGTGCCATTCACGATTTAGAAACATGACTTTACATATTGAATGCTGTGTTTTACAAGCACCTTATACAGTGTGCTAAGTCAATAGAAGATCAAGTATGTGCCATAAGGGAATGAATGAGGAAAATTGAACAAAACAGTGCCTTGTTTCTTAGAAACAGTATGAGATTTAAATAAAATACATAACCCTTTCCACATTATGTTCTGTCTGTTTAGAAGAAAACATTGCTAGGCAATGAAGTCAGCTTCTGGCCCCATAAACAGCCCCTGCAGACATTTTAACAATTATCTATAGTCAATTTTTGAAAAAACTGCAAAAGGTTTTGATAAGATATCTTGTCAGGGGAAAAGATTAAAAGACCTACAGGCAGGCTGCTTAAGAGCCAGCATACTAAAAAACCAAAAAAGTGAAAAATGAAACCTCCACCTCATAGCCTTGGTGCTAAGTTTTTGTCTTCCTTCATCAAGAGATACAAGAAAACCCGTGAGGACTTTCAAACATGTTGAACATATTTGTCACAACAAAAATTCTGTTCTTCTTTGTACATAGTGTTTCTTGGTACAGTAGTTACCTGACTATTAGCAGGCATAACATCTGTCAAGGTATTTCCCTGGGAAACATGTAAGTTTAAAACCTACCATTCAAAAACTTGGAGCCCATGGTTCCATATTTGTCAATAATCAAACAAAGATTCAATGAGCCCATCACAAAAACTGCTAGGCTTCCACTCCCCCTAAAACTATACATTTTTGAAGTTTCACTAGATCTTGATTTTGTACTTCCTATCAGAGTACCTGAGAAGCTGTGCTGTACATACTAGTAGTGCTCCAAGAAATGTTTGTGAGAATTGTGCAAGTTTATCTCAGCTGTTTCCAAATAACACAGAGTAAAACAAAATCAGATTTAAAATACTTTCTGACTGGGAAAAAAGCTCCACAAATGCCACAACTTTTCCCAGATCCTGATTTCAACTCAGTTCTCTCATAACTCTCAGACAACACTTTATTTCCTACATAATTTGAATTGCATGTCTTCATATACATACTCAAAACCAAAGTGAACAATTTAGCTTTAAGGTAATGATCTGTAAAAGGATACATTACATTTACACTGTTATTAGAAGTACATTAAGAATGGATCTATATTTTTTGTGACAAGAATATTTATCCAAATGATAGACCAATGGATGAGATTATTCTCAAATGCCTTGAAGCTTGTGAGACTGCAGACAAATCAGGTAAGAGCCACATCAAATTAGAAACTAATCTTCAAAACATTTAAGTATGCTTGCAAGACAACGTAAGCACTGGGCACCCAATAAGCCATTTACCTCAGCAAGCTGGAATTACAAACACATTATGCCTTGTCTTAAAGTAATTACATTAGTATATTAGTAAGAAAAAAAATCAGCCATATTTTTTTCCTGTTTTTGATGTAAATTGAAAATATTTTCATGTGTCAAAAATATTTGTTATTATTATTCTAACTGCAAATTTTTACTGCAGAAAACGAGCATCAATTCCTTTTTCAAGATGTACTAAAATGCATCATGCCATTTTTAGTTTTTAAAATTTTCTGAAATTATTTTACTGAGACATATATTTTTTTTAAGAAAGCAGATTTTCAGAATGGCCATTTTAGGAATTTCAAACCATGTGTCAGGTTTTTCCAGGAAAATATAAGTTTAAGATGGCAAAAATGGGATGGGACTTATCAAAATGCTTCCTTTAACACAAAAATCTAGCAACTGCATTACTACACCAGAAACTCAAGCATATTTTTAATTTCTATGCACCTCAAAAATGGGACACACACTTTTAAGTGTTTTTTCCTGCTAATACTGAAGAGCTGTACAAGAGCATCTTTCAGGGATGGTGCATGGAAACTGCACTGGTTTTCAATGGCTAGAGCTGTGCAACAACTTTACATAAAATTTTGAGTTCTCACCATTGACAGTCACATGCTAAAGGAACGATCTTTCAGTATAACATCTCAGCTGTCATTACTTTCACATGTAATTGAAGTTCAGCTACAATATATCTTAGAGGGTTTTCCTTTCCTCTAAGCTAAGGGCTGAATTGTTACAGATGGTAATTTTGGCAGACGGTTGTATATGAAACTGAGTTTATAATTAGGCCAAATCTGACTTGTACAATTAAGACAATGAAGATTTGGAAAATAAGAAGTGTCAGATCAGTACATGATTGGTCTGGTGCCCACTGAAAACTGAAGAAACCTGATCAGATTTACAGAATGTACTACCTATACAAAAATTTCTTCTGAATTGCATGAATTAGAAGATAAGAAATATTTCATGTACAGAGTGTAAACTAAAGTAACCATGGCGTTTTACCTACTTAAGTGTATAATCCCTTTTTCTTCAGTCGAGGCTAATCAGATGGTCTGAAGCCATCTAACAGCTCCCTGCTGCTGAAAGAGGGCTCTCAGCATCTCTTTCTCTGCAGCTTTCCTCCTTCTGACATTCACCTGACCCCTAAGCAAGCCAGTAAATTCAAAGACAGTGAGTAGCCAATTCAGCTCAGAGACAAAAAGTAATCCCTGAGGAATGAGTGGAGGAGATGAGATGTGCAAGGATGAGAAGACTAAGACTACCCCTTTCTGGATGTGACCTCTTGGGCTCACTCAAACATATATCAAGCTGCATTTCAAACCATATTATATCTAGTGTCAAAAATCTTTCCAGACTGGTAATTTTGTGTTAAGGCAGCATTGCCCGTTTTAGCCTCTTCTGTTAGATATTTATTTATTCTTGCACCAATAAAGGATCAGTAATGTCCAGCAATCATTCTCTCTACTACTTCCCACATATCATTCAGTAGTTTTCTTGCGATCAACTTTCAGTATCTCTTCATACGCAAATTGTTCCCTTATAATGCTTTTGCCTATTTTAGGATCCCTATTTCTGTTATGCTCTTTTTTTCAATGGGAAAACCAGAACTTTTTTCAGGATGGATGATGATCACTATCATAAAAGCACTCCTCTTTCAAATTTCTCCTTCTACTGCACCCCAATATGCTGGCTGATTTGTTCTATTATGGGCACAATATAGGGATTTTTCATTCATTTTCCTGACCAAGCATTGCTACAAGAACATAAATAAGAGCTTGTAAGTAGCTTTTAGAAGTAATTGAAACTGCCGTTATTAATGCAGTTACAATTAGTTCAAAACATTCCTTCCAAAATGCATCCCCTTGCTCTTCAACACAGCGAACTCCACTTGCCATCATGCCATCTGTTCTCCCATCTCCTCTAAACCTTTACAAAGATCTTCAGAATCTCTTTTAGTTTCAATTTCCCTGAGTTATTTATGTAGCTTGCACATGTCATCAATCTACAAACCCTATTACCAGATTGAACTATATGGGGTTACTGACAATTAGAGAACATTACCTTTTAGGTTTTTGCCATGTTACAAATTAATGACTTGTTCCTACACTTTGCTTTCTGTCCGAAATAATTTTTTCCCACAAACTGTTATGATAAGAGAGATACGCTATGGGGCTACTTAGGTTTTTTCTTATGTCTTTATTTTTTAAGAATCTAAATAAGCAACTTCCATTCTTTCTCCTTATTCACCCATTTTGAAACACAAATGTATTTAGTGCATTGAATGAATTTCTTTTACTGGGCTTTTCTATTGCTTTCATTGAACTCTATTAATACAGAGTTCCCATCTGCCTTCTACCAAGCGAATTAAATACAGCAAGATCTGCTAGCAATGCAACAATAGAGGCAAGCTGGTAAGAAAAATTCTTTTCAACTCTGGACATATTCATTAATTCTAAAGACAAGAATTAAGAGTTAATGTGTTAAGAGGCACTACATATTTAAGAAAATTTAAAAAACACCATGTTAACCTATTTCTATGAAGTTATAATCACCTTGTCTTTACTGTAAAATTAGCACAACTTACAATTTATATCCTTCCCCGAACTTTTCATCTGTTCACATAAACTGTATTTTTAATCTCCTGGTGGTTTGTGGGTGGGTTTAGAGGGTTTTTTGGTGGGTTTTTTTGTTTGTTTTTTGTTTTGATTGGGATTTGTATAGACTAACAACTATAAACTCCATCAAAGTGTTTCTGGTATTCCAGTGTTTTCCCACAATTCTCCTATGTGTCCAGGAAGAACAGGCACATTACTATGATTTATACCAACATGCAAGTGCTCTCAGCTTACAGCAAAGAGACACAGGATAAATCCCAGCTAACTTCATCCTCACAGAATTGTGACCACAGAATTAATATGAATGTCATTCACATGCTATCTCAATGGTTTTGACTTATGCTAACTAGAGAGAACTGTAAATATCTAATCTTAAACCTGAAGCTCCACTTGTGGTTTTCCTTAAAAAAACACAGAAATTGTGGGGTAAACATTCCAAAAAGAAGTTAAGTCACTCAGTTTAGAGTTTGCTATGACTATGGAAATGAACACATAACTGGACAAAAAAAAATCTGAGAAAAAAATCTCCCTAAGTCTGTACAATTTTGAAGAAATATAAATGCCTATTAGATACAGATGCCTATAAAACTTAACTCTTACTTTTACTGATAATTTTCACAGGGGTTACTCATTAAAAAATGGAATTGTAAATTGTGTGTAGTGTGAAACAGAGCTTTACATTTGATCAAAAGCATTCATGTGAATTAGAAAGAATGGCAGCTGTCAGTAGTGAAATTATTCTGGTACATGGTCAAAATGTTTAGCACGCTCGTTACAGATATGCTGATAGAAAAACTCATACAGATATTGACAGAATATAATATGATTTCTTGGATTATTTTTACACCTAGTTCTCAAATGCTTCCTAGGATCATTCTTATTAAAGAAGACACATTAATTTGCCTGGCCTATTATGATATTTCTTTGGCTTCCATAATTAATCTCACAGAAAATATAATCCATTGTTGAGAAGATTAGTGTAAATCTCGTCAGAGCATATACTTTCCAATGTCTACACTCTAAAATTCCAGTAAGACTAGTCATGCATTTCCATAATTGATACCATTTTTTAGCAAGTTTACTTGAGTGAAACTTATCAATTTTTATAGACACAGAAAAAATCTTCCCCAGTTTTATAGGAATTGTACCATTTACTTTGAAATAAGTAATGGAGTATGTATATTAAGGAGACGAGTCCATCATAGTGTATAAAGCCAAAAAGAACATAATCGTTTGACAAATAGTTTGAACAGGTACTAATTCAACAATAACTGAAATAATGTTCTTGGATGCAATGGACTTGTTTCAATAGAAATAAACCAGATTTTAGTAGGTGTAGTGGTTTCAGTTCACCTATTCAGGTTTGTGGCTAAATGCCAACACACTTACCCAAATTTACTTGATTGTTTGTTGTGAGATGAGGATTAGGAGGAGGCAAAGCAGGCTCAAACTTTATAAAGTACAAAGAAACTTTATTAATATACCTAAGACAAAGGGAAAAAAAAAAAAAACCAAGAAAAAAAAAACCAGAACAAACTCCTCAGACCACCCCTCCTTCCCCCACCTCTCCATTTCATTCTCCCTGACAACATACAAAAGACAACACTTTGACCTCCAGTCAGTTTACCACCTCTGAAATAGCTCTTGTTCCAGTTCATTTAGGGAGAGAAGTTTCTTTTGCTTACACCATGGATTTACTGTAAGAAAAATACAGTTTTTATGGGTCTTCTGCCTCACCATTAGCCGCCACCCGGAGCAAAGACCAGCTTAATGGTGGATCACTCCCATACCAGTAGCCTTCCCACAGCCACTATGGTGGGTTATGAACAGTCCACAGGGTACCTGTTTTAAGGATGCCCAGTTCAATTGCAGCAACAAAGAAAATCCCTTCTTCTGTGCTTAGCAACAGGTTCTCCTGACAACTCAGGTTCTCTGGCATTCCGTCCGGGACCAGGGCTCTGGGTCACAGCCTCTCCTCTCTCTTGGTTCTAGTTTCTCATCAGGCTGTACTTTTTCAACACCTACTTGTCTTTACCCAGGTATTTCAGTTCATTGGCTGCAATAAGAACTTCACATCCCCCTTTTGGACTATATCTTCATATATTACAGGGAATTTATTAGCTCAGTCCCCAACCATGGCTCTCCAAAAAGAGTTTTCAGCTTCACTCTTGAAGCACTTCTCATGCACCTCCCTGTAGATATCAGTTCTGCTTTCCTCATAGAGGAAAGTCTCTATGTTGCGTTTATGTAGATGTCCTCACTCGTTCCTCTCTCTGCGAGGAAGGATGGGTGTCTGTGAGTTTAGTCCAGGCATGGACAGAGTTAATCTCTGTCTCTCTCTCCCTGGCAGTGTGACGATCACGTGCTCTTTGCCGGGCTGCTTGAACAGGTCCGAGCTGGATGGCAGAAGCTCTCAGAGTCTCTGTGGCCTGGTTCTGCGGAGCTGGCTCGGCCTGGTGGGGTCATCTGGGCCCGGGGTGACAGGGCAGGGCCGGGCCCGAGCTGGATGGAGTCCGGCCCGGCCTTTGCCTGGCCCAGAGCAGAGGCCTGGCCCTGTCTCATGTAGCTGACACATCGGCTGAACTGTATCTGCTGAAAATTCTAGCCGGTTTCCTCCCCCATTCCCAGCTGCAGCGGCATGGCTGCTCCAAACCTTCAGGCCCCCCCCTCCCCCCCCCCCCCCCCACCTCCTTGGAAGGAGTGGGGGGGGCTGGGGCCTTACCAGTGAGAGAAGCAGGAGATGCACCTCTACACAGCAGCAGGTCGAAAGAGGAAGAGCTTCAGAGGGTCTCTGCTTATATATGGTTTTTTCCCCGAAGGCGGATCAACTTTTTAATTGGTTTATTTACTTATCAATCCTTAAAACTACCTGATTATAGGCTCTCTCTCCCAGGAAGGAAGTTACATGCCTTCCTGAAGGATCGGTCACTTCCTAGATTTTGACCCCTCCGGCCTAACCCAGGACAGTAGGTTAAAAGCAGATTAACTCCACTTATGTCTCAGGCCATGTGCAAATGTCAACAACATTCTGTTAGAGTGGGAAATGACCAAGAGTACTGTAGAGAATCTGACCATTACTGGCAAATGTTTAGCTGATCCCTAAAACCTGCATGAGAGAAAAGATTTTTTTAATGCACTGAGGAGAACAAGAATATAGAAATTCACTTCAGTTAATAAAGGATTTATTAGACCAGAACTTTTTAAAAGTAAAATGAAAGCACCAAATCAGGTATTTCTCACTTGGTTAGGTAACAGAGCTGAGAAGGCTTCTAAAAGGATTTCCTTTAGTCTCAATAAGTATCTAATCATTAAAATTAAAAAAAAAAAAAAAAAGAAAAAGAAAAAAAAAATAAAAGTGACAATTTTCTTAAAATATTAAGAAAATTACTGACTTTACAGAGAAAAAAGGTATTGTCACTTCTAGAAATGGCTGACCAGTATTTCAGAGGGCTCCTCCTAGCTGTAATAATAGCTTGCAAGTGTCGTAATACAAAAATCCCAACATATTCCACGGAACAATGGATTTGTTCTAATCCTGTTCAAAGAGATACTTTGTTTCTACAGATGATACAAAATACAGTAACAACAGGTTATTCAGAGGACTAATATTTGAAGTGGGCCCCAAAAGGTAATGGGAAATAAAAATGCCATAAAAAATGTAGAGAACTGGCGATGCAGCTTAAGCTGTATGGGAACAAACAAGATGCTGACAGACACACCTTCAGTACTGTGGATACTGGGAGTGCTGAAGTTCTGTTTTCAGAGGTGAGAACACTGACTTAAACACAGCAGAAGCCAGGATAGGTGCACAAAGAAATGAAGGTAGTTTTCTGTCTTAAGGGGAAGAGGAGACAAACTTGCAGTCATTGTCAGATGTGGCCTTGAGCTATGATAGGGAATAAAAATACAGAAGAAAATGGATGGAGTATTATGAACATCTGACTTGAGATTGGAGTACATTTTTAAAAATACCAAGATTTTCACTGATTTTAGCAGCCTGAAATGCTGCTTAGTATTACACTATTACTGGAACAAACACTAAAGAAATATATCTGAAGTTTGGAACTGACTACAATTATGGCCAGAATTTTAGTGAGTGCATGGCAAATCTAGGGCACATTCTTTGCCAGGGATTATAATACAGAAGATCAAAGCACCTTCAGTGACAGTATTTAAATTTACAGTATATAAGAAAGGTTTGCATTTCCTAGAAAATAAAGCAATGCCCATCAGAATCATTTAAACTGGTGCCAAATACAGCACTGATATGTTTTGCTGTTAGAATAGAAATGCAATCCACACATTGCTGAACCACAGTAACTTGAAAAAGATACCAATTATGAATACTGGAGATATATTTTTCCCTCCTTTTTAAATTAACCACCAAAAAGCTCTGTTTATTCAGGAACATGTTTTTTAATCCAAACGAAAGAGGGTACCAAGCAGTGTTATACAACCTTCCTAAATTAATTTGGCTGACTAATGCTCCTATTCCTGCATGCTTCAAAGTAGTAAAAGAAAAACCAATCTCGGGAAGAACTGACATTCAGATCTGTATCAGTTTAAAGACATAATGGATAATGTTGTCTGCTTGCTATTTAATGCAAAAGGCAAATTTTGCTGAGTTCACTTAATAATGAGCAAATGGAGGGTGGAAATTAGAGGGTTGGAACTTAGGACTTTTTTACAATAGACTATAAGCATGTTTAAATTTCAACCTCCCTAAATTTCTAAGCACTTCATTTAGTGAATTATTTTGCATATATACAGCATATTATTAATTTAAATGTATCATGCCTGACTCCTTAGTGTCTTATTTCAGTTAGACCACAAAAGCCAGCACCTTGGTATCATATTCCCATTTTATACAATTATGAAATCTCCATAAAGAGAGAGGAATTTTTTTGGACCAACATGAAATGGAGGAAGAAACTTCCCTACACACTTAAACCCTCCACATTTACAGGCACTATACAACATTAAATATTATATTATATATTATTTTATATCAGTATTATATATTAATATAATATTTAAAGTATAAATATATTATATTAACTTATTTTAAATGAAATTTTTATATCAGTGTATTACACCACATTTTCAGAATGTGCTGTACACACATCATCAAGTTCATTCTTTTGTCCTGGAACAACTCTTACAAAGAGTTGCTGTATGCTTTGCACAGAGTTCATTTTGTGTTTTAAACAGAGATAGATTTCCAGGACATGCACAACTTAGTTTTACAGTCTGACTTATACTGCCAGAATAACTTTTTTCCAAAAGTAATTAAAGGTCATGTGTTACTAAACAGACCAAAGAATCCATCCAGGAATTATGTATCATGCTGCAAACATAAAAGGAAGACATACCTTGGTCCGCTGCTACCAAACAAGCACAAGCTAATGAGCAAAGTTACAAAACAGTGTAATTCATTTAGGAGGGAAGACACTGGAAGGTTATCAGTACGAGTCATCCTGACTACATTAAGTAGAGAGATTCTAGCCATAGGAAATGCAGAATCTAGGTCCACAATAAATACACTGCATACACTTAAAATATCTCTAAAGCTGTATTTGGGTGCTTCTAAAAACTTCTCAAAGTATATCTAAAGAAGAGATGACAGAGCTAATTGGACTAAATTCATCCTTGGCCTTAACTGTCAGTGAACTGATGTCCCTGGAGCTGATGGTAACAGAACAAATGAAAGGCAGAAGGCCTGCTAAATAAGACACTGGATAAGGGTTTATTGTCACTAAGACAGTTAAGGTGATTGAAGCCAGTTCAGTCACATGGGATTGGCCAAGCTACAAGAACAGATATGACAGACAGACTGATATTTTCAGACTATGACCTGAAAATTCTTAAATCTTTCTGAATGGAGGTTCAGAAGGTGGCATGATTCACAATCTGTGAATTAGCACTTGTGGTCTGAAATACAGTCTCCCCCACCTTCTTAGCTCATGTGTAGCCACCCTCAAGATTGAACAAATAAACCTTCAACAGAACAGCTTAAACAAGATAGACTAGATAGTCAGAACCTTCCCAGAGACTTAAGATGCTACCCAAGAAAATATGTGAACGTGTGTCTCCCTCACACCAGTGCGTATGCTCACATAAATTTTTCTAGATTAGCTTTTCAGTCTTGATTGAATCAAGGTTGTTCGCAAACCCAGAGATAATCTCTGTAGACCATACATGCATCCTTTTGTGACAGCCCAGACTAAACCTGCAGACTTTGCAGAGCATCAGTCCAAGTGTGTAGCCCACTGCCTGGCCCAATTCCAAGACTGCCAGGACACACCACCTCTCTCTGACTTCCCAGCTCTGCTACCCAAAATCATTGAGAAACCAGTGAAGGTAGAAGAGGACTGAGATACCCATCTGGACTCCTAGAAATTCTTCACTGGAACATTAACAAATACATGTGAATGACTGTTATACAGGTGCCAAATCACAGGTGGGAGAAAGGGTAGCTCTTGTGGCTTGGGCTAAATATGATCTTGAGAGTCCTGAACTTGATCTTCTCCATTAAGTAGGTTTTGCAGCAAAAGTGAAGAAAAAAAATTAACCAAATACTGCAGTCCTTGAATGCTTACAAGTGTTTTTTTAGCAGCAGTGAAAGTTTGGGGCTGGGAAGTAAGTGAAAGGTGACCTTTCAGAAGATCTGCTTGAGAGATCCTTCCAGGAGCACTGACCAATGTGAAGCAGCACTCAGCTATTGGCCCTGCAACAGAGGAGCCTGCACTCAGTCCCCCAAGCCTGCACCAAATGGTCTCACTTTTACTGTTTCTTCAAGTGGTGATGAAATAGCTCAAAGCTAAGGATTTACCTCCCCAGTTTGCAAAACAGTGTGCTCCACAGTATGGCTGCAAAGCAGTGAGAACAAGGGACTTCTTCAGGCAATACCGCCAGTGATATCTTAGACCTGATGCTATTTTCACCTTGCACCCAAAATTAGGTCTGCTCCACACAGCAACAATAATGGCAAAATACATATAGAGCAGAAAATTCCTAATGAGATTTAAAATCATTACTGTATCCATCTACCTTGTATAATTTAAACATGGTTTAAACAGAAAGAGCAACCAATCATTCATCCAGTGGTTATTAGATAACTGTAGGAAATTAGATGACAATTTATTTCCTATACTAATATGATCCAAAGTATTCATTAATCTGAACTCCCAAACTGGCTTTTATTCAGACATACAGTAAAATTAATGTCATCATTATCATACTATTAATGACCTCTGATACTATACATGCTATCAGCTTTAATAAAATAAAATATTTAACACCATTTTTGTTTTCTCATATTTTCATTCACATACTATTAGGTGTCTGATACTATTTACATTTGTCTGTAAGTAAAACCATCCAGCAAAGAAATCTGTATTTCATGTGTTCCCTGCAGCCAGTTATTTCAGCACTGGTAATATTTACAAAAAGTCAGTTTTGCAGGTTTACATATGACTGGGTAGGGAATGCAAACATGGGTCAAACAACAAAATTAAAGAGAAGCGCTACCCCTTGCCACTCACATTTGTCCATCTCCTTTTCCCACAAACACATGGAGAAAAACACAACCAATAAAAAACAAGCAGTTTTACAATGTGTTTAAAAGGCTGACTAATCTCAGGTTTGGCACACCAAAGACCAGGGCGAGAACAAGCACTTTCGTTTTCATGTCAGCTTCCACAACACTCAAATGGAATTGTGTAGGGAGATTTTTCCTTCCTTTGCTTCTAATAAATGGGTGTTGTGTTTACATACTGCATACTGAGCATTGTCCATCCGAAGCCAAGGGCTGCATCTTGCCAACTCCTGACTTTCATACAATATGGCGATTACATGAGCCAGCATACCATTAAATCACATAACAAAACTTGGAGAATGGCACTGTCAGCTTGTAGAACCGTACCTGAAGAACTGACATGCAGTGCATAAAGGGAAAAACTAGATTTCAGTGCAATGGCAGAACTGGGTCAGGAGAAGACTGGGTTACTGGCCTCACTTTAAATGACAAAGCCAAGTGCCAAATACTTCACAGAGCTAAAAACTTGCAGGCACATAATAAAAGCACATGAAGAAAACAAAATAAATAAAAAGATCACTAAACATGCCTTACAAAATGCACCCCCACCCTTGAATCTTTCAGGCAAATTCTCTTTTTCTGTTTAATGAGCAGCAGATCTATATCTACCATGAGCTCCAAATGTCTTCCAGTGCCTAGTGTTCATTTTTTTGCAGAATGAGCAAGGAAGACTGATGATAAGAAGTCACTATTTCCCCTAAAAGCAAGCTCACACCAAGGTATCAGGTATCTGATTTGCATTTCTGATTTAGCCTGCTGATATGAGACTGGAAGTGCCAATTTGAGAACTAATTCTTTTTTCAGGTACCAGTCACCAATAATTTCAACAGAGGCTTCCACTTCAGTGACACAAACACACAGATAGGACAACCTAAGATGGTAATTTAACCGCCTACAATAATGCACACGTTCAGAGGTAGAAAGCTGTGCTGAGATCTATGACACTTTTAATACTGAGGTTTCTAAGAGGATGTGCATCTAACTCACTGCAGGAGGTCAAGTGCCTGAACCATGTATCTGTGATACCTTAACAGATTTCAGAGCTACCCCATAGGTGACCCCTCTTTGCAACATATTTCTTAGTAACTTAATCCTATTTAGATTGTCTTCAAATCACACAAAGAACAAGCAAATCAGAAAACTGCTACATGTTTTTGCAAGATCATATCACACCGGCATCACTCACCCTGTTTTATTCAAATTGTAAAAGGCTGTCCAGGCATTGGTAACATTTTATTTGTTGTAATATTAGCATGCAAAAGGACATAAACTCACTTCTGATAATAGTTTTAATTACTAAGTATATAAGCCTACAAATCCTCTCATCCAAGTAATCCTTCAATAAGATTAATTCATGGAAATAGCCCCATTGAAAAAGGATTTGTATGACTGAACCCTAAATGCTTAATCACATTTTTAAAGAAATCATGACTTAAAAAAAATACAGGTGTTGGTATGTTTAAAACAGAGGTGTTATATATCCATCAAACCACAGAGTTTCATAAACATCACTTCTAGGACTGACACTGTTGGGAAATGTGCTTCTGCAGTTCCTGTGGTTTCTCAGGTTAAGACTGATTTAAATAAACAGACCAACTTGCTCACGTTGAGTCTAGTGCTCAGCACGATTCTTTTCTTTCAGCACTTTCGTTGTACTGACATACGACTCAGCTACTCCTTCAGCTGCACTAGTTATAGATTATCACTGTGCAACATTGCCTCAAAGATCAAAATCCCTGATTTCTTTTAAACAATATCCAGGCATTACCAAGTGTTTGCAAGGCTCAGTGAGTGTGTGGTTCTTGCTTTCTGTACTATGTCTATTGCAGAATATTTTATTGTAAGAAATATTAACTTCTTTCCTGGTTTGCCAATCTTGTTCTTTTCACTATGACAGTTACCAGTCTAGACAATGACAGAAGTAGCCACAGGAGAGTATATAGATTAAGATTTACTTTAATGTGTCGAGTGCCCCCATGTGCTTAAGTCCTCCTCCTTGTACCCACTTCACTTTGTTCTCTCTTTGCACAGGATCTGCATGGCTTTAATGTCAAGTCTTCTTGAAGTATCTCCTGCTCTGATCCCCTTGGAATGATAAATGGTTTGGTATCACATTTGCTTGCTACTCCTTAAAATATAGGAAACAACCCTTTGGAGAACTAGGAGTCTGTCAGTGCCTCCAAAAAGCATGAAGCATAACTGCTTGAAGGCTGACAGATGCTTCACCACCATGACAAGAAGCTATTCCACAGGCTACAGCTTGTGAGCCCCTGAGTCAAGCCATATGGTCCTGAATGCCAAGACTGCCTGTCTTTCCCAGTTTATTGGGAGAGAGGAATTGTTCCTGCTTTGTTCTGAATTTGCAGAAGTACTCTTGATTTTTACAAGTTTACAGTTCAAATGTAATAAAATGCTTGACTGCTTCCACTCATAAATCCTCATTCGTTTGTTGAACACTTTCCTTCACAAAAGAAACAGCCCTTCTTGTATGCTTCCATGGGGTAGGATAACATCTTGTGAATTTTTGCTACCCACTCCAATATTAAATGAATGCATACAACCAAGCACACATAAACTCGGCTCTCAGACTTTAAGGGACCCTTCACAATTAATAATCTATTCAGCACATGTAAATAATTGTGTATACAGGGTCTGAAAAATCTTTGAGGTACAAGCCATCTATAGTAATCTAGTGTGAATAACAGCAATGGATGTACATTGCTAAAATTCAGAGCTGATAATTTAACATAAAACCCCAGTGTACTACAGCATCACAAAAATTAAGTCTCCAAGTTTTAAGTTCTTAAAGATGGGTACATTCTCCAGTGCTTTGGCCAGGTGAAATTTAAATATTTCAGACAGTGAGTATTTCTAATTCCTGTCATCTCTTGAAAAATTATTTAACTACACAAAATACTTCAGTAAGGTCTTTCTTAATTTTTTTAAAATATGTTTTATGTCTTTTCCAATTACTGTATGCTGAAGCATCTTCACTGGTGCGTAGGTGACCCAGCAATTGCCAAGAAACAGACGAATGCAAAAAGTATCTTGCTTCTAACCCAGAAATGAAGGAGGAGGCAAAAGCCCCCAGCGCAGAAGCAGCGGTGTGCATGTCCATGCATTGTTCTCTCCCGGAGCAGTTCTGGCTCTCGCTGGGGTCTGCCAGGACAGAGGGTATCGGCACCTTGCTAAGTCCAGCCTTAAACTTTCTCCCTTTAGTTTCCTCGAGCTCCTTCTTGTTACAATTTTCCACTCCTGTCTGTCCCTTGCTTCCTTCTAAAAAACGCACAGCATAGTGCCTGCAATCTCTACAGAACCTGCAGAAATAATGGCAGGGGCCCCCGCAGCGGCACTGAGCGGTACTTCCCGGCGGGATGCGGGAGGACGAAGGGCGAAATGCCGGGGTTCCCACAGCACCCGCCCGGCGCCGCACGCTGGAGCGGCGTGCGGGGACACACCGGGAACCGCAGCCACTGCGCTGCTGCCCCCGATCATTTCATGTTCTCGCACTCGTCAGGGTAACAGACAACTGATTTATTACGGAAATTTTCCCAGTGCCTTCCGAGATCTCCCAATGCTCGGCCGCCGGTCCGGCCGCTTGCTGCAACTTTTCCACGGGCTGAGGAACGCCGAGGGCAAGACCAGGCGGTAATTTTTTTCTCCCCCTCACCTCGCTCCCCCAGCCCGCTCCCCGGCGGCAGCGGGTCCTACCCCCGGCGGGTACCCCCCACCTCTCGGACAGCCCGGGAGCCGCCGGCCCCACGGACGCGCACTCCCCACCCGTCGGCTTCCCCGGCCCGCGCCCCGCTCCGCTCCGACGGCCCCGGCCCTGCTCCGCCCGCGGGCAGGTGGGTGCCCCCGCCGCCGCCGCCCGGCCGCACTCACTTGTGCCTTCTTCATAAGGAACGGCAGCGCTGCAGTCCAGCCCAGGCGGCCGTGTGCAAACTCTCTTCAGCGGAACTGTAGTTCCAGCATAATGCAGCAGCCGATAGTCCACGCATTGGGGTCGCCCACGGCGAGCCCCGCGCTGCCTCCGCCCGTCCCGCCGCCGCTCCACGCGCCCCGCTGCGACCCCTCCCAACGGCCTGAGCGTCCGCGCTCACTGAAGCCACCGCCGGCCCCCGGCCAGGTCTTTTATATCTCCAGAGATCTGCCTCCAACAGCGGCGGCGGCAGCCCAGACAGGACACGCCTTTCCCCTCCCTCCCGCCCTCCCGGACGACCGGGAGCCCAGTCAGACCCTGCGGGGCGGGGGAAACCCGAGTTAACTTGGGGGAAGTGGGAGACAGGAACAAGCCGAGCCTGCCCCTCGCCAGCGCCGGAGGGGAGCGGGGCCGCGGGCGGGCCGCCGCGGGGAGCGGCGGGCGGGGATGCGGGGAGGGGTGTGGGCATGTGGGGCGGAGGGCGCTGGGTACCGGCCCCGGGGGGTGGGTGCAGAGGGCTCATCCCGCTCACTGCCGGCGCTTCAGCGGTGCCTGGAACGGCGGGGAGCGGGGCGGGGGTCTCCGGCCCTGCCCGCGGTGCGCTCTGGCAGCGTGCAGGGAAGCCAAGCGCCGCCGCGGAATTCGAGGTCAGCCAGGCTGCGGGCGCCGAGCCAAGCCCTTGGGTTGGGTCCCCCCACCCACGCTGGTGAAAAGGGGGGTGCCCCCCGGCTGAACCCGCCGCCGGGCGCCGCCTCGGCCCGCGGCGGGTAGGGCAGCGGGCTCGGAGGCTGGCGGGACTCCCAGCCGGTGCCCGGTGTTCCCAGCGCAGCAGCCGCTGCAGCGGCGCGCACAGCCGAGGTGGCAGCCCCAGATTTGCCATTGCCATTCCAGTGCTGCTTTCCCATACTTGGTGAATGCAAGTTAAGCGCTGGGATAAGCATTTCATCTGGAGCTTAGAACTCCTTTTACCTGCTCCAGACACAAAAGTTGTTGAGCAGTGCCTCCTAACGCTTCTGCAAAGGTGATCCTGCAGGTCTTTTCACATGCTATAACAATTTGCATCCCGTGTAAATAATGTATTAGTGTTGGGTGTGGAAAAGCAACTTGACTTTTACTGCTTGGAGTCTTCTGGCCAATCCATCGCAGCAGTAACCACAGAATCTGAGTCCTCTTTAGAGAAGGCAGCTCCCAAGGTTAATATGGATTAAATTTTGAGTGCAAATTAAATGGAATGTAGAGCAGTTTATGGAACTAGTATCTCCTGAAACAGCCATACTAGGTGAAAATTTAAAGAACATTAAAACAAAGAAAGAATAGTCTGCCCCAGTCAATGGTAATTTCCTAAAGAGATTAGGTATGCTCAGTGTACAGTGAGAGATTTTGTTAGAAAAGTCTATCTAGTTTTCACCTAGAATTAATGATAAGTTTTTTTAAGACTAGATTTCTGCCAAAGTAAAGGTGAGCTGTTCAGGTACAGAATGGTTTTGAACTCATCCCCAACTCTGCTGTATATCTGGAGTTCAGTGTAGACCAGATAAAGATTAATATAATTTTGCTTCTGCATCCAATCCAGAAAAATGGGGCAATAATTTTATTTTATAGCATGACAATACTGATGGATTCATTCCCGTTTTGTTGGTTTGGGGTGTTTTTTTTGCATTTCATGATTATTACTGTGCTAAATTTGTCAGATTTTTATATGCATATAGTAATAGTCTCTTCCTCTAAAACAATAGACAAGCAGTGAAAGGGAGGAAGGCTGTAACAACAAATGAAATCAAGGACCTCATTCACTGAAAGGACAGTTTGTGTATCATCTAGCAGTGATCAACCAAAGTTGCTTCCACTGTCTACACACTTAGCAAATAGGGCCAGGAAATTAAAATGTTATGGCATATTTCCTCCTTAGAACAGATGACCAGTTTAGTTTCCTGGGGAGAAGACCTGGAAAGTGTGAAAGAGCAATCTGTCTCAGCAGTTACCTATCTTATGGAAAACACTACTTGTCTTTCTCCATGTTGAACCTTATCACAGTTCACCATTAGTCATGACAGGAAAACTTTAGTGGACACCCTGTATCCAGTTACTTACTGTAACTGATAGTTGTGCAGAAAGAATAACACTCTTGGGCATAATTAAGTTTCTTTACCACCTTGGCATCTTGCACCTTTTCTCTCCATCCCCGATCTGACTTCTTGAACCTGCCCTTGTGTTTAACACCCAGCTATAGTGGAGTAGCAATTTTCAAGTGGGTTACTGCTGACACTGTCCTCAGTTTGATTTGGGAAGACTTTTCTATGAAATTCAGAATTTAATAGTTTAAACTCATTAATATCTTATGTCTGTATCCCATAAGAAAGCATGTTTTGATTAGTCTTGCCTATTTCCAGCATGGTACCAACTTTGATTTCCCAGGTGAGAACTGATTAGCCATGTACTGTTAGTGCATTTACTGGTAGCTTTCCAAAGCACAACTGCAAACCACATTCAGTCTTTTATGGCCGACCTTGTTTGCATTTCTAAATGCTTGGGGGTGAACACAGGCCCTCTCATAGTTTTGTGAAAACCTGTTCCTTCACAGGGAAGATATGGAAAACAGTGTTAGTCATCCAAGCTCTTCACAGGATTTAGTTCCACCCATTCAGCAGGATTGTCCTGACCAGGAATACTGTTCGACCTGCATGGAAATACCAGCAACTGAAAATTAAGCCTTTCCAGTCTAACATGAATGGGAAAGCCTGACTATTTTTACCAGCTGAGAAATGGCTGTTAAATGGCTCTTAAATGGCTTTTTATTCTGGAATTTTATGGAATATCTGCTGTGCTTTCCATAGCTTCAGCTGTGCGAAGAATGTCTGCACTCTGTCCGCTGATAGCTTGGCTGCTGGCTGGAACAGCAGGAATTTGGGAATATGCAGGATCACATCCAGCCTCAGACACTGAGATTGCTGAATTAAAAAGTGTTCTGTGTCAGCTTGGACAACTGAAAAAATTTCTCCTATGAAACCATTTAAGCTGTGAAGGCAAACACCAGTGTGTGCGTATTAGAAAGCACACTAATCCCATCTAATCGGTTACAGACTGAGCATGTAGGGGCTTTGCTGGCACAGGGACCTGGCCTATGGCATCAGCTCAGTTAAATCCCTTCTCACCAGTCTTTTTTAAGGACATAGAGTACTAAGTACACACATTTCTAACCTATTTCAGGCATACAGAATTGAAAAAGTTAGAGTTAAAACTGAGGTATGTAGAGCCAAGAAACTCAAAAGATGGCCTCAAACTTCTTTAGGTTTTATTTACAGAAGTACATGATTGTACAGGAATGACTTCTCTACAGAAAAGACAAACTTTGCAAGCTTGCAAGGTCTACAGAAAATTATATGAATTACTTTGACATCGAGGAAGTACATTGGGATAACTATCTCCTTAAGAGGTCGTTATCGTTGATACCCCAAAATGTTCTAGGTGTTATTCTGTGATTGTGAACTTGTGCATTCAAATTTCAGAGCACAACCACAGACAATATTTAATATTCTATCAAAGTACATATTTTGAATTTTCAATTGAGCCTTATGCTTAACAGTTGCCAAAGGGACTGTTGGTTTCTTCTAAGCATCATGCGTCTTTTGTGCTGTATACAAGTGACAGGGAGAACTTCTGAAGCTATTCAGTATTGCTGGTCACTGAGTAAATGAATGACTCAATCAAAACTTAGTGCACAGGGACACACACACCACTGCAGAGACACTTTTTATTTCATTGAGCACCATAAGAGCGCAGGATTCAGGTGTATTTTTTTCATTCACATGACGTGGCTCGAAAGATTGATTTGTGAAAAGCAGTTTCCATGGAACTAATTCTTCATAATAAATTAGTACAGACTGGGATTTAAAGGATAAAAAGTTATTATATGGTAAAATAACAGTTCATTTGGCAGAGTAGTTGGCAGACCAGCTGCAAGGACTTAAAGAGCACAGTTGCCTGTCTCAAACACTTTTAAGGCCACAGAAGGATGTTGCCATGAGATAAGCACAGAATGAAGCAGCAGGACAACACTAATTCCAGGTCTGGTGGAGGCAACATGTTTGCTAGCTGTCAGTGTCCAGCCTGGATTCAGACAGCTTCCAGCTGGCAAGGTTTCAGAAGCGTCCTTGTCCAAAGGAAGAACTCTGGTGGCGTCCCTTAGACACCAGCCAGTGAAACTGCTCGCCCGGCAGGGTGACACACTGGGAGCGAGGCTCTGTGATTGTTAGCTGCTGAAGTAGAAATAAAGAGAGAGGGACTTTTGGTATGGATGAATTCTGTGTGGCCTTATTGCAGGAAGTCCAGCACACAGGGAATCCAGGGACCAAAAGCCTCCAATGCTCTCTGCAACCACGTTGTGAGGGACACATGCTAACCAATTGTCCTGGTTTGAAGGACAGGTGTCTGTTAAGGAAGGCAGGAGCCTCCCTTGGAATGGGAAACTGTAACTCCTCTCCCTCCAAATTATTATAAATTTGAAATCAAGAGGCTCTCAGGCAAAGATATGGGAATAGGAATAACAGTTCTTTACTAATATCTAAAACAAGGATAACAAGTAACAACAACTATAACGTTAACCAACAAACAGAACCAGAAACCCAGTGGCAGCCTGCTCGGCCTCAGGCACCTTTTCCCTTCGGTGCAGTTCCAGTCACAGCCTGCAGGGGCGCTCTGGGTGTGATGATTCCCTGGTGGTTGCAGGGGGTGCTCTGGGTGTGATGAATCCCCAGCGGCTGCAGGGGGCGCTCTGGGTGTGATCTCAGGTAGCACACGGCATTGGCGGCTGCCCGAGGCAGGGAGGAATGGAGGACAGCTTTTGTTCCACAGACCCTCGGGGGGGGGGCAGCTGGTGTCAGTGCCACAGCAGGATCCCCGGACACAGGGAGCTGGGACGGTAAGAGGTCCTGACGTGCAGGGGAAGCCCCGCTACAATGTAGCGAAAAAACTCGGAGCGACAAGGATGAGCGGGGCAGAGGCAGGCTGGTGGCAGGCAGCTCCCAATGGGGCAGAGGGCAGAGACTCACAGCAGACAGACTGGCAGCTCCGTGCTGGCTTCTCAGGGGGCCGTGGGTTCCGCAGACAGCAGTTCCGACCGTCCCGCTCCGAGGGTCCCGAGCAAGAGAGGAGTGACCTCCCCCCTGCCATTGCTTTTCAGTCTCAAAATCTCGCGTTGTCAAGCCCTGCTTCCATGAGGGGATATTCAGCCGCACCCTGCCAAGGAGAAAAGCCCCTAGCCTTGTGCTTTGTTTCTCTTAAGTACTCGGCAATTAGCTCAGTCATTTGTGTCTTAGCAACCCATGGGAGAAAAAATTCCTGAGGAAAAGAACTAAATCCATCCTTCAACACCAATCATCTGAGGGTCTAAGGGAGGAACAAGGGCAGGGTCAGGGAGCCAGTCCAATGGACGGGGGAGAGGGGAGAACGTAAGGAGTAACAGTGAATCAATCATCCAGTAAAAGGGAACCTTCTAGAAGGGGGGAGATGATAGACATAACTAGTAACCAAGTAAGTTTGCCCTGGACTAAACCATGGTCACTTCTGTCCCAGGGGGGAGCTTTGCAGTCTTGGAAGCCCTCCACCAATGTCCTTTCTTTTCTTCTTGGGCTTCTGCAACCGCTCGAGTCCCAGAGGTAACTTCCATGGCTGCCACATCTCCCCCTTCTTTATTCTTAAAGAAGGCCCATTGGATTAAAGATAACAAAAGATTTTTAAAACAAGTGAGAACGCACAAGACAATGACAATTGCCAATAAAACCCATAAGATTGAGGGGAGGATCCCGACCCCCCACCTAAGATGCCCCACTGGTCCATTAAGTTTTTTAGCCAGTCTGTGCCGTCCGTTTTCAGCTGGTGAAGTTGCTCTTTCATTTGCTGGAGAGTCTTGCGGATGCTCTGGCTGTTGCAGGATAAGTTCAAGCAACACATGCCTTCAAACTCTTCACAGCCATGTCTGTGGGCCAGTAAAAGGAAATCAATAGCTGCTTGGTTTTGGAGCTTTGTGTGCCTGGTGGCCTCCTCGTCTTCTAGGACTTGGGTCAATGCACTCGATGTCAAGTTGGCCTGCTTACCCAGCCAGCACTCTAGGTGAGAAAGCCCGCCGAGGGCTTTTGCTGCAGCCGCCCAGGGTACAAAAATAGAGGCAGCTACCCTTTTTGAAAATGGCCAATTGACGACTTCACTGTTGCAATTTGGGTCCAAATCTTGAATTTGCCTTTTGTGACATGCCAATTGGGATTTGTTCCGCCAATTCAAAATTTGCTTTATGTCTGGTGCTAGTAGAGTAAGTTTACCAAGAGTGCAAGGACCCCCTTTAAGACAAGAATGTAATCCAGCCCATACTCGGTCTCCACAAATGAGGAATACCCCATTAGGGAGTACCCTGGGATCTTTAATGGAGTTGGACCATGTTATTTTGGTATCATTACACCACAGGGAATCTAAGTAAGATCCTTTATCAATTGGTGAGACACCTTTGTACGGACCTCTCTTTTTAGATGAGGAGTCACGGCAATTATACACGGGGTTAAAACGGGTGCAATAGTGTGGTTTGGCCGACCCCAACAAGTGCAACTCTTGGGGTTCAGTGTTTGCATGGGGAAGGGTCCTCATCCATTTATCCCAGCTATGGGCCGGGTGGGCTCCCCTACCTATGGCCTTGTACCCTTTGGAGTCCCAAGGAATCCAGACCTGGCACGTGGACATGGGGTTAGACGCACTATCCAGGCTGAGGCACATGCTGTCTTGTTTTAGTACTTTCGCCAGAGTCACCCACACATTTTCCTTTGGCTGTTTGATGAGCCATGGTGACGCTCCCGAGAAGGCAACGGCTAGCAACCACAGAAAGAAGAAGTGGGTTGGTTTCATCTTCAGGGCTCTCCAGGGGTTCAGGGTGACTTTCCTTAACGAAAAACAAACATGAATTAGGGTATTGACCAATATCAGAACTTAACTATTTGATGAAATCATTCCTCATTCCTTCTCCTCCCTCCCACAGAGATAGGTTTAGGTTCTAGGGAAACACACTAGGGAAACATCCGAGGGCAGACTATGAGAAGATGGGGGAGGGGGGCGGGGGGGTTTAAAAACTGTTTAATCGTCTTGGTATGTCTTCATTTCTGTCTTTCTGGCGTTCCGGTAGATCGGTATTTTCTTTCTTACGGCGCCTTCTCTTCCACGCTGCGCTGTCCTGTTGTTGTTGTTTCTCTGTATCACTGTTCTCGGGGTTTGCCTCTCGATAGGGCTTGATGTTACGCGCTGGTATCCACCTAGGTCTTGCTGGGGTAGAGAAACAGGCATACACCCTCCCCCAAACAATTAGCGGATAGGGCCATTTCACCTGTCCACTTTCTAGGTCCTTAACTAACACCGGTGGTTGTTTTTTTAATTTGGATTGGGTCGAATTAGAAAAGTGCCGGAATACGGGGGGGGGGGAACGGGACGACAGGCTGCGCGAATGAATTGTTCAAAAAATTGATAGTAAAAAGAGCCTTACAGAGGCACTCAATGGGCAATTTGTCCTCTGTTCCTCCCCGCTGCTGGTTAAGGAGCTTCTTGATGTTCTGGTGGGTCCGTTCTAAAATGGATTGACCTGTGCAGGAGTGAGGTATGCCAGTAATGTGTCTAACCTCCCACTGTTGGAGGAATTCCTTAAATTTAGAGGAAGTGTAGGCAGGTCCATTGTCAGTTTTTATTTCTTGTGGTGCCCCCAGTATAGAGAAGGCCATCATCAAATGTTTAGTCACATCCTTATCCTACTTGCCAGTATGGGCTGAGGCAAAGACTGCTCCCAAAAAGGTGTCTACAGATACATGCATGAATTTAAGTCGGCTAAACTGGGCGATGTGAGTGACATCCATCTCCTAAGTTTGGCAGCTGTTGAGTCCCCTGGGGTTCACCCCCGGATTTAAGGAGGGAACTTGATATTTTTGACAGCTCGAGCATGTGGCCACTATTGCCCGGGCCTGCACAAGGGAGAGGTGAAACATCCGCTTGAGGGCCGGGGCATTTTGATGGAAAAACTGGTGTCTTAGTTTGGCTTGTGCAAAGGTGTCAGGAATGTTGGTCATTCCCACGGCCATGGCCAGGGCATCTGCCCTGCGGTTCCATTCGGCAATGAATCTGGGGAGATCAGTGTGCAATCTCACATGCATGACATGGAATGGTTGCTCTCAGTGGGACAACAGATACATTAACCTCGAGAGCAGCCCAAAGAGTTTTGGGTTAGTGTGGTAGTTTGAAAGCAAATCAGTGAGCGGCTCAAAGTCAGAACTACAATTTAATAGGAAAAATGTAGTAATAAAAAAAAAAAAAAACCCAAAAAAAACCACTGACAGAGTCAGAATACAACCTGACACCCTGTCGGTCAGGGTGTTGGTAGTAGTCCACTTAGAAGGTGGTTGCAGTCCTCTGGGAGTGATAGATGTGGCTCTGTTGAAGCAATGATCCTGAGAAAGGTGTAGTTCTCCTCTGAAGGTCCAGTGGTGGTGTAGAAGGGTCCGGTCTTCCTCTGGGAATCCCGCAGAAAAGGCTGCCTATAGTGCTTCAAATCTGAGTTTATATGCAGATCGGGATACATTGGTTCCTCCCCCTGGGCGGGACATCTCACAATGGGATGATGAGCCACTATCTGCAATGTTTGGGGTGAGTGAAGTGCCCATCCGGCCCCAACGACTGGCCCATTAGCAAACCATTCTGCAGCCATCAGGACCACTGCCACGCCTGGCCCTAACGATCGGCCTATTAGCAAACCGTTCTGCGGTTATCAGGAACACTGCCACGCCCGGCCCCCAGCATCCCACGAAGATGGTGATAGAAAACATACCATTGTAACCTAAGACAGTTAGCAACTTCCTTGAGAAGGGAGTGCTCTGCCCGGGCAGTTACTCCGGCCACATATGCCGAATCGATGACCAAATTCAGAGGTTCCTGGAACTTCTCAAATACTCTGACAACGGCCACCAATTCTGGTATTTGTGGGGATCCTTCCAGCACTTGGACTTCAGATTCTCACTTCTGAGTCCTTGGGTCCTTCCAAGTCAGTACTGACTTATGAGAGGACCCAGAGCCATCTGTAAAAACTGTCAGAGCATTTAATGGCATTTTCCTTTGGAGCAATTTGGGTGCCAATTTAAATTCAGTATTAAATAGATGGTGCTTTAATTTGTGACGGGTAATTTGGACTGGCTAACTGTCGAGGATGAACTGGAGGTGTTCGTTGGTTTGGAGTAAATCCTCCAAATCCTCCATTTGCCAAGGAACATGTATGAATGTAAATTCGCACCCTGCCAGCGAGCAGAGGCTTGTCCTAGCTCTTCTAATCAATTTAGCCATCAGTTCTTGTGGTGTTGTAATGCTTTTGGACGGTTGGTGCAGAAGAAAAACCCCAGTCTATAATGAGAAGTGACTCTTTCAACTTCCCGTCCCATTGAAAGATTAGTCCATGTAGGTGTGGTACCTGTCCTAGTATGTTAAACCTGAAAGGCAAGTATGGAGCCGTTCCATGCGCTTGCTGGGAGGAAAGCGCCTGCTGCACCTTACCAGTGGTGTCCCTGGCCTCCACAGTGATGGATCTTGGCGAGACCAGTCCCTCACCGCCCTTCAAAAGCTGGAACAGGGGGGTGAGGTCGGCTTTTGTCAGTCCCAGCAGAGGACGAACCCGGCTGATGGACCCGCAGAGCTGGTGGAGGTCCCGCAGGGTTTTGGGATCGTCCTGGATGACGAGCTGCTGGGGTGCAACTGTCCATTGGCCGATGCGGATGCCAAGGTACGACCAAGGGCAGGTGTGCTGGATCTTCTCAGGGTTTATCTCCATTCTGGCACGTTTGATGGCTGCTACAGTCTTTTTTAGGGTAGCGTCCAAATAGTCTTTTTGAGGGGCACAGACTAACACATCATCTATATAGTGAAGGATGATTGCTTTAGGGAAAGCCTTTTGTATGGGTGATAGTATGTCTGTGAAGTACCATTGGCACAGGACTGCGGAATTACACATTCCTTGGGGAAGGACTCGCCAATGGTAATGCCGCATAGGTGCCTCTCGATTGACAGAAGGGACGGAAAAAGCAAAGCGGGGGCCATCGCGGGGGTTGAGAGATATACTGAAAAAACAGTCTTTGATGTCAATGACTGCAAGGGGCCATCCACGGGGGAGCATTGAGGGCAATGGTAGGCCTGGCTGTAAGGGACGCATTTCCTCTATCACCTTGTTTCGCTCTTGCAGATTGTGGAGGAGCCTCCACCTGTCTTTGCTTGGTTTCCGAATTACAAAGACAGGGGAGTTCCAAGGGCTGTCAGATGGGACAATGTTGCCCTTGGATAGCTGTTCTTCCACGAGGGACTCGAGGGTGCCTAATTTTTCCTTAGTTAGGGGCCACTGTTCCACTTCCACCGGCTTATCGGTCTTCCATGTTAGGGCCGGGGTGGTGCGCCTCTCAGTGGCCCCGACTAAAAATTCCGTGCTGGAGGTGGAATTTCCAGCCGAGTCCCCCACTGCGATAGGAAGTTCCTGCCCCATAGAGTGAATCTTGATGGGGCAACAAACGGCTTGATGGATGCCATGTGTCCATCAGGTCCCTCTATCACGATGTTGTTCATGCTCCTTATTTGAAGGAGCTATTCCCCCGATACCAGAAACTCTCCCCACTGAAGGCTTCAGACCCCAGTGTGGTGGCCATTCTGCCTTGGAGATGATGGTAACATCTGCTCTTGTGTCTATCATCCCATCCAGATAAGCCGTGGCCTCGACATTAGTCAGTTTACAACTGAGTGTTGGTTTGTCTGCACCAACAACCTTGGCCCAGGATATAGTTGGTGTCTGCTGTAGCCGGGAGAAGTCTCTAGGTAGCACGATTGCTAGTGCTACCTAAGTCTCTTGTGGAATAAACCAGGGAGTGGTCGTGCAGGTGACTGTAATTTCAAGATTTCTCCTTGGGGAGGCGGTATGAATTTCTGCTAGCACAAATAATTCTGGTGGCAGTCTCAACGAGTTGCCCACCAGTAAAATGTCAGTCTGAGTTTTAGTGGTTTCCCAGAGGGAAACCTTGATTTGCTGGAATGTAGGTTTCATGAGGTGTTGTGCAGTCGCACTCACCAAGTCCAGATGCGTAGCTGGATTGTCTGTTGGTTAGTTTTCTGGGCTTGGGACAGTTCTTTGCAAAATGGTGAGGGGAACCACAGTTAAAGCATTTGCGAGTGTCTCTGTTAGAGTCTGCTGTAACAGCAGCCCCTATGGTCTTCCTCTGCGGTCCTTTAAATAAAGGGCACTGAGGGGGAGGGTCTGGTTGGTCAGGCATCACCTCAGCACAAGCCTCAACCATCTGCTCGATGGTAGGCTTTGGATTGGGTGGCAGGGCTTTGGGGACCCTTTTGCACTCGGCATTTGCATTTTCCTTACCTAAGGACCTTAACAGTTCCTTTTGCATTTTCAGATCCTTGACCTGCTTCCCCATTGCCTCCTTTAATCTATCTACACAGTCTACAAAGTTCTATTCAGGCCCCTGCCTGATTACCGCATAACCTTCTGAAGGGGCAGTGGGAGAGGGCAAGCACAATAGAGCCCTTTTAGCCGCATTTTTAATATCATTCAAAACCTCAGCTGGTATATTGGCCACCTGATCTTGCGGCTTCTCCATATCTCCCTCCCCGCAAAGATGATTCAAGGTGAGGAAGGCAGTTTGTTGATTAGCTTTATAAGTTTCTCATAGTTCTTTCAAATGCCGCCTCCACGATCTGTCCCAGAGCCAGAACTGGGCATCAGATAACAGGCTTGTCATCGCTGTCTTTATATCAGATGGAACCATTACATTCGTAGCGAATGTGGCATTTAACACACTTTTAAAATAGGATGACTCCCTCTCAAATTCTTTGGAAACCTTGCACAACTCCCGGAGATGGTTATACGGAAAGGATTCCCATCTGGGGTTTGCTCCTTGCCGATTGTAAGTTACCAGAGCAGCAAAAACTTCCCCTTCCCCGCCAACCTCGCAAGTCCCAGTCTTCCCACTTCCGGGTTTCAGACTGTGGGAACTAGGAGGGGGGGCGTGGGAAACTGCGGGTGAGTGTAGACCTGGGGAGGGGCTGCCGGTGGAGGGGGCGGAAACTTCGCACTCGGGGTCAGCAAACGCAATAGTGACCGGAGGGAGGTTCCCAGTGGGAGGGGAGGGACTCAACATGGTTACACCCATCGAGGATGGGGCCGAACCCAACGGAGAACCACTCGTCATAGTGGGAGGGACGCGGGAGGAGCGTGGGGAGGGGTCAGCTCCTGGGGCGGGAGCACCTGCTCAGTGCCATCAGGCTGCAGCGCAGCTTGCCATGCAGTCTGCCCCATCTTGACTCGTGCATGCAGCGCGGCTCGCCGCATGGCCGGCACCATCTTGACTCGCGCTAGTGTTGTGCAACTTGATCATACTGCAGCTTGTCTAGCGGCCGGCATTCAAACTCGCGCCGCTATTGCGCAAACTCCCCATACCACAGCCTGTCACGTGGTCGGCATAATTCAAACCCACGTTCAAACCCGCGCCACTATTTCGCAAGCCGATAGTATAGCTGTGGGGGGCGGGGGGGGGGGGATGTGCAACTGAGCACACAGGCGTACGGAGAAGGGTTGAGGGAAAATCCACTGCGGGGTGATCAGGCCCGCAGCGGCTGGGTGGCAGGGGGAATCAGGGGAAATCAGGGAGTCCGCAGCAGCCCTGCATGTTTTGGTGGGTTGCTCCACCCGGCTCACCCGGCTGTGGGTTGAAGGGGTATGGGGGACACAGAGTAGGGATGGATGGGGTATGCTGGCACAGTGTTCCTGGGCTTTTCCCCTTCTCTTCTAAAAATTCACAAATTTAAATCAGTAAAGGAAAAAATTCCCGTATAGAGTCATCCCCTGTCTGAGCAATACTTGTTACCCTTTCTCCGGTCCAATCCCAAAACCCCAGGGATTTAACCAAGGAAACAGAAACTGAGGGGACATAGAGAAAAGCCCACTTAACGAATCGTTTTAAGAGTTTCTTACAGAAAACGCCATTCCTCAATCTTAGGATGCTTTTAACGTGGAGATATACTTCTCGTTCAGGGTGGGATAATTTAATTCACATCTGATTATTTCCCCTTGGTCTGGACTAATAACGCAACGCAAAAGCCCAAGCAAAAGGGTGCCCCAGAGCTTTCGGCACTTACACTAACTGAGTGGACTTTCTTTGATCCCGTAGCCGATTTTGGCTCCACCAGCCGCTCCTGGAGGCAAACGTAAAGTCCAAAGACAAGGGTTTTCAGTTGCTCAATCCTCTTCTGTTTCTTCCTGAAGAGGTTTGCTGAACGCCCCTTCCAAAAGTGCTAATAAAACTTAGCACTCCTTCGGGAGAGCTGACCCGTCAAAAGAGAACTCTTGCCCACTGGAGTGGACAAGGACACTTCTCAGAGACCTGAGTAGACTTCAGGTCCCTGTTTGGGCGCCAGCTGTTCTCTAGCTGTCAGTGTCCAGCCCGGATTCAGACAGCTTCCAGCTGGCAAGGTTTCAGAAGTGTCCTTGTCTAAAGGAAGAACTCTGGTGGCGTCCCTTAGACACCAGCCAGTGAAACTGCTCGCCCAGCAGGGTGACACGCTGGGAGCAAGGCTCTGCTATTGCTAGCTGCTGAAGTAGAAATAAAGCAAGAGGGACTTTTGGTATGGATGAATTCTGTGTGGCTTTATTGCAGGAAGTCCAGCACACAGGGAATCCAGGGACCAAAAGTCCCAAATGCTCTCTGCAACCACCTTATGAGGGACACATGCTAACCAATCATCTGAAGGTCCAAGGAAGGAACAAGGGCAGGGTCAGGGAGCCAGTCCAATGGACGGGGGAGAGGGGAGAACGTAAGGAGTAACAGTGAATCAATCATCCAGTAAAAGGGAACCTTCTAGAAGGGGGGAGATGATAGACATAACTAGTAACCAAGTAAGTTTGCCCTGGACTAAACCATGGTCACTTCTGTCCCAGGGGGGAGCTTAGCAGTCTTGGAAGCCCTCCACCAAAGTCCTTTCTTCTCTTCTTGGGCTTCTGCTACCCCTCGAGTCCCAGCAGTAACTTCCATGGCCGCCACAGCAACATCCTGGTTAACGCATCTGGACAAAAATTCCCACTGTGGCAAACTGTGTGAAGAGGCAACTGCTCATATGCATATCACCAGCCAAAGATCACCCTAAGTTATGGGACAGATGGCGACTGTGAGCACCAACAACCACTGAAGCTCCCCTGAATATGCCTCCATGGATGCTTGGAATTAAGACTGTAAATTAAGCCACAACTGGGAACTTGAGATGAGAAAAAGATGGTACTATTGCCCGGGTGTTATCTCAGACCTAGGGGGAAGTTAACAAGCCAGGGGAGAAGAATCTATCACTGATAATAGACATAAAGAATGAAGAATTTACAGGCCACAAGGAAAGCCAACTCAGCAGCTGTGCTGAAATCAGTTCTGACCGGGTAAAAGTTAATTTTGGCAGGGGGAGATAGAGTTCTCTGGCTCACAACTTGTTGACCCAAGAAACCACTGACTCAGAAAAAAGACTGAGCATGGGGCTAAATAGCTTTAGAAGTGAGGGAATATAACCAATTGAATAAGAGAACTGTGTAACCAATGAGTATTAAATCCTTTGTTTGTTAAAACATATAAATAGTGAAGTTTTGAATGACCTCAGAACCCCCTCCACTGAGAAGCCCAGGGTAAAGAAGGACGAACGGAAACACCGTTCACCATGGGTGGTGACTATCTTCTGCTTGAACTGTCTCTCTCTCCTCCCACCCCATGCCTCTTTTCTATTTCTTTCTATCTCTCTAATTCACATTCATTGATAAATAAAATCTGTGTTATTGACTTTGGCATATGCTCTCGTTTGTACCTTATGTCAGGCAGGGGCATCTCTCACTAATCAGGTCTTAACACCAGCTAGGGGGAAATGCAATATTCTGGATGAACAGAGATATCTCCAGAGGGAAAAAAATTGGATTGAAATTCAATTATTTATTGAAATGACAGAATGAGTAGCTCAGTATCTCATTATGATTCTTCTCCAAAACCCATCTAAATACAGGAAAAAGAAGAAGCAAGCAGTGCATCATAGGAGTGGAGCCAGGGGGCTTCAAACTATTAGAAACCTGTTCAAGAAGTGCCAGTGAAGGAGGCTGGAGTTACATGATTGTGTGTGATATTTATTTGCCTGGAAGCAGATACGGAGATAAGCAGGTAGAAAAAGCTAGAGAGTAGTCTTTGTTGTCAGTAGAAGGACATTTGTTGTTTGAGTACCATCCCGGTCTAAAATGCTGATGGAGTAAAGAAATTATGGATTTTTATTGAAAGCTTAAAAGTGCTTCTGTGTATTGGTGTCTTTACTGGTTTACTTTCCAGTAAAATGAGTTTAATTAGCAGGCAAAGGATACTCTGTTTTACTAAGAGAACTTTTTGGCAAGGAAGACAAGCCCAAAATAGGAAGTTGCACTGATGCTGTTAAAACTCAATCAGAGCCTGTAAAAATATAGTTGTAGATGCTAAAAAGTAACCATTACCTGACTTATAGGAAATCTTATTTTTACTGTTCTTTCAGTATGCTACAGTTTTAGTCCTGTCTAAAATGAGCCTCTGAAGATCTCACCGGTATGGGTGAATTCTCAGCTAGGAAAAAAATGGTACTTGGAGAACAAAATCTGGGAAAAACTGATGCTGCTGAAGTTTTGTGATCCTTGGCAATCCCCTTTAGCTCCTGATGACCCTCATGGTGTTCACAGACATTAGCAGAAATGTGAAGCTCCTTGAAACTCTTGTAAAAATTTTGCATCCACTAAGGTTCCAAGAAGATCAGAGGACAGCAGCATTTCAAAGATTTTTTGGTCTTAACTCACAGGGTTTTCTTCACATGTGTGCCAAGAGGGGTCTGAACCTGGGATTGGACTAAAATCCACTATTTTTTCTTTTGAAGAATTACTTATATGTGTGCTCCTGAAAGATCAGGGAGACTGATGGCATGCCTCTGTTTCCTTCTATGGTGGGGGAGGTTGCAGGGATAAATGGTGCCCATCCAACTCTGATCTTGGCATTCAGTCAAAAAGAGACTGGAGTATACCTGGGGATGGACAGGTTGGCTGTTTTCCAAGCCTCGAGGCTGTGTACACTGTGCTGTGGCAGTGGTTATGTTCAACAGTGTTCATCATGGCTCAGTTTACCAGAGTACAATCAACACCTTTTTTCTGTTTCTGAAATGATGGAATACCCAGCCCACACAGACAATTTGCTCTTACTTGCAGAGTTTTTGTGTTTGGTTTGGTTGGAGTGTTGGAGAGCAGTGCTCAAATCTCTGATCAGCAGATATAGTTATTAGCCCTAACTCTGAAGAATATTCTCTTGCTGAAGTCCACCAGCCATCTGCTGTGAGGTGTCCCCAGAGATGTTGAGTGAAAAAAGAGCAGTTATTGTACTCTACAGATAGCAATCTCCTTGAAGTGCTGTAGTTAATATAACTACAGCTCATGCTTTCAAGGAGCATATCCAAGGAGAGTGTAAAATACACAGCCCACAGCAATTGCAAGGACTTCTAGTTACTATATTAAATAATCATCATTTCCCCAACATTCACATGATTTTTAGCTTTCCTGACATTTTGCTCATTTCCCAATTTGGGAGAAAAAGTAGATAATTATGCACTACAATCACCAAGCCAGGCAATACTGGAGGTAGGCAGGTTCAAGCTGATACATCCCCTAGAACAACAACAGTGCACCTAGATGTTTATTACAGGACAAGACAACCTCTGCTTATTATATCTATGTCATGGGGTAATTGCTGTTAAAAATTCCCAGTGTAGAAAGAGGAGGTAGAGTCGGAAATGAGGTAGCCAGCATAAACCCCGCCTACCTAAAAAACTCATAAAACCAGGAAAGCACCTGAAGAAGCTCTCTTTGAGGCTTCTGGTTCACAGAGGAAGGACACTGCTCTCCTCCCCTCCGCACCAGCTGGGTAAGGTCTCTCCCAGACCACATGGTCTGGGGGTTGCTAGCCCGCATGGTGTGGGGGAGAGGGGGAGGAGAGAGAGAGAGAGAGAAAAAACTCAAGCTGCTTCATCTTGCTGTCCTTGGCTAAAGAACTTTGCCAGCTCTGTTTGCCTAGCCTGGGCCAGGCTGGTTTTCTCCCCTCTCCGTGGCACGGCGACGCGGGAAGAGGGTTTGGGGTTGGACCCCGTGGACCTCGGGAGCGCCCCGCCCGATTAGCCTCGCAGCAAACTCAGCACGGGAGAGAGACAGAGGGAGCTCAGACTGAGCCCCTCCCGCAGCTCGGGTGCGGTTTCATTTACTCTTTGCAACGCTGCGCAGGAGGGAGAAGACTTAAATTGAGCCTCTCCCGCAGCTCGGGTACAGCTCCTGCTGGGCGGCCCCCACGCACACTCTGACACAGAAGGGGGCTTAAACCAGCCCCCTTGCAGCACAGACGCGGTCCCGCAGGACCCCTGTGATTCAAATGCGGCTTAGATGAGAGCCGGCATGGACAGGTTCTTTTCCTTCAGTTCAGGCACGGACTTAACAACACTCAAACCACGCAGGCGAAAGCCACGTGACGAACACCCAGCCAAAGGACGAATTAGCTATTTCTTTCTAATATCAGAATGAGACTTTGAGAACATTCATTTCTCCTTCTCACACAGAAAGAGCATAAAAATAAAGGCACCTACAAAAGGTACAACATAGAGACTTTAAGTTAATGACTATAACTAAGCTTATTTTTCAAAGAAGGAAGAGATGAGGAGTGCTTTAAATGCTGAAAGTTCTTTTGTAAAAGCATGTTGATAAAGTTAGCTGTAATACACCCTGTAATATATGAATAATGGTCTAAAAGAGGTGAGAGAAAGAGAATGTAATGTTCTAAGTTTTAAGCAGTAGACTGAGATTTTTGTGTATTAAGATTTTTCTGTCCTCGCCCCAGGAAACAGTAGAAGAAGACTTGTGTTGCTGATGATAAACTAAGGGGATGTCGTTGTCACTGTAATAGAAACATTTTCTCTCAAAAAGAACACCTCAATGACCATCGTATGTCCATGGATGTGGCCCTGGGAAAGCTACTGAAATGGGAAGGGGTCTGGAAAAGCAAATGCCTCCCTTCAAAGAGAAAATTGCTTACTAGAAAGCTAATAACCATAGAAACTATGTTTCCTATGGGAGTCAACATGATAGAACAAAAGAAAGCTTCTCTCTCTACATAAATTGAGAAAACTGTTTTGTTCCATAGGTGGTGGATTAACTATAAGTTGAAGTGTTACCTTTTGTATGGTCAACAAGAAAGAAAATGGAAAAGGTGGGGAGGGGAAAAGAGTGTTCTAAAGAGTTTGGTGTTGATGCCTGATTATTATTCCTATTTTAAGTCTGTTAAAAAAATTCCTTTTTGTATTCCTTAAAGTATAAGCCTGCTTTTGCCTATTATTAATCCTTATCTCACAACAAAATCAAATAATCTAGACAACAAAAATTAATCTTCATATCTAATTTTGATCCCCAAACCTCTAAACCGCAACAATCTAAAATTCATTTTTTATGCCTCTCATGAGATCATGCCTGATGCGTTAATTATGGCTATACAAGCTCCAAAAAAAGTTTTATTTTGCTCATACAATTCCTTTTCCAAAGAAAATAACAGTTTATAATTTGTGCCATAATTAAGTAGCTCCTTGTTATATCCATATTTTGATTCCAGTAATTTGGAAGTGATAAATGTATGAGAAATAAATATCTCTGTTCCCAGATTTGTTGCCTAAATCTCTTGATTTGCATGTGTCATCCTAGTCACAGTAATTACAATCCTAGAGGATTTCACAATAAAATGGGTTCATTTGGAAACAAAATGCTGTGTAAGTGGTATTGGATATAAATATTCACTGTTTACAGGGAAAACTGAGACTTTCCTCTTCAAAGAAAAATTGAGATCTTTTTTTCATAAAATGAATTTAGTTTGAAGAAAGGGAGAGGTACAGTATTAGGTACAGTGACTTCACAGCCATATTATGTCATCCCTTTTCTCGTTCTTTTATAAAGTCTGCTTGTGTTAGGACTGTAGCAAGGATTAAAACATAGGTAGGAGTAGAAGGACTTCCTAGGCTGAGTTCCTGCCATCAAGAACTGCATCATTCAGTCCTTGATTTGAAGGTTTATCCATTTCCACATTTCCAGCATAAAATGAGTTAACCCTCTTGCTCTTGCTCTTCCATGGGAATATTGCTTTAGAATTTGACTCGCCTCATGGTTGGAAACCATCTTTTAATTTGAAGCCTAATATATTCATTGTTAATTTATACCTGCTTGTTCTTAGTCTGAAGTTACACTTTACCATAAATAGTTTTTCCTTTCCCTACTGCTTTTTGATCCTCCTGCTCAGACTACTGACAATATGTACCCTAATAAATGGAACAGAAACCAAGCCTGAGCTCAAGTACTGGCATGTAATGGTCGCCAGAGCTGAACTTTTAGCGCTCATTTTGGCATGGGTTCAGTCCAGCCAGCATTGTGATCTCCAGGCCTGAGCTCAGTCAGAGGAAGAGTACAAGCCAGGACCTGTTTCAAGCAGGCAGTTTCTGGGGAAGGGAGAGAGTTTTGCTGTGTGGATGCAAACCATCCTCTGCCACTTACCACTTACCCTGGGGCCAGAGAATGTGTCCAGGCCTAAAGCTGTGGTTTGGACTTTCTCTTCTAGTACATACACTGTAAATAGTGCTTGCAAATTATACTGAAAAAAAAAAAAAAAGGTTGGTAAAGCAGATGTTCAGGAAATACCCAACCACAACACCTGTAGTGTAAAAATAAACCTTAATTCTGGAATTTCCTCTGTTTTGAGGTTTGGAAATTCAGTCAAAGAATTCTATTAACAAGAACAAAGGGAAGAATGCAGAAATGACCTTATGCTGAAGTATTCTCTCCCAGACTAAGGTCCTCTGATCTTGGAGCTCACTAAGGGAATGAGATCTTGCTGTGCCAACAAAATGTTATGGTGCACTGAGAAACTGTTGTCATCCTGTATTACTGCAAGGAAACGCAGCTAAAGCTTCTAAACTTTTGAAGAAGGGAGGATGGGGAGACCAGTCAGTGAATCCACACATTTTGCAGGATAAAGAGAGAGGAAAGGTAGAAAGTTAATGATTTTTTTTTCCCCATTTACAAAGAGTCAGTGTCACTAGGGTGTTTTCAGTGCTGCTCTAGAGAGGCACCCTGTTCAAAACAGGGGTCCTGGTAAGAGTGATGAGAAATGTTTGAAATTAATTTTTTGCGTGATAGTTTAAATTCCCCAAACTGATGGTTCAGCTTACAGCATAAGGAAATACAGAACTAAACTCTTTTACTTTGATTTTCACTTTCATTAAGATGGCAGTACTAATCCAGGCAAAGCCCTGAGATCTGACAGGATACATCATCAAGAAATGTGAAGATGGCATTTTTCTCCCATCTCTCAGGTTTGGAAATAATGCAAAATGTAGAGCTGTGATACATGAATTAGCCTGAGTCATTCCTCAGATGGATTTCTTGTGGGGTTAACCACCATATTTCATAAAAAAGTGCCACCTGTATGTTGAAAGGATGATGTTGTTTTCCTGCTCATTTTTCTTAAGATTTTGTGTAAGAAAGGTAATTCTTATTTAATACACTCAGTCTGTGAAATGTATTAATTTAATACATTCAATAAGTAATTCACTAATTTTAAGAAGTGGTTAAAAAGGAAATGTAGTTCAATCTGTTTTCATTTATGAAGTAATATGAATTCAAAGGATTATTGTTATGAGGACAGAATCATGTCACAAGTCTTTCCCCAGAGTTTAAAGCTCTGGACAACTGTGTTAAATGACTTTCACTTTCTTTCTTTTTCTCTACATCATGCAATGCTCTCTGACAGTCATCATCCTCAGCCCTTTTCAGAAAGGTAATTTTCCATATTTTCTTCTATAGTCATAGATTTAGTAAAGGGTTATTGCAGAAAGCATTAAAAAAGCATGAGTGAAAAAGAGAGGAAATGTAATGCAAATATTTTTGTTATCCACTTCATTTTAATCTTACTTAAAATTTCTGAAGTTATTCTTCAATTATTGTATTGCTATCAATTTCACAAGCTAACTATGCATCTTGTAAAATATAAATATTTTTTATTTTAATGCAACTGCCTTTCAATATAATTTAGTCACCTTGTGTTCTTTATTGTGGAATTTACAGAAGTGCACTTAGTATACTTTTGGTGGTTCATTGTTTGTTGCATATCTAACACATATCTGTTTATATTTTCTCTAGACTAATAATGTAACCTTTTTAGTGCATTTTTACAGGAAAATCACACCATGACTTAGATAAATTCCATTTTCTACCTTTTATCATAGCTTACCCTCTTAAAAAGAGGCTGAAAGAAGGCATGCTTTTTCTGTCAGACAGGAAAGGAGGTTATGTAGTGCTGCAGACAGCATACTTCAGCCTGGTACTGGAAATGATGTGGTTAAATCTGATGGGAGCCAGCAGCTAAAAATTGCCATCAACAAATTCTGCTGCTCCTAATGTCAGCCTTTCCTCAGGAGCTTTGGCCCTCTGTGCTTGAATGGCCTTTCCTCCTCCTCCTCCTCCTTCTCAAACTTAGCCCTAGCTGTCCCCGCTTTCCTGTATATCCATTTGTACAGGAGAAGGAGGAGTATATCCTTTCCAACGTCTTGCCTCCTGGCCCTGGCACTGAAATTGGTTGCTGTTCCCTTGGCAGTGTGTGATCCTGGAGCTCTACAGCTGTATACTGCAGCTAGTGACAAATAGACAGCTTCGAGCTGCCAGCTTCAACTTCTCTAAGACATTTACTTTCTCAACACATTCCTTTTCTTTGTAAAATGAAACATTAAGTCCAATCCTAAAAGACCAAAATCACAAATATGGAAAGCAAAGGTTTTCTTTAGCATTTGGAATAAAATTTTTCAGTGGAAAAAAAATGCTTTGTAAAGGAAATAAAGTAAGATCAGCTGAGCTTTTAAATATTTCAGTCACTTGTAGCTGTGGAATAAGATAAGGTAATTGGTCTCCCATACACCCTGCAGCAATATAGAACTGTCGAGGTATGAGGCTCTCCTGAGTTCTCACCTTTAATAACGAGTGAAGAATTCTGTTAACACTGTCTTAAGAAAAGTTTATTAATTTTGAACACCTGTAGAGAAGGTTTATTTTGGAGAAATAAAGACATTGAGGTGCTGGAGTGAGTCCAGATAAGGGCAGAGATGTTGATGAAGGTCTGGAGCACAAGTCTTATGAGGAGCGTTTGAGTGATCTGGGGATGTTTAGCCTGGAGAAAAGGAGGCTCAGAGGGGACCTTGTCACTCTCTGCAACTCCCTGAAAGGAGGGTGTAGCCAGGGGGATGTTGATCTTTTCTCCCAAGTAGCAAGTGACAGAGCAAGAGTAAACATCCTTAAGCTGTGCCAGGGGAGGGTTAGATTAAATATGAGAAATATTTCTGCACCAAAGGGGTTGTCAAGCACTGGAGAAGGCTGTTTGGGGAAGTGGTTGAGTCAGCATCCCTGAGGGTACTTAAAAGACATGGATATGACACAGGGTCACGGTTAAGTGGTGAACATGGTGGTGCTGGAGTAATGGTTGGGCTTGATGATCTTAGAGTTCTTTTCCAATGTAAATGCTTCTATGATTCCATGTAGGGGATGCTATGTTTTGCTGGTAGGAAAGAATAATAGGTGGCAAGAGCTGGAGACCAATGCCATCTCTTGCTGTCCTGCCAGAAGGGTAATAATCATAACTTTCTGGTGAATACTAGTGCATGGAATTCTTTACTATCTAGTTTTAACTAATGGGCAGTGTGCCTCTATAAAGTGCTATGTAATACCTCTTTGCAATGAGAAGCATTTCCCTCTCAAGTATTGTCCCCAATGTCCTTTATACTCTTCTGTTTGTTCTTTCAACAATAGAGCCACCTGATGTGATTTTATGTGGGATGTAGTGAGTGATACAAAGAAGATAAAGTCTAAGAGAGTTTTCCCTAGCCTGCACAAGGTAATGACACATCTCTTGGTTGCTGTAGGGATCAGTATGTGTTCTAAGTTCTTCACTTCATATGTGAATGAATGCAGTGAATCGGGATAAATAGCTAATTACATAGTAAAGGTAAGCTAGAAATGAAATAAATTGTGTTGGAAGGAGCTGGGAATACCTTAAACTTGTCTTTTACAAGACAGTAATGGTTACAAGAAGTGATCTTTCAAAACATGAATGAATATGTCCATATTTTATATTAAGAGAGACTGATCCTTTGCTGGTGCTGTGACATAAACTAGATCCTCAGTCATTTAAACCCCTTCTCTCTGTGCTTTCCATTTGTCTAGGGGAGATATGACATGTGCCAGGCTTTGGATATTTCAGACATGTTCAGGTATCCTCAAGCAGTCCTGCCTATTTCAATGCTCTGAGAGAGTGGAAGGGTACTAGAAACTGAAGAATTAAGAAAGGTGTTGGAAACTAATCCTACCTCTGATCCAGGGTAAAATATTATGGGCACTTCTGTTCATTTTTTAAAAAGCCTTCAATAATCATTGGCCAAAGTACAGGATTAAAAAGGACTGCACTCAATTCTAAATCATAATTGCCAGTTCTCTTGGATTAAGGGAGTAGTGAAAAAGCTGCAAAATTAAACTTGGGTTTAATTTAAATGGGTTACAGCAAAATATATTCATCCTATTGAAAAGTTCCTTAAGCCAAATGAAGTTTTTATTTCAAGCAATGTAGGCCTGATATTGGATTTTCTTGTAAACTGTTGCAAAATGCTGTCATAGTCTTTATCTTTTCCCATTTGATTTTTAAGGGAAATCTAATTTTACAGCAAGATAGTGTTATATATTCTAGTCACTGTATGTGTGTCCATTTGTTTATTTTTAAATGCTACTTCTGTGAATGTCACAATAATAAATTAGATCTTTGGCCCGCTATTCCAACAATTTCATCTTACTCAGTGGAAATATTTTTTATTTATATACATAATCACATTATCAGAATTTGACCTTCTGTTTAGAGTTTTGTTATGCTGTATGAACAATAACAATATAATGAACTTCTGCCATTTCAATGGCTGCAGTGACATTACAAATGATCCTGGAACACAGCAAAGATTCCTCAGCAAGATGAGATATGATAAATTTAGCTACTAGAGCACTGCAAGAGACGATGCTGAAGTTTGATTTTTAAACAGAATAGCTGTGTTAATCCAATCTCCATTGAATGCATAAAGGAAGAATTCATGGTAATTAGGAAGAGACAAATGGCATCATTCACTTCTGGAATTCTGGGCCCACATGAGCATGCAGTAACCACTTTAGGTCTTTAGGTTTCTTACTTGGCAGAAAAGGAATCATATATAAGGGGAACTAGCATACTGGAAGGAGGCTCCACTCTGTCTCCAGACATACAGAACATCTACAAGATGTGTGGAACCAAGTTTATAATAATTATACAGGGAGCTGAAAGCAGCCTGGTTGCCTACTATGTTCCATTTTCAATTTACATTTTCCTTGTATCTGTGTTAAATATTCTAATATCTCCTCTTGGGATGCTGCAAATCAAGAGTTAAGCCTAGAAAAATGTGTTTCCCTTTGTCTCATAAAACTCTTTTTGAGTTTGTCTAAATTAGAAGCTGCAAAGAAATGCAGTTTCTTTTCTGGAAAACCTTAGCAATCTGGTAAAATGCTAGCTGAACATGAACAACCTGGGAATGAACCTGTTCTGCTGTGTAGAGGTACATGCAGAACTGCAACTGCCCTAAAGCTTTTGGAGCCTTGATAATGGAAGGTGAGGGAGAAAGATGGGTTTATTGTCTCTTCTTTCCAGCCTCAACAATGTACAAGATTCTAATGATGGGAAAGAAAAGGAAACAGGATGGACTTGGCTTTTTGAATGGTGGTGGTAGTGGTGGCTCATTTTCTGATGTGGAGTAGAAGTCAGCCTTGGCTGCTAACTATTCAAATTAGACTGGCAGCTCAAGCTCCGGTCTGCTTGTATGCTGAACAACTATATTTAGGGGTTTTCCCTGGTCATGTCACTTAATTTGCAAATCAGAAAACTCTTCACCCTCTCCTCCTTTTAAATTAAAGATAGGAAATTCCCAACAGAAAGTGTGACCATTAGACTGTATTGTATAAAAGTTCCAGAATTTAATAATGGTACATATAATGTGACTGTGGAAACCACATGTCTGTGTCTTTGATGAATTAATTGTACTGAATGTCTAGTTATATGCCCATCTACTGCTTCTCCTTTCCATTTACCATGTGGGACAAATGCATAAAGAGATAAAATATCCTGACTAATGAATGCAAAACTAAATATTGATTTGTCATGTCCTCAGATTCTTAGTCCTTTTGCATTCTAAAAATATTTTAATAAAAGCGGGATAGCTTTGGGTTTAGTAGTTCATAGGCTGGAAAATGCATGCCAGAACAGCTGTAATCTCTGCATATGGTTTAAGAAGATAACTCAAGCTTTGTGATTCTGGAGGTTCCTTATATACTGACACTTTGTATTAGTGTTTCTTGAGTGAGCAGATACAACAAAGATGCTTCACTCAAAACACAGTTTCCCTCCCTGTGTATGAATATATAACATTTTAATGCAGTCTCAAAGTATGTATCACTCACTACAAACAAAAAACTTATAGTTTATTAATTATCACATAGATATATTAGTGATTTTGAATAGAGTTAAAACAGAGAATAGGAAAATTATCACCTTAGAACAATTATCCCCAGGAATCAAAGCTAAACACCATAATTTTACAAATTTTTACACAGGAAGAATTTTTACCACACCAGGTGTCAAAGAGCAGAATATGGTAACATAAATGCACCAGAAGGAATTAATTGCCTTGCACATCAAATGACATTTTAAATGCCTCCTGAGCACAGAAAGAGTACTCTATTGCAAAAGATCATTCAGTTGATGCATTCTAAACCTTGCTTGTGTGTTGATAGTTGGGGTTGAATCCTGTACTTTGATGCTGGTGTAGAAATTCTTTGAACTTTTAAAATGCAAAATAGTAAAACCGTTTTAAAGAATTGTATTGAGGGCTTATATTCATGTGGCCTAAATACCACTATTCAGCTCATGCTTGTACTAGGAAAGAGTCACTATATGTGGAGTGCACAGCAGCTTAATGTGTGGCCCTGCTTGCTCTTATATTTGGGATTAGAAATCTCTTAAACAGCCAGGAAAGAAGGATAGATATTTGTCCCTATACTTTTCAACACTTATTCATTGGGAGTAATCCTTATGTAACTACTCTATTATTATTCACCTTCTGCTAAAAGAAATCACATAAGTGTTTATTGTATTAGTCTTGAATTGTGATTATAGGTCAGTTCTGTTATAAAAGTAAGTTAAAAACATATTGTAACTTAGCTATTATTTACATGTACTGAAATGGGAATGAAATGGTGAAAGAAAACATTTCTTTTGACATAAGTCCATGATACCAGACAGTCTGAGAAGCATCATATCTTTTCAGACACTGAGAAAAATAATCACCTGAACATACCAATTGTCCCTAATTAGGAAATAGTGTTCTCATATGAATATGCTCTTTAAATTCTGCAGTGGTTGCAGCATGGGAGCAGAGGAAAAAAAGGCAGATTCAAAAATCCTTCTCCTAGAGCTTCAAATGTCTCCTTGTGAGGCACTGGGAAAGTGAATAAAAGCCTGATTTTAATAGCAAAAATTTTTAATAGGGAGCTACTAATTTTGTTCATACAGTCTTTCAAGATACTAGGCCAGATGGAGCATTGAGAAACCTAGTCTAGTGGAAGATGTCCCTGCCCACAGCATGGGGTTGGAACCTGATGATCTTCAAGGTCCCTTCCAATCCAAACCATTTTAAGATTCTATGATTCTGTGTTTTTGAGATTCTATGTTTTATTAATGAGGAATTTTAAACTAAATAGTACTATTTGATGTTGTTGCCATTGAAAATTTACCTCCTTGACTTCCATGGAAGCAGGATGAGGCCAATATCATTGATTTTGTTTGTTCTATTAATTATGTATATCATTGATTTGATTATCTTTTGGATCTGGTTCTAAGCATCCTTCTGATCTGCACTAGCAGCATATTTGGAAGGAGAGATCTGGCATATCACTCCACTTTTTTTCGTCATCATGGCAAGAATCAGCAAAAAGACACCTAAGAAGTGAATTATAACTTTTTTTTTTTTTTTTAATTTAAACAAAGCTCCTCTCTGATATCCCAGAAGAAACACTTGGTAAACATTATAAAGGAAACAGTATAATTAGTGCCATATTCTAAAGTCAGCTTTGGGAAACTCCTGATTTAATTCTTGGGAACTCTAGGCTGCTGACTTGCTGCTTCTGTCCAGGGAACACCAACAGGGCTTGTAAAATATTTTCAGGGAACTTTTGTGTCAGAGACATATGTGATTATTTTCTAATGACTAAATCAATATACTTACTGGAATTAATGGAATTCTCAAGCTATGGTTCTCTTTGTGCCTCAGTAGAAAGCTCCTGCATGCACAGCCTGGCTTTCTACTGGAAACCTAAAGAAACAATATACCTGTCGTCAGCAGAACTGGACTTCAACTGCCTGTTTTCATTGTCTTGATTTATGTTCCTTCTGAGTTCATTCCCTCTGGCAAAGACTCAAACAGGGAAATGTGTCTCTCTTCTTCCAGGTTATATTTCTTTAAAAAACTTTGTAATGTTTTCCTCCTGGAATGTTACAAAACAGCAGCCAGAATGTCAACCAGTGTAAATTGTCCTGCTGTGTTGACTATGATAAACTTCACTAGTTTACATTCGCTGATGATCTGGCCTATGTTTTTTAACTTGCCAAATGCAGAGAGCTTTTTCAGGGACCAAAAAAGCTGTGCTTGACCTTTAAAATTACTTACACACAAGCAAAACGAGAAGAGAAATGCATGTGTTTGTTCTTAATCCCTTACTGCTTTAAAATTTAAACAAGGGCTTTAAAAATAGTTAAGGCCAATGTTAAGCACTTTGGTGGGGCTAACAACATTCTCACTTTTTTTTTTTTTTTTTTTCTGAGACCTTCTCCAATTTCATTTTAGCCAAGGTTAGACCTGTAGGTGCTGAGCTAACTTTGCACTGGGGAATAAAGTCATATACCAAGAAAGACATTTTGGTGTTTTCCTTGTTACTGTCTAACTAAGGCTGTGAGTGAATAAAACATTAGAGCAGTTGACCTAGAAAAAAAAATTCACAGATAAATTGTACGTTTTTCTAATCGTGGTTCTCAACTTGAGAAACAAAACTTCTCAACAACCATGCTCGCTTCCCCTTCCTTATCTTTCATTTCATCAAGTCTTCCAGTTACATTCGTTTTATCATACCTCTGGCCTTTAGCACCCACCATTCTTCCTTGACAGTGGCAGTGATGTGTGTCAGACAATTTTTGCTGCCTGTTAACACAAACTGAGTTGCCTGAGTTGGAGATTTGGGACTTTCACTTCATTACTTGTACAGCATTTAAATTCTCCTCCTGGTTTCCAGGTCAACATTGCTTGGCCAGGATCAGTTGTGCCACAGATTAATTTTGCCTATGCCTTGTTTTCACAGCAGAGTCATCTCTATGCAGGGCAACTTTTGAAGTCCAAAATGCACAGAATTTTATCACACAGTAAGTTAAGGATAACAGGCAACACCCTTACAGTAGTTTTAGGGCTAGGAGCCTGAAGCTAAGAGAAGCAGGAGTATAATGGCTTGCTACAGTTGGTGATTTTCCAGATATTGTCATCCTTAGACAGGACCAAGTGGTTTTTCTTGTTCCAGTAACAGTCAGCCATAACCCTGCTGCTTGCAAGGATGATCCTGCACTTCTCTGATCACTCAATTTCACCCTGTCCTCCTTGTGCTGGAGGGGAGGCTGTGCAAATAGTGAGAACCTACAGCATGGAAGGAGGAACATGAAGCATGGAAGACCATGTGTTTCCTGGCCATAAGCCCTCCCTCCTTTTCCTCCCCTGCAGACGTCTGCATTGCAGCCACACCAGCCCTTTCATCAGGGATTTGCCTCCACCCTCCTGAAGGGTGTTGTCAATGGAGTATGTCCAGATGAAGGTAGAATTTGGTTTCACTTGCACAGATTAAATTCTGAGCTAATTTTTTTTACCAGCATAAGTTTTATTTTATGTGCAGTCAAATCAAAAGACTGTTGTCACTCCCATATTGGATATAGGTTTTATGTGCCTGAACGTGTTGATTCAGTGCAGTAGTGTAGTTTTGAAACTAACTCTTGGTCATCCCCACTTGATGCACACTGACTTGGCTACAGAGCAGGGTTTGGGCACATTTACTAGTTTTTATCTGTGTGAAATTAATCCTGAAGCTTTTCTGCGGAAACTTAGAGATGTGTTCTAACCCCTAGTGAGGGTCCAAATGACTGACCAGTTGTTGGAGCAGCTATGAATCATGGACATGATGGAGATGTTCAGTTCAAGGCATCAGACCAGTTCTAGCCTGAAGGACGAGCCCTGAAACACACATAATGTGGATGTGGGAACACCAGTAGCTTCAGTCTGCCAATTTACTGTTTGCTAAATTACATGTTAATGTACACGTAGGCTTGGATGCCTGAAGAGAGATTTATGGGCTCTTCAGACTTCCTATGGAAATAGCCCAGAGCTAGAAGGAGGGAAACTAAATAGTCTGTGGTAGATGATGTCTATGGGAATACCTAGAGGCTTATCTTTTCTAAAGTTGTTTGGTGGGAATGCATACTTTGTGCCTTCATTTCCTGGCAAGCAAAAAGCACTGCACAAAACAGATGCTCTGTTTTTAGATGCTCTTCTTTTATTCCATGTTGGGAGCTCAAACTTTGATCAATTCTTGAACTTGTCAGTGGACATAAAAAGCTCAGAGGCATAGACTCTACGTACCTTTTGAATCTTATTTATTGGCTGAGCTCAAAGTGATGCAAGTGAAGAAATCCATGTCACAGAATATAAAAGACAATAAATTCTAAGACAATATTTGTATTGACTTTTGCTTGGTTCGTGAATGGCTCTGGTCCTTCACTCCTCAACACCTATATGAATTTTTCTATCCCTATCTTGGGAATAATTATATTTATTGTTATACAAATGTATTAAATATATCCTGTGTTTGCCAGGTGCTAACATGACCAGAAGCCTTTTTTTCCTAAACAAGCTTACACAATTCTGCAGTTTACAGTACTGCATATTTTATATTTGAGTGAGACCTTTAAGGTCATTCTAAAATATGTTATCACTTTACACTGTGACACATCTTAATAGCAAGTTTCATGTGTATCGAGGCATTCAGAAAATCCTCAACTTCCATAAAACAAATGTGAATGAAAGACTGCTATACACCCATGAAGTAAGCCACATGTTACTGAAACATATTCATGGATATGACAATCAGTCTACAAAAAGTCTCATAATTAAGAGTACTTCAAGTAAAAACAAAATAAAGACTGTTGGATTTTGATTGTGTTGGGCTGAAGTCACTCTGAATGCAATACTGCTGCATAACTTTTGTGTGTTCTTCCTGTAGAAACCATTTATGTGTACAGAAGTGTCTGTTTCTGCTGTTATGTGACAGCATGAATGTTCCTCAAGATGTGAATGCAAATCACATCATCACCCCTCCCACAGAGTACCCAACTGTCGTGGGTTGACCCCGGCCAGGGGCCAGGTGCCCACTCAGTCACTCTATCACTCCCCCTCCCGCTGGGAGAGGGGAGAGGATAATACTGAAAAAGACTATCAGGGTGAGTAAAGGCAGCTTTATTACAGTGGGGGAAAAAAAAGAATAGAACAAGCAAGTTGAAAGTTGCGCGCGCAAGAGCAAGAAGGGAAAACAATCAATCTCTACTTCCCATCAGCAGCGATGTCTGGACACTTCCTGGGAAGCAGGGCTCCAGCACACGTGATGGTTGTTCGGGGAGGCAAACACGGACAAGTCCCGAGTTCCTCTCCCTCCTCCTCTCTTCCTTTCCTTATATATCTGAGCTGATGTCATATGGTATGGAATATCCCTTTGGCTGACTGGGGTCAGCTGGCCTGCTGGGTCCCCTCCCAGGATCTTGCCCCCCCCCCATCCCCTTCAGTGGGGGAAGGAATGTCACAGGGACAGCACAGCTTGGCAGTAGCCAAAACACTGCTCTGTTATCAACACCAGCTACCAAAGCAAAGTACAGCAGTGTAAGGCCTGTGAGCTTTACCCCAGTCAGACCCAATACACCAACCTACACTTTTGTCCTTCCTGGGGACTCCAGCTTTCAGCCAGTAAAGGCCCAAAAGGCTCATCAGTGAGTGCAGTAATTTCTGTGATGAACATATTCTAGCTACTCACTGGCCCAAGCCACTTTGAACAGATAATTATTCAGGAGAACCTGAGCCAGATTATTTAATTTACTGGGCTTTATAGGCTTCAAGTCTGACTGGTTTTGCTTTCTGCACAAAGTGACAGAAATCCTGAAATGGTATAAAAATGGCATATCCTTAATATGGCTCAGGTGTGCAGTTTCTGTACAGGTCCTGAGTATTTCCCATGTCAGCTCATATCCTGCACAGCCAATTTTCTCTAGGATTGAGAGTTAAGGCATGCAAACAAGGGCACTCCTCTTTTGGCCTCCATTTAACACCATGTTGCTTTGTCTTTTGGCACCCTGCTAACTCCTTTCTGTTCTTACCCAGCTCTCTTCACCTGCTACTTCTCAATGACTTAACAATAGCACTTGATTTACCCCATGCACTTCTGCTGTTCCTTTATACTGATCCTTTCTGATGTATATTTTGATATGTTCCGTCTCTTGCATGATTTGTTTCTGCTTCAGTTGCACCTAATGAAGCAAAAGCCATTCCTCCTCTCTTCTTTGTGTGTCAGGTTGTCTTTTTCATAAAGTTTCTTTCAGTAAATATTCGCTTCCATGCTTTACTTTTCCTTTTTTCTACCTTCCCAGGAGATCAGATCCACACGTCTGAGTTAGATTTTAAAACCTCTGGTTTATTGCCACTGTTTTGTTGCTTTCACTCCATCTCTTCCTTGCTCTTTTTAGAGTGGTAATGCAGTATTTTCTGTTCAATTGCATGCAAATTATTTTCCATTTTCATATTCTCAACCACTTCCTTTATCTATTATTCTTATCTAAGGCAGTAGCCCCCTAATAATTCCCTCTGCCTTCCAGATTAAAAAAAAATGAGCCTGAGCATATTTCAGTATCTTGCTGGAGGGTCTGGGGGAAAATACTTCTTTCAAATTTTCTCTTAAAGTACTCAAATAGGATATTTGAATCTGTATTATTTGTGAGGACTCCAATATTATTTCTTCTAGAAAGCATAAAGGTAAGACTCAAAATGTGAAGCTGGAAATATAAGTGCCACATTCAGCTGGCAGAGATGGTAAGTTGCTACTGAGCTTGAGTTTGACCATGAGTTTTTAACAGTGTGTCTAATGCATACATATGTATAAGATGAGAACTGGTACACTGGATTGGTCTAAAGCCCAGATAACCCAGTAGCATGTTTCCAGCGGTGTTGAAACATAATGCATCATAGAAATACAGAATCATTCAGGTTGAAAGGCACATCAGAAGATCTCTAGTTCAATCTCTGTCTTCTCAGTAGCCCCTTCTTAGGTATTGGAAGGAAGGAAGACTGCTATTAAGCCCATCCTAAGCTTTCTCTCCTCCAGGGGCAACAAATACGGAACTAAAGAGAGCTTACAGTATTACTTTCCTGGAATACTCTCTGGACTTCCAAGAATTTGTGGCTCAGTGCCTAAATTGCTTTGTCGGGGATGATATGTTTTTTAGTTGCCCTTGATTAGCATTTATTAGCTCTTTGAAAATTTCTGGCATAGCACTTCTTAGCTCAGCTACATTATCTTGTTTGGTTTGACCAAGCCAATTACAAGTTTTATTTGATGATTCTTTTTGTCAAGGAAAGATGGCACGGTCTATTCAGTGGCATATTGATGCTTTCTGTTTTCTTCTTAATACTTCTAAAACATTGTTTGTTTTTCCAGTTACTAAATACTGAGCACAGAAACATCTATGTCCTTCAACTCATTCCTCCGGGGTCCATCAGCATTTTTTGTTTTCTCTTGTGCAGCACTTCACTGAGTTTTACATCCAGTCATTATGTTCATGCTTTCCTTCTACACTTCATTGCTAATGCTTATTTTCATTCTCCTTCAATAATGTAGTAGTCACATGAAATACTGTACTGCTATTTTCTAAAAGCTTGAGCAGTACAATGTCAGCACACATACATGTAGAGCTTCTTCCAAGGATTGAATTGATCCTACACTGTTTTCTATCTTTATCTTGTCTTTAATTCATGTGTAAATATTCACTCTCATTCTATGTCCCCACAAATACTTTTGGTGGAACACCTCATTCAATGCTGTTTGGAAATTCAGGTAGACTGCAGCAGCTGTGTTGTGGTTTAACCCCATGGCAATTAAGTCCCATGCAGCCACTTGATCAGTCCTCACCCCCTGTAGAATGGGGGGAAGACAACTGGAAGGGCAAAAGGGAGAAAACACATGGGTTGTGATGCCTGAAGGATTTTTTTCTGCTTTTTCTCCTGAATATTTCTTACACTGTTCCCTACATTCACAAGTATTAGCATGCATACTTGTGATGCTTTAGGTGATAGTTTAGCCTGGTTTCATGGTGTTTAGTAGGCCGGTAGACTAAACACCCCTGAAACTACGTAGAGTTAGAAGACCAAACACCCTGTTTTCGTGAGCCCTCAAGGTCTCCTAGTAGGATAGATTTTGTAAACTAGAAGTTAGCCCACCCCGGCCCCTTATTGGGCCCTCTGGTTAGATATGCTAATGTGTAGAGTCTTTAATTGTATACTCGATGGGGGGGAGGGGGCTTTTGCGGCGTGTTCTACCTGGACGGCAGAAGCCATCGAATGGGATCCTATTAAAATACCGAGGTAAACAACCCCCAACCCTTTCACCGTGTCTGAGCCTTTATTTCCTAAGACCAGAAAAAGGCATCAGTTGAAATAAGAACAGCTTAATAATAATATTAATAATAATAATAATGGGAAATGAGAAAGAGAAATAAACCCCAAGACAGAGAGGAATGCAAATGGAAACAATTGCTCACCACCAAAGAACCAATGCCCATTCAGTTCCTGAGCAGAAGCTCCATGACCAACCTTCCCACAGATTTTTATGCTGAGCATGATGCCATATGGTGTGGAATATCCTTCTGGTCAGTGTGGTCCCTTGTGTCAGCTGTACCCCTCCCAGATTCTTGCATATCCTAGGCCTTCCTGCTGCTGGGGCAGTATGAGGACAAGAAAATTCCCTGATGTTGCTCAGCAATACCTAAAAGATCCCTGAATTATTGACACCATTTCCAGCACAAATGCAAATATAGGCCCATACTAGCTACTATGGAGAAAATTAACTCTATCCTAGTAAAAAACAGCACAAGCTCCATGTTCCCCATGAACAAGTTTTTATGTCCTTCATAGAATGCCAGGAGGATTGTAAGGCAAAGCCTACCTTTCCAGTAATGCTTTGAGCTCTTCTGCACTATGTTGTATTTGTTCATGTGTCTGCTCATTCTGTTCACTGCTATATTTACCAGCAATTTCAGGGAATGGCTTGGGTTGGAAGGAACAGCAGATCATCTAGTTCTACCCCGTCTGCCATGAGCACAGGCAATTTCCACTAGAACAGGTTACTCAGAGCCCCATCCAACCTTGTCTGGAACACTTCCAGGCATGGGGAATCCACAATTTCTCTGGGCAGTGGGGCAGGACACCTACCACCCTCACCTCCTCTGCCTGTGTGCCACAGATAACGGGTGCATAAAGAGATAACCCAAGGGCAGGAAGGCCCAGCAGGGGTCATCTCTGGTGCCAGAGGGCTCAAGCCTCAGCTAAGAATTAACATCTTAATCTGCAGAGCTGATGGAAGGAAAGATAAAGGAAAAATCACTGACTTAAGAGTCATGGTTTTACACTATAAAAGATACACGAGCTAACACTGGGGCAGAAGTCTCTCACACCCTAAAGTGTTTGAAGCTTCTCCCCGAAGTTTGGATGCAGGCTTCGTGGTTACTTCTCTGGGGATCGAGGGAAAGGATCTCAATGTGCTGCACCAACAAATTGGATGGTAAGATACATTGAATCCTAAGCTTATGCTATTTCTTTGCTAGCTGTAACTGAAAAAGGTACCATTCTCATGCACTGTATATATTAAACTACTAGTAGTCTTTCTTTTTGTTTTATTCCTGTGTAGTATTGGTTTGCTTTTAAGTCTTATGTCTGTTAGTTTCCCCATCTATTAATAAATGTTTCATTCTATAATAGACAGAATCAGTGATCATTAAAAGAAGTTATACACGAGAGTGGGTTTTGGGGTGCTGGTTACCTCAATGAGGTTACTGCCTGCTGCCAAGGCCTGGGCAGGAGGCAAGGACTGATATTTAACTCCCACAACAATTCGTAACAGGCAGCCTGTTCCAGTGCCTCACCACACTCAGTAAAGAATATCTTCCTAACATCTAATCTAAACCTACTGTCTTTCAGGTTGAAACTATTCCCCCTTGTCCTCACTACATCCCCATGCACAGAGTTTCTCTCCACCTTCTTGTAGGCTCCCTCCAGGTATTGTTAGGCTACAGTTAGGTCATCTTGGAAACCTTTTCTTTTACAGGCTGAACAATCACAATTTTCTTAACCTTTCCACATAGGAGAGGTGCTCCATCCCTCCGATCATCTTGCTGACCTCCTCTGGAGTCACTTCAACAGGTCCATGTCCTTCCTGTGCTGGAGACCCCAGATCTGGCTGCAGCACTGCAGGTGGTGTCTCACCAGAGCAGAACAGAGGGGAAGAATCCCCCCCCTTACCCTGCTGGCCATGCTGCTTTGGATGCAACCCAGGACATGTTTGGCTCTCTGGGCTGTGAGTGCACATGTCTGGGTCATGTCCAGCCTCTCCTCCACCAGCACCCCCAAGTCCTTCTCAGCAGGGCTGCTCTCCATCTGTTCATCCCCCATTCTGGATTGATACCAGGGGTTGCCCTGACCCAGGCACAGCACCTTGCACTTGGTTTTGTTAGACCTCATGAGATTCCCATGGACCCACTTCTCGAGCTTGTCCAGGTCCCTCTGGATTGCATTCCATCCTTCAGGTGTGTCAACTGCACTAGTCGAATTTGTCCAGTGAATATTATAAGCTTACTAGACATTAGCTCATTGGTTCTCTCATGGCACCCATTTCAAAAAATGGTATCACATCTGCCGCCTTCCAGTCTAGAGGCACTCAGACATTTCTAATTAAAAGGTTGTACATCACTTGGTTCCTTGGTGAATGACATTTGGTCCTGGCTGTTATCATTCTTTTTATCTATTTCTTCCATAGCTAACACTTAAATTTTAGTCAGCTCTTCAATGAGTTCTCAGCAAAGAAGTTTTATGGCCTGAAAGTCTTTTCATGTGCATCCACAGTGAACCAAAAAAAAAGGTTTAATTTTGTTTCTTTTTTTATGGCCCTGTCTTCTCTCAGTACTTCTTGAATCCTTTGAATATCTGCTGGCTCTTTGGACTCTTTGACAGATTTCCTGTGCCTAATATATTTGAAAAAATATTGTTGTTTTTTGCAATTTTTTTCCTGTGATCTTCTGGTTTGCCTTACTTTGTTTTTATATTTAACCTGACAATGTTTCATGCTCTGTAGTTTCCATATTTGGACACCACTTCAACGTTTTCAAACTTGCCTTCTTGCATTTGCTAATCTTTCTTGTACTGTTGTTTAGCCATGCTGGCTTCCTTTAGCTTTTCTCAAATCTTTCATGACAGGAAGTATGCATATCCTTTTTACCTTCAGTGTAGTCTCTAAATTATGCTCATGCTGCTGGCAGGGATTTAACTCTTTTAGTCAGCTTTTTAGCATCTTTTAGCTACCCTCTTTAACATATTTTTAACAGACTTCCTTACTCTTAGGTAATTCTTTTTGAAGTTGACTGCAATCATTATTATTTTTCTACTTTGTTTTGTTTTACTTTGTTGTTGCTGCCAATGCTTTAAAGCATATTGTGGTCACTTTCATAGAGTTGTTCTTTGCCAGTAAATCATGATGAATATAGCTGAGATGAACTGAAATAGAACATACCTCCAGAGGGTAAAAAGACCACATTTTTGTCTCGTTTCCTAAGTACAATTATTTCTCCTACAAGTTTTCATAGAATTTTTCATTTTGGACTCAAACTTCCCTTTAAGCTCCAGGCTAGAGACAGGCTAAACAATTTTGTGTAGTGCAATCTACTGCATCAGCATCTAATTAAGAGCGTAAGTGGAGCATACAGGCAATTATTTTTAAAATGTTTTAGTAAATCTGGTTAGACTCTGTTGCAGAAGCATCCTGCCTATGTCTTGGCACAGTCATATGCTAATAAATGTCAGAATAGCAGAATAAAACAGGCTGCTTGGACCCTAGGGATTCACTTAACCTGGAGGAATCTTCATGAGACTCTTTAAAACACAGTTACAGTCCTTTTGTTTCCCTGCATTCAGTCTCACTAATATAATTTTAATATAATTAACAGCATATGTTCAAAGTACATAAAAAGAGTGTATATATTTCAAATGGATTGATCATATCTACCTTTACCCTCACTTTATATATCTTCTCTTGTCTTCCATAACTGACTTGAAATTGCCTGCTGAATTTATTCTAACAAGCACTGTGGTATCCCCCAAAACAGCAAATTTCACCATTGTCTCCAACGAACCAAAAAACAGTTGTGTTAGTAGGGCTGGCCACCCCCGACTATTTTTATCAATATGGGATGAGAGTCACTGGTCATTGAACATATGGTAGAGTACATCAGCTTCTTTTCTTGCTGTTTCTTACAGAATTAATAATGTTTACTATTTTTCTTTTAAAAGTCGACTGCACAGCTTTGTCTTTTCTGTTCCAAATAAAATAAAATCCGCATAGGTATATTAATACTTTCTTAGTACTGTTGGTCTAAGAAGTTTCTTCTTCAGCTAATCAAATGATATCTGCATATTTTTAACATGTATTCTTCAGCCCAGTTGGAGCCCTTGCTTAGATAACCCTGTATAGCCCCAGGAATGAACAAATGATAGAGTATTTAAGTTAAACTGTATCAGACATTTAATTCAGAGGACTTCAAGCAGGAGCATATGGCTGTAACATAATTTTTAAGCTGATCTCTACTGGCATTGCCAGGGTTCTACTATTGGTCCATTCCAGCTCCATACTGCATTTCATGTCAGCATTCGCAGTCACCTGATTCCACAAAACAACAACAACAAAAAATTTGCTAGTTCAAAAATTTGGGGGGGTTTATTTAAAGTAATTAATTTTATATTGGACTGGGTTTCAGATCACCATGGAGGTAGAAAATAATGGGAACTGGTGGTAGACTCAGAGGAGGAAACAGTAAAAGCAGGAGTTTCTGAAGCTGTATATCCAACATATACAGACTTTGACTTCACTGTTAGCTAGATCTTTGTGACAATGGGTATTAGTAGAACATTTAAGATTATTAACTGCTGTCTTCCAAGGCACCATCTATCTGTACTTAATGGCAGCCACTACAGAGGAAAATAATCTGAAACAACAAAAAATATCTGATTTGTTGCAGTGACTGTGGTAGAAAATTGTCTTTTGAAGTGTGGGGAGAGATATTTTTTTACAAGAAGAGGCGAGGACTAAAGAGTTTTCAAAAGTACCTTGCTCTCAGTTACAGTTTTTCATACCTGCTTCATGAAACTGTAATCTTTGCTAATTTCTACATTCTCTCACAGCCTTGTTAGAACTATTATTTTCAGTGAGACACTACAGTTATTTTCCCTGTATCTACAGCTGGCAGAAGACATTTTAGAATAAATCTGGGTGAAGGGTGTTTTGGGTTAGGCTAGAGGGGTTAAAATTTAAGAAGTGATTTGTGCTGCAGGAAGGAATACAATTTCCTTCCTGCGAGAGAGAGCTAATAATTAGGTAGTTTTAAGAGGTGATAAGTAAGTAAACTAATTAAAAAGTTGATCTGTTTTCGAGGGAAAAACTATATATAAGCAGAAACTTTTTGATGCTTTTTTTTTTTGGATTTGCTGCTGCTGTGTAGAGAGGAGCAGCTTCTGCTTCTCTCGCTAGTAAAGCTTTAGTTTTTTCTTTTTTCTTTCTTACTTCTTTTTAAAAGAGAGATTGGGGGGGGGAAGGGAAGTTTAGAGCGGCCGTGCCGCTGCAGTTGGGCAGGCATGGGGGAGGAACGGTTAAAATTTTTAACAGATATAACTTAGCTAGTGTGCTAGCTACACGAGAGGGAGAGATAGGCTTTTGTTTTGGGTTAGGCAAAGACTAGGTTAGACTTTATTTAGCTCGGGCTAGGCTTTGCTTTGTTACTCTGGGCTCAGATAGCTTTACTAGGCTGAGCTAGCTTGGCAGAGCTAGGCAGAGACTCTTGAAAACTTCTGGCATTTAGCTTGGATTTGTTTAAGTAGTTTAGTACAGAGTACGTGATTTTCACACTGCTAGAGAGAGAGAGAGAGAGAGACAGAAATTAACTTTTTTTATGCCTAGACTAAATTTACAAACACTTATTTTTTTTTGCAGAGAGAGGAACGAGTGAGGACACTTAGAGAGTGTAGTGCAAAAACTTTATAGTTAGTAAAGAAAGTAAAACTGATACTTACAAAGGGGTGTATGGGAAGTTGCTTCAAGAGTGAAACTGAAAATTTTTTTAAAGAACTATAGTTGGGGACTGAGTTAATAAATTTTCTGTAATATATGAAAATATAGTTTAAAGGGGGATGTGAGGTTCTTATTGCAGCCAATGAACTAAAATACTTAAGTACAGACAAGTAAGTGTTGAAAAAGTACAGCTTAATAAAAAACTAAAACCAAGAGAGAGGAGAGGCTGTGACTCAGAGTTTTGGTCTTGGGGAGAATGCTAAAGAACTTGAGTTGTCAAGAGAACTTGTGTTGCTAAGTACAGAAGAAAAAATTTTTTTTGTTACTGCAATTAAACTAAACATTTTTAAAACAGGTACTCTGTGGACTGTTTATAACTTACTTAAGTAGCTGTGGGAAGGCTATTAGTGTGGGAGGGATCTACTATTAAGTTAGACTTTGCTCCGGGTGGCGGTTAATGGTGAAGCAGAAGACCCATAAAAACTATATTTTTCTTACAAAAAATCCATAGTATAAGCAAAAAAAACTTCTCTCCCTAAATGAACTAGAACAAGAGCTGTTTCTGAAGTGATAAACTAACTAGAAGTCGAAGTGTTGTCTTTTGTATGTTGTCAGGGAGAATGAAATAGAGAGGTGGGGAAGGAAGAGTAGTCTGGGGAGTTTGTTCTGATTTTTCTTAAGTTTTTTTTCTTTTTCCCTTTGTCTTAAATATATTAATAAAACTTCTTTATACTTTATAAAGTTTAAACCTACTTTACCTACTCCTAATCCTTATCTCACAACAAGCAATCAAATAAATTTAAGTAAGTATGCTAGCATTTAGCCACAAACCTAAATAAACAAACTAAAACCACTACATTCAATGGTGTTTCCACCCGGTTTTTCAAACCAAATAATAAACAAATTAATAAAAGTTTGAGATAAAAATTAATTAAAAAGAATAATAAGCAAAGCATGTATTAAAATACAAAATAAAATAAATAGTCGTAGAAACTGTGTATTGTAGTAATCATATAAAGTCTAAAAGTAGAAGTTTGTGTAAAAAGCTTTCTGTTTAGTTTAGTAGTTTTTCTAAATAAAGATTGCATAATTAATGTAATTTTAATAATAAGTCTTATATATAGTTTTTCCCCGAAGGCGAGAAGTAGAATGTCCTGGGTTAGGCCAGAGGGGTCAAAATCTAAGAAGTGATCTGTGCTGCAGGAAGGAATACAACTTCCTTCCTGCGAGAGAGAGCCAATAATCAGGTAGTTTTAAGAGTTGATAAGTAAGTAAACCAATTAAAAAGTTGATCCGCCTTCGAGGGAAAAACCATATATAAGCAGAGACTCTCTGACGCTCTTCCTCTTTGGACCTGCTGCTGCTGTGTAGAGAGGAGCAGCTCCTGCTTCTCTCGCTAGTAAAGCCTCAGTTTCCACCTCCTTCCAAAAGAGAGACTGGGGTGGGAAGGGAAGTTTAGAGCGGCCGTGCCGCTGCAGCCGGGCAGGCATGGGGGAGGAACGGCTAAAATCTTCAACAGATACAACTCAGCCAGTGTGCCAGCTACACGAGAGGGAGAGCCAGGCACCTGCTCCGGGCCAGGCAAAGACCAGGCCAGACTCCATCCAGCTCGGGCCAGGCCCTGCCCTGTCACCCCGGGCCCAGATAGCCCTACCAGGCCGAGCCAGCTTGGCAGAGCCAGGCAGAGACTCTTGAAAACTTCTGGCATCCAGCTCGGACCTGTTCAAGCAGCCCAGCAAAGAGCACGTGATCCTCACACTGCCGGAGAGAGAGAGAGAGAGACAGAGATTAACTCTCTCCATGCCTGGACTAAACTCACAGACACCCATCCTTCCTCGCAGAGAGAGGAACGAGTGAGGACATCTACATAGTGCAGCGCAGAGACTTTACAGTCAGTGAGGAAAGCAAAACTGATACTCACAAAGGGGTGCATGGGAAGTTGCTTCAAGAGTGAAACTGAAAACTCTTTTAAAGAACCATGGTTGGGGACTGAGCTAATAAATTTTCTGTAATATATGAAGATATAGTCCAAAGGGGGATGTGAGGTTCTTATTGCAGCCAATGAACTGAAATACCTAAGTACAGACAAGTAAGTGTTGAAAAAGTACAGCCTAATAAAAAACTAAAACCAAGAGAGAGGAGAGGCTGTGACCCAGAGCCCTGGTCCCGGGGAGAATGCTAAAGAACCTGAGTTGTCAAGAGAACCTGTGTTGCTAAGTACAGAAGAAAAAATTTTCTTTGTTACTGCAATTAAACTAAACATCCTTAAAACAGGTACCCTGTGGACTGTTCATAACCCACCCAAGTAGCTGTGGGAAGGCTACTAGTGTGGGAGGGATCCACCATTAAGCTAGACTTTGCTCCGGGTGGCGGTTAATGGTGAAGCAGAAGACCCATAAAAACTATATTTTTCTTACAAAAAATCCATAGTATAAGCAAAAAAAACTTCTCTCCCTAAATGAACTAGAACAAGAGCTGTTTCTGAAGTGATAAACTAACTAGAAGTTGAAGTGTTGTCTTTTGTATGTTGTCAGGGAGAATGAAATAGAGAGGTGGGGAAGGAAGAGTAGTCTGGGGAGTTTGTTCTGATTTTTCTTAAGTTTTTTTTCTTTTTCCCTTTGTCTTAAATATATTAATAAAACTTCTTTATACTTTATAAAGTTTAAACCTACTTTACCTACTCCTAATCCTTATCTCACAACAATCAAATAAATTTAAGTAAGTATGCTAACATTTAACCACAAACCTAAATAAACAAACTAAAACCACTACAAAGGGATTGGCACTACTGTGGTTTACACTGCATGTTGTATTTTTAGGAAAGAAAAAATAAGAACATTTTCTTTCACTGAAAGGGCAAGCTATGAGAAAATTGCACACCAGAAGTTGTGCAATTCAGATGATTATGAAATCTTCACATTTTTGTCCAGGATGTGATGTATTTAGCTGCCAAGTCTGGAACTTATGTCTTTTTGTGACACAGTAGACTAACTCCCTATTTACCATAGAAACTATCCCACAATGTACTTCAGAAAATGGAGAGTCTTGACTAAAATTGAAAGCTCAGAGAGTAGATATCAGATCTCTCTTATTTCTCTTCATGCACTATCTTTGAAATTGCATTTGACAGTTCCCTGAGTATTATTTCAATTTATTGCCTATTGAATCTGTCCCTTCTCTTTTTATGTTAAAAATAAAAATCATTAAATCTTTTATATTCCCAGTTTCAGTGGCTGGACTACATTTGATCAGAGCCTATTGCAGCTGAAGCTACTTATCAACAACAGACCATGTTTGAGAGAAGAGTTTGCCAAAAAAATTCCTTTTTTCCACTATTCCCTCACATGTCAGCACATAAAGGAATAATAGTGTATGTTTCCCTGCTCTTGGTGGATGGTTCCTCTGTCTTGTTTGATGAAAGGGGCTTCAGCTAAATGACACTGTAGTGATTGAAGAAGATGACATGAACTGGTTGCATTAAAAACACTGTCAGCTGTACAGTGTCTCTGGTTGAAGTACGGAGTTGTTAATTACTAAACCTGTGTACAAAATCATTACCTGATGGTTCATAGTGTGTGTATCTGGATGACTGCTTGGTTTTGGCTGCTTCCACTCCCAAATATTTTTGGATTCGATCGCATGTGTGGTGAAGAGAGAATATAAATCTTTAATTTACTGATATATTCCTTTCTTTTCTTTTTTTTTTCTGTTTAATAAAACAGCTTACTTTAGCCTCTTGTTTTTAGAATTGGAAATTCACATTAGAGACCAGTTTGCCATCAAGATGTCTATGAGAAATCTTTCAAATACTTTAGTTTGATTAGCTTGATTGTTTACCCCAAAGATATTGTAATCTTCTACAGTGTTAGTTTGCAATGTAATGCCAGAAATTAAAAACTTTTTAGATTTCAACTTAGGTATTCTTCTGCTACTTCTTTAATGATTGCAACATAAGGAATCAGAGGGTGTTAAAAGAAGGAAACTAATGGGGATATGCATTAAAATACTTCAAATACCTTAACAGGATTAGATTTAATTTTATTTTGGAAGCAGAGCAAAACAGACAATAGAAGACACAATATTTTTTAAGAAATACCCATGAATTCTAAATTGTAACCAACAATAAGTTTTCCTAAATTTCAATCACTTAAAAAAAGGAATTTTTTTTCTTATGTTGTTGCAATAATACTGCAAACCAAAGAAGGAATTTCTTTCCCTCATTGCTCTGAAAAGAGAGAGACAAAGAATGAAAGAGAGAAAGAGAGAGAGAAAAAAAGAGACAGAAAGAAAGAAGAAAAAAAGAGAAATAAAAAGAGAAAGAAATCGAGAAAGAGAAAGAGAAAGAGAAAGAGAAAGACAAAAAAAGAGAAAGCAAGAAAGCGAAAGAAAAAAAGAAAAAGAAAGCAAGTAAGAAAAAGCAAGCAAGAAATAAAAAGCAAGAAAGAGAAATAAATAAATAAAATGCAAGAAAGAAAAAACGAAAGAGAAAGAAAGCAAGAAAAAAAGAAAAGGCATAAAGGGAGAAAGAGAAATAAAGAGAAAGCAAGAAAGAAAGCAGGAAAGAAAGAAAGAAACACATAAAGAGAAAGAGAAATAAATAAATAAAATGCAAGAAAGAAAAAACGAAAGAGAAAGAAAGCAAGAAAAAAAGAAAAAGCATAAAGGGAGAAAGAAATAAAGAGAAAGCAAGAAAGAAAGCAGGAAAGAAAGAAAGAAAGAAAGAAAGAAAGAAAGAAAGAAAGAAAGAAAGAAACACATAGAGAAAGAGAGCAAGAAAGAAAGAAAGAAAGAGCAAGAAAAAGAAAGCAAGCAAGAAAGAAAGTGAGAAAGAGAATGAAAGCAAGAAAGAGAAAGCAAGAAAGAGAAGACAAGAGAACAAGCAAGAAAGAGAAAGAAGAGAGAAAAAAAGAATAAAAGAAAGCAAGAAAGTGAAAGCAAGAAAGAATGAAAGAGAATGAAAGAGAAAGCAAGAAAAAAATATAAGTAAGCAAGAAAGACAAAGAAAGAACAAAAGAGAAAGAAAGCAAGAGAGAAAAAAGTAAGAAAGAGAAAGCAAGAAAAAGAAAGAAAAGAGAAAGAGTGAGAAAGAGAGAAAAAGAAAGCAAGCCAGAAAGAGAAAGCAAGAAAGAAAAAGAAAGAAAAGAGAAAGAGTGAGAAAGAGAGAAAAAGAAAGCAAGCCAGAAAGAGAAAGCAAGAAAGCAAGAGAAAGCGAGAAAGCAAGAAAGCAAGAGAAAGCAAGAATTCAAGGAAGAAAGAAAAAGTAATAAAGGAAGAAAGAGAAAGAAAGAGAGAAAGAAAGATAAGAAAGAAAGCAAGAGAAAGAGAAAGAGAGAAAGAGAGACAGAGAAAGAGAGAGAGAGACAAAGAAAGAGAGAATGAAAGAGAGAGAGAGAAAGAAAGAAAAAGAAAGAAAGAAAGAAAGAAAGAAAAAAAGAAAGAAAGAAAAAAGAAAAAGCAGGAAAGAAAAAGAAAGATAAAGCGAGACAGAGAAAGAAATAATGCAAGAAAGAAAGAAAAAAGAAGAAAGAAAGCAAGAAAGAACAAAAGAGAAAGGAAGAGAAAGCGAGAAAAAAGCAAGAAAATAAGCAAGAAAGAGGAAGGAACAATGAAAGGAAAAGAAAGCAAGAAAGAAAAAAGTAAGAAAGGAAACAAGAGAAAGAAAGCAAGAGAGTGAAAAGAGAGAGAGAAATAAAAAGAAAGAGCAAGAAGGAGCAAGAAATAAAAAGAAAGAAAGAAAAAGTAAAACAGAAAGAAATCAAGAAAGAGAAAGCAAGAAAGCAAGCGAGAAAGAGAAAGAAAAAGAAAGAAAAAAAGAAAAGGCAAGAAAGAGAAAGAGAAAGCAAGAAAGCATGAAAGAGAAAGTGAAATAAAGAAAGTGAGGAAGTGAGGAAGTGAGGAAGTGAGGAAGTGAGGAAGAAAGAAAGAAAGAAAGAAAGAAAGAAAGAAAGAGAAAGAAAGAGAAAAAAGAAAGAAAGAAAGAAAGAAAGAAAGAAAGAAAGAAAGAAAAGAAAGAAAGAAAGAAAGAAAGAAAGAAAGAAAGAAAGAAAGAAAGAAAGAAAGAGAAAATAGCAGGAAAGAAAAAGAAAGATAAAGTGAGACAGAGAAAGAAATAATGCAAGAAAGAAAGAATGAAAGAGAAAGAGAAAGCAAGAAAAAAGCAAGAATGTAAGCAAGAAAGAGGAAGAAACAATGAAAGAAAAAGAAAGCAAGAAAGAAAAAAGTAAGAAAGAAAACAAGAGAGAAAGCAAGAGTGAGAGAGAAATAAAAAGAAAAAGATGAGCAAGAAATAAAAGAAAAAGAAAGAAATCTAGAAAGAGAAAGCAAAAAAGCAAGAAAGAAAAAGAAAACAAAAAAGAAAAAGCAAGAAAGAGAAAGAGAAAGCAAGAAAGAATGAAAGAGAAAGTGAAATAAAGAAAGCAAGAATGCAAGAAAGAAAGAAAAATTGAGAAAGAAAGCTAGAGAGACCAAAAAAGAAAGGGAGAAAGAGGAAGAGAAAAAGAAAAAGCAAGAAAGGAAGAGAAAGAGAAAGAAAGAAAAATAAAAAAAGGATTGAAAGAGAAAGAGAAAGAAAAAATGAAAGAATAGAAGAAAGAGAAAGAAATAAACAAAGAGAAACCAAGAGAAAGAAAAAAGAAAAGCAAAAAAGAGCAATAAAGAAAGGAAAAAGAGCAAAAAAGACAAAGAAAAAAAAAGACAAAGAAAAGAAAGAAAGAATAAAGAGGAAAAAGAAAGACAGTAAAAGAAAGAGAGAAAGAGTGAAAGAAAAAGTGAGAAGGAAAAAAGAGAAAAAGAAAGGAAAAGAAAGGAAAAGAAAGAAAAAGAAAAAGAAAGAGAAAGAAAGAAAGAGAGCAGGAATGAGAGAAAGCAAGAAAGAAATGGAGAAAGAGAAAGAAAGAGGGAATGAGAGAATTAGAGAAAGAAAGAGGAAAAAGGAAAAAGGAAAAAGGAAAAAGGAAAAAGGAAAAAGGAAAAAGGAAAAGAAAAAGGAAAAGGAAAAGAAAAAGAAAAAGAAAAAGAAAAAGAAAAAGAAAAAGAAAAAGAAAAAGAAAAAGAAAAAGAAAAAGAAAAAGAAGAAAGATGAAGTTAGAAAGAAAAAGATGAAGTGAGAAAGAAACAGAGAAAGAAAGTGAGAAAAAGAGGGAATAAAAGAGAGAAATGGAGAAAGAGGGAAAGAGGGAAAGAGGGAAAGAGGGAAAGAAGGAAAGAGGGAAAGAGAAAGAAAGAAAGAAAGAAAGAAAGAAAGAAAGAAAGAAAAGAAAGAAAGAGAAAGAAATGGAGAAAGAGGGAGAGAAAGAGGGAAAGAAAGAGAGAAAGAGAGAGCAGGAAAGAGAGAAAGAGAGAAAGAAAGAAGGAGTGAATAAAAAAAAGAGAGGAAGAGGGAATGAAAAAAGAGAGGAAGAGAGAAAGAGAGAAATAGAGAAAGAAAGAGGGAAAGAAAGAGAAATGGAGAAAGAAAGAGGGAAAGAAAGAAAAAGAGAAAGAGTGCAGGAAAGAGAGAAAGAGAGAAAGAAAGAGGGAATAAAGGAAAGAAAGATAAAGGGAATGAAAGAGAGAAATATAAAAAGAGAAAGAAAGAGAGAGAGAGAGAGAGAAAGAAAGAGAGAGAAAGAAAGAGAGAGAAAGAAAGAGAGAGAGAAAGAGAGAAAGAGAGAAAGAGAGAGAGAGAGAGAGAGAGAGAGAAAGAAAGAGAGAAAGAAAGAGAGAGAAAGAAAGAGAGAAAGAGAGAAAGAGAGAGAAAGAGAGAGAGAGAGAGAGAGAGAGAGAAAGAAAGAAAGAAAGAAAGAAAGAAAGAAAGAAAGAAGGAAGGAAGGAAGGAAGGAAGGAAGGAAGGAAGGAAGGAAGGAAGGAAGGAAGGAAGGAAGGAAGGAAGGAAGGAAGGAAAGTGTGTCCAGCCCGGATTTCGGACAGCCTCCAGCTGGCCATGTTCCAGAAGTGTCCCTGTCAGAGGGGGCACTCTGGCGGCATCACTTAGACACCGGCCAGTGAAGCTGCTCGCCTGGCAGGGTGACGTGCCAAGAGCGAGGCGCTGCGATAGCTAACCGCTGAAGCAGAAATAAAGCGAGAGGGACTTTTGGTATAGAAGAATTCTGTGCGGCTTTATTGTGGGAAGCCCAGCACAGAGGGAATCCAGGGACCAAAAGCCCCGAATACACTCTGAGACCCTCTTATGAGGGACACGTACTAACCAATCAGGTGAGGGTCCAGGGGAGGAACAAGGGCAGGATCAGGGAACCAGTCCAATGGAAGGGGAAAAGGCGAGGAGGTAAGAAGTAACAGTGAATCAACCAGGGAACCTTATAGAAGGGGGGAGATGATAGACATAACTAGTAACCAAGTAAGTTTGCCCTGGAGATTTTATCCATGTCCTGGGCTAAACCATGGTCACTTCAGTCCCAGGGGGGAACTTAGCAGTCTTGGAAGCCCTCCACCAAAGTCCTTTCTTCTCTTCTTGGGCTTCTGCTACCCCTGGAGTCTCGGAGGTAACTTCCACAGCCACCACATCTCCCCCTTCTTTTTTCTTAAAGAAAGCCCATTGGATTAAAGATAACAAAAGATTTTTAAAACAAGCGAGAACGCACAAGACAATGACAATTGTCAGTAAGACCCATAAGATTGAGCGGAGGATCCCGACCTCCCACCCCTAGATTCCCCACTGGTCCATTAAGTTTTTAGCCAGTCCGTGCCTTCCATTTTCAGCTGGTGAAGTTGCTCTTTCATTTGCTGGAGAGTCTTGCGGATGCTCTGGCTGTTGGAGGATAGGTTCAAGCAACACATGCCTTCAAACACTTCACAGCCATGTCTGTGGGCCAGTAATAGGAAATCGATAGCTGCTTGGTTTTGGAGCGTTGTGTGCCTGGTGGCCTCCTCGTCTTCTAGGAGTTGGGCCAAGGCACTCGATGTCAAGTTGGCCTGCTTACCCAGTGTCGTGGGCTGACCCCGGCGAGGTGCCAGGTGCCCACTCAGTCACTCTATCACTCCCCCTCCCGCTGGGAGAGGTGAGAGGATAATATTGAAAAAAAGACTACCAGGGTAAGAAAAGGCAGTTTTATTACAGCGGGGAAAAAAAATAAAACAAGCAAGCTGAGAGTTGCGCGCGCAGGAGCAGAAGAGAAAACAATCAATCTCTACTTCCCATCAGCAGCGATGTCCGGACACTTCCTGGGAAGCAGGGCTTCAGCACACGTGATGGTTGTTCCAGGAGGCAAACATGGACCAGCCTGAGTGCCTCCACCTCCTCCTCTCTTCCTTCCCTTATGTATCTGAGCTGATGTCATATGGTATGGAATATCTCTTTGGCTGACTGGGGTCAGATGGCCTGCTGGTGTCCCCTCCCAGGATTTTGCCCCCCCCCCCATCCCCTTCAGTGGGGGAAGGAATGTCACAGGGACAGCACAGCTTGGCAGTAGCCAAAACACTGCTCTGTTATCAACACCAGCTACCAAAGCAAAGTACAGCAGTGTAAGGGCTGTGAGCTTTACCCCAGTCAGACCCAATACAATTTCCACCCCTTATTCCACACCATTTGCATCATGCTCAGAAATCCTTTCCTACTCACACATGGAATTTAAGCTACATCCTTAAACCATCCCCATCACATTAACTACTATCTCCTGTCCTCTCGCATCCTTCCACGTGGTCTCCATTTCCAGCAGAATGTGGGGTCAGGGCAGGAGGAATAGTAAACTTGATTGTCGAGGACTGGCACCATCACTGTTCATTGTGGCCTTTTTCTTGCCCCTTGCTGAAATTCGTTCTTCGTCAGCTCATGTCCCTTCTGCTACTTACATCCTGCAACATACAACTTCCAACATGCATTATTCTTACCCCAAGGTTAAATCACTTTGGGGCACACACTGGGTCTCCCCATCCTCCCGCATTACCCACCAAGTGCACCCAGGTCCTCGGGCAAAGACAATCCCACGAATGGGTTTGCCCTTCCCCATGGGGGACGCAACCCACACTGACTTCCCCAGCCACTTTCCTATGTGTAGTGCAGGAACCTTGTCACCCTCCACAGTGTCTAAGGGTTTAGTTTGGGCGGGACCAGGGCGGTTAACAGATCCTCTAGTATTGACTAGCCAAGTGGCTTCTGCCAAGTTCCCATCCCAATGCTTCCATGTCCCATTACCTAGTGCCCGTAGCATAGTTTTTAACAGTCCATTCTATCTTTCAGCCTTCCCAGAGGCCTGTGGGGGATAAGGAATATGATATATCCACTTAATGCCATGCCTCTTTGCCCAGGAGTTAATAAGATTATTTCGAAAATGAGTCCCATTGTCTGACTCAATTCTATCTGGGGTTCCATGTTGCCACAAAATGTGTCTTTCAAGACCTGAAATTGTGTTCTGAGCCGTGGCGTGGTTTACTGGATACATTTCCAGCCAGCCAGTTGTGGCCTCCACCATGGTGAGGATGGAACTCTTGCCTTGGCGTGTTCGTGGCAATGGCCCAATGTAATCAATTTGCCAGGCTTCACCATACTGGAACCCCAGCCACCGCCCTCCACTCCAAAGAGGCTTCACTCGTGTGGCTCGCTTGATGGCAGCGCATGTTTCACACTGATGAATAACCTGTGTGATGGCCTCCATGGTCAGATCCACCCCGCGATCACGAGCCCATCTGTATGTTGCATCCCTTCCAAGATGCCCTGATGTTTTGTGGGCCCATCGGGCTATAAATAGCTCACCCTTTCTCTCCCAGTCTAGGTCCACCTGAGCTATTCCAATTTTGGTGGCCTTATCTACCCGTTCGTTGTTTTCATACTCCTCAGTGGCACGACTTCTGGGCACATGGGCATCTACATGGCGTACTTTCACAGTCATGTTCTTTATCCGTGCAGCAATGTCTTGCCATAATGCAGCAGCCCAGATGGGTTTTCCCCTGTGCTGCCAGTTGGTTTTCTTCCACTGCTGCAGCCATCCCCATAGGGCATTAGCCACCATCCAGGAGTCAGTATAGAGATAGAGTATGGGCCACTTTTCTCTCTCAGCAATCTCTAGGGCTAGTTGGATGGTTTTCACCTCTGCAAACTGGCTTGATTCACCTTCCCCTTCAGCAGTCTCAATGACTTGTCGTGTGGGATTCCACACAGCAGCTTTCCACCTCCGATGGTTTCCTGTCACTTGACAGGATCCATCAGTAAATAAAGCATATTTTCTTTCGTTTTCTGGTAACTCGTTATATGGTGGTGCTTCTTGGGCACGAGTCACCTTCTCAGACAGTGCTCCAAAATCCCTGGCTTCTGGCCAACTCAAAATCTCTTCTAGGATTCCTGGGAAGTTGGGTTTTCCCATTGGGGCTCGTTGTGTAATTAAGGCCACCCACTTACTCCATGTAGCACTGGTTGCATGATGCATGGAGGGAATGTTTCCTTTGAACATCCAGTGCAGGACAGGCAATCGTGGTGCCAAGAGGAGACATGCTTCTGTACCAACAACTTCTGAGGCCGCTCGAACCCCCTCATAAACCGCTAGTATTTCTTTTTCAGTTGGAGTATAGTGGGCTTCTGATCCTCGGTAACTCCTGCTCCAGAATCCTAATGGCCGACTTCGGGTTTCTCCTGCGGTCCTCTGCCAAAGGCTCCAGGTGAGGCCCTGCTCCCCAGCTGCAGTGTAGAGTATATTTTGCACATCTGGTCCTGTCCGAACAGGCCAAGAGCCACCGCACAAGCTATTTCTTGTTTGATTTGCTCAAAGGCCTGTTTCTGCTCAGGGCCCCACTTGAAGTCATTCTTCTTCCGGGTCACTCGATAGAGGGGGCCCACAAGTTGACTATAGCCTGGAATGTGCATTCTCCAGAATCCTACAAGGCCCAGGAAAGCTTGTGTTTCTTTCTTAGTAACTGGTGGAGACATATTGGCAATTTTGTCAGCCACCTCTGTAGGCACATGACAGTGTCCATCCTGCCATTTTATTCCTAGAAACCAGATTTCCTGTACAGGTGCCTTTATCCTACTTTGTTTTATGGCAAGACAAGCTTTAAGAAGAATTTGGATTATTTTCTTCCCTTTTTCAAAAACTTCTCCTGCTGTATCACCCCACACAATGATATCATCAATATATTGCAGGTGTTCCGGAGCTCCACCCTGTTCCAGAGCAGCCTGGATCAGGCCATGGGAGATGGTGGGGCTCTGTCTCCACCCCTGGGGCAGTCGGTTCCAGGTGTACTGGACACCCCTCCAAGTGAAAGCAAATTGTGGCCTACACTCGGCCGCCAGAGGGATTGAGAAAAATGCATTAGCTATGTCAATCGTGGCATACCATTTGGCTGCTTTTGACTCTAGCTCATATTGGAGGTCCAACATGTCTGGTACGGCAGCACTGAGAGGTGGTGTGACTTCATTCAGGCCCCGATAGTCCACTGTCAGCCGCCATTCCCCCTTTGACTTCCGCACTGGCCATATGGGACTGTTGAAGGGTGAGCGGGTCCTGCTGATAACTCCTTGGCTCTCCAGTCGACGAATTAGTTAATGGATAGGAGTCACGGAGTCCCGGTTGGTACGATACTGCCTCCGGTGCACTGTCCTGGTAGCAATCAGTACTTGTTGATCTTCCACCTGCAGCAATCCTACGATGAAGGGATCTTCTGAGAGGCCAGGCAGGGTGGATAACTGATCTTCTCTGTATTCACTGCAGCTATGCCAAAGGCCCATCGATATCCCTTTGGATCCTTAAAATACTCTCTCCTGAGGTAGTCGATGCCAAGGATACAAGGGGCCTCTGGACCAGTCACGATGGGGTGCCTTTGCCATCTGTCCCCTGTTAAGCTCACCTCAGCTTTTATTACCGACAACTCTTGGCATCCCCCTGTCACTCCAGAGATCCAGATGGCTTCTGCACTCTTGTGCCTTGATGGCATCAGTGTACACTGTGCACCGGTGTCCACTAAAGCTTTGTACTTCTGTGGATCTGATGTGCCAGGCCATTGAATCCACACCGTCCAGTATACCCGGTCATCCCTTTCCTCCTCCTGGCCGGAGGCAGGGACCCTCTATTCCTGTTCCTGGTCAGAGTATTCACTGTCTGACCTTTGTGATGCCAAATCAGAAGTTCCCTCCTCAGGACTGTAGGAAACAGTTTTAATTTTCTTATATCTGGGAAATCGCTGATTGTCTTCTGGTCTCTCTGTGGTAACTACACTGACAGTCTTCTTGGGTGGCCCCTTCTTAACAGGTCTCTTCCCCCTCAGTTCTCGGACCCGGGCGCTCAGCTTAGAGGTGGGTTCACCATCCCATTTCCTCATGTCCTCTCCATGCTCACGCAGAAAAAACCAGAGCTCGTTACGTGGCCTGTTCTTGGGGATTCCTTTCCCTCTGACCAGGGTGTGAGAGGAGCGATCTCTTGGGCTGCCTCTAAAAGTTGGGGTGGTGGCTCGCAGGGATGAGGGAGCACCCAGAGTTTCTTCTACATTTCGGAGCCAGGCGGACGCCAACTCTACAGTTGGTGTATCCATTTTTGGGTAATAAAGTGCCGCCAAGCTGCTGGAATATGATGCTGGGGCACCTTGAACCACCTTCCTCCACATGGCAAGTGTACAAGGGATATCCTCTGGATCTATGGTGACGCTATCATCCTTTAGATCACTATAGACAATTTCCAGCACTGCTAATTCTCTCAAGTACTGGATACCTTCATCCACATTGGTCCACTTCCCTGGGGACTTCACAAGATCTTCCTTAAAAGGATATCTTGCCTTCACACTTGAAAGAAGCCGTCTCCAGAGGCTACAAGTTGCTCCTTTCTTTGCAAGTCCTCTTTCAATTTCCCGATCCCTAGCAAGGGATCCCAGCTGTTGGGCTTCATGACCTTCTAACTGCTGACTATCGGCCCCATTATCCCAGCATCACTGCAGCCATGCAGGAATCCTCTCACCTGATTGGCGGCTGTAATCCTTTTGCAAGTCTCGAAGTTCGGATGGGGTCAGGGACCGAGTAACTTCGGTCTCCTGTTTAATCTGCCTCACTCCCTTCGATTCCTTTGCTGAGGGACCTGCCTCTTGATCTAGCCCCATCTCTTCTTCCTCTTCCTCTTCTTCTTCTTCTCTTACTAATCGGCCTGAAACTTGCCTTGTCCATTTTTTTTTTTCACTACTGGGGCAATTAATGTAGTTGTTGTGGTTTGGGTTCCTATCTCAGACATAGTTGTTATGGTTTGTATCCCTGCCTCAGCCACAGTTGTAGTTTGTGTCCCTGTCTCAGCTATAGTGTCCTCAGGCACAGTTTGAGTTTTTGCCTCAACCACAGTCCTCTGAGAATATTGAACAGAGGCCCAGTAGGCCCAGGCCAGCCCCCAGTACAGGGCGAGAAGCTGCTCGCATTCCTGAGAGTAAACGAGGCACCCTTCTGTCAGCCGAAGGGCCAGTTTGTTAGGGTTATTTACCTCTTCAGGAGTAAACTCCCAGGCAACGGGAGGCGATAACCGCCCTAGGAACCAGCCCAAATCCCTCCATACACCTTTCCACCCAGGAACTGGGTACCTCAGGGCAGATTTTAACAGCTCCTCACCCAAGGGTTGTTTCCTTCTGTACCAGGGAGATGACAATTTCCATGAATTCCATAAGGTACAAACAGTGTTGGCTAATATTATTAATAATACCAGGAAGCTTATGTAAGGGTTGGCAATAATCACAGGAGCCTGCAGTAAAACATCGTCCGTACTCAAATTCACCCAGGGCAGAGAGAAGGAGTTATATTCATTCACAGTCATTGTTTGTTTCAACATGTTCCCGAACTAAGCAAAACAAAGATAAGCAGTGTGGCAGCCGAAGGCCGTATGCCGCACAGGAGTTTACTACTTGAGACCTGCTATTGGTAATTACTAGAGCATGCAATATAGATTTTTATAGAAAAAACTGCCTTTATCTCGCCCCACGTTCGGGCGCCAAAAGAGACTGTCGTTGGTTGACCCCGGCCAGGTGCCGGGTGCCCACTCAGTCACTCTATCACTCTCTCTCCCACTGGGAGAGGGGAGAGGATAATATTGAAAAAAAGACTACCAGGGTAAGAAAAGGCAGTTTTATTACAGCGGGGAAAAAAAAATAGAACAAACAAGCTGAGAGTTGCGCCCGCAAGAGCAAGAAGGGAAAACAATCAATCTCTACTTCCCATCAGCAGCGATGTCCGGACACTTCCTGGGAAGCAGGGCTTCAGCACGCGTGATGGTTGTTCCAGGAGGCAAACATGGACCAGCCCTGAGTGCCTCCTCCTCCTCCTCTCTTCCTTCCCTTATATATCTGAGCTGATGTCACATGGTATGGAATATCCCTTTGGCTGACTGGGGTCAGCTGGCCTGCTGGTGTCCCCTCCCAGGATTTTGCCCCCCCCCCCATCCCCTTCAGTGGGGGAAGGAATGTCAGAGGGACAGCACAGCTTGGCAGTAGCCAAAACACTGCTCTGTTATCAACGCCAGCTACCAAGACAAAGTACAGCAGTGTAAGGCCTGTGAGCTTTACCCCAGTCAGACCCAATACACCCAGCCAGCACTCCAGGTGAGAAAGCCCGCCGAGGGCTTTTGCTGCAGCCGCCCAGGGTACAAAAATAGAGGCAGCTACCCTTTTTGAAAATGGCCAATTGACGACTTCACTGTTGCAATTTGGGTCCAAATCTTGAATTTGCCTTTTGTGACATGCCAATTGGGATTTGTTCCGCCAATTCAAAATTTGCTTTATGTCTGGTGCTAGTAGAGTAAGTTTACCAAGAGTGCAAGGACCCCCTTTAAGACAAGAATGTAATCCAGCCCATACTCGGTCTCCACAAATGAGGAATACCCCATTAGGGAGTACCCTGGGATCTTTAATGGAGTTGGACCATGTTATTTTGGTATCATTACACCACAGGGAATCTGAGTAAGACCCTTTGTCAATTGGTGAGACATCCTTGTATGGACCTCCCTTTTTAGATGAGGAATCATGCCAATTATATATGGGGCTAAAATGGGTGCAATAGTGTGGTTTGACCGACCCCAACAAGTGCAACTCTTGGGGTTCAGTGTTTGCATGAGGAAGGATCTTCAACCATTTATCCCAGCTATGGGCCGGGAGGGCTCCCCTACTTTTGGCCTTGAACTCATTGGAGTCCCAAGGAATCCAAACCTGGCACGTGGACATAGGGTTAGACGCACTATCCAGGCTGAGGCACATGCTGTCTTGCTTTAATACTTTTGCCAGTCACCCACACATTTTCCTTTGGCTGTTGGACGAGCCACGGTGGCACTCCCGAGAAAGCAACGGCTAGCAACCACAGAAAGAAGAAGTGGGTTGGTTTCATCTTCAGGGCTCTCCTGGAGTTCGGGGTGTCTTTCCTTAACGAAAAATGAACATGAATTAGGGTACTGACCAATATCAGAACACAATCACTTATTGAAATCATTCCTCATTTCTTCTCCTCACACCCACAGGGAAAGGTTTAGGTTCTAGGGAAACACTCTAGGGAAACATCCGAGCGAAACCTATTAGAAGACAAGGGGGGGTTTAAAAACTGTTTCGTCATCTTTGTATGTCTTCATTCCTGTCTTTTCGGCGTTCCGGTAGATCTGTATCTTCTTCCTTACGGCGCCTTCTCTTCCATGCTGCGCTGTCCTGTTGTTGTTGTTTCTCTGTATCACCGTTCTCGGGGTTTGCCTCTCGATAGGGCTTGATGTTACGCGCTGGTATCCACCTAGGTCTTGCTGGGGTAGAGAAACAGGCATACACCCTCCCCCAAACAATTAGCGGATAGGGCCATTTCACCTGTCCACTTTCTAGGTCCTTAACTAACACCGGTGGTTGTTTTTTTAATTTGGATTGGGTCGAATTAGAAAAGTGCCGGAATACGGGGGGGGGGGAACGGGACGACAGGCTGCGCGAATGAATTGTTCAAAAAATTGATAGTAAAAAGAGCCTTACAGAGGCACTCAATGGGCAATTTGTCCTCTGTTCCTCCCCGCTGCTGGTTAAGGAGCTTCTTGATGTTCTGGTGGGTCCGTTCTAAAATGGATTGACCTGTGCAGGAGTGAGGTATGCCAGCAATGTGTCTAACCTCCCACTGTTGGAGGAATTCCTTAAATTTAGAGGAAGTGTAGGCAGGTCCATTGTCAGTTTTTATTTCTTGTGGTGCCCCCAGTATAGAGAAGGCCATCATCAAATGTTTAGTCACATCCTTATCCTACTTGCCAGTATGGGCTGAGGCAAAGACTGCTCCCAAAAAGGTGTCTACAGATACATGCACGAATTTAAGTCGGCTAAACTGGGCGATGTGAGTGACATCCATCTCCTAAGTTTGGCAGCTGTTGAGTCCCCTGGGGTTCACCCCCGGATTTAAGGAGGGAACTTGATATTTTTGACAGCTCGAGCATGTCGCCACTATTGCCCGGGCCTGCACAAGGGAGAGGTGAAACATCCGCTTGAGGGCCGGGGCATTTTGATGGAAAAACTGGTGTCTTAGTTTGGCTTGTGCAAAGGTGTCAGGAATGTTGGTCATTCCCACGGCCATGGCCAGGGCATCTGCCCTGCGGTTCCATTCGGCAATGAATCCGGGGAGATCAGTGTGCAATCTCACATGCATGACATGGAATGGTTGCTCTCAGTGGGACAACAGATACATTAACCTCGAGAGCAGCCCAAAGAGTTTTGGGTTAGTGTGGTAGTTTGAAAGCAAATCAGTGAGCGGCTCAAAGTCAGAACTACAATTTAATAGGAAAAATGTAGTAATAAAAAAAAAAAAAAACCCAAAAAAAACCACTGACAGAGTCAGAATACAACCTGACACCCTGTCGGTCAGGGTGTTGGTAGTAGTCCACTTAGAAGGTGGTTGCAGTCCTCTGGGAGTGATAGATGCGCTTCTGTTGAAGCAATGATCCTGAGAAAGGTGTAGTTCTCCTCTGAAGGTCCAGTGGTGGTGTAGAAGGGTCTGGTCTTCCTCTGGGAATCCCGTGGAAAAGGCTGCCTATAGTGCTTCAAATCTCAGTTTATATGCAGATCGGGATACATTGGTTCCTCCCCCTGGGCGGGACATCTCACAATGGGATGATGAGCCACTATCTGCAATGTTTGGGGTGAGTGAAGTGCCCATCCGGCCCCAACGACTGGCCCATTAGCAAACCATTCTGCAGCCATCAGGACCACTGCCACGCCTGGCCCTAACGATCGGCCTATTAGCAAACCGTTCTGCGGTTATCAGGAACACTGCCACGCCCGGCCCCCAGCATCCCACGAAGATGGTGATAGAAAACATACCATTGTAACCTAAGACAGTTAGCAACTTCCTTGAGAAGGGAGTGCTCTGCCCGGGCAGTTACTCCGGCCACATATGCCGAATCGATGACCAAATTCAGAGGTTCCTGGAACTTCTCAAATACTCTGACAACGGCCACCAATTCTGGTATTTGTGGGGATCCTTCCAGCACTTGGACTTCAGATTCTCACTTCTGAGTCCTTGGGTCCTTCCAAGTCAGTACTGACTTATGAGAGGACCCAGAGCCATCTGTAAAAACTGTCAGAGCATTTAATGGCATTTTCCTTTGGAGCAATTTGGGTGCCAATTTAAATTCAGTATTAAATAGATGGTGCTTTAATTTGTGACGGGTAATTTGGACTGGCTAACTGTCGAGGATGAACTGGAGGTGTTCGTTGGTTTGGAGTAAATCCTCCAAATCCTCCATTTGCCAAGGAACATGTATGAATGTAAATTCGCACCCTGCCAGCGAGCAGAGGCTTGTCCTAGCTCTTCTAATCAATTTAGCCATCAGTTCTTGTGGTGTTGTAATGCTTTTGGACGGTTGGTGCAGAAGAAAAACCCCAGTCTATAATGAGAAGTGACTCTTTCAACTTCCCGTCCCATTGAAAGATTAGTCCATGTAGGTGTGGTACCTGTCCTAGTATGTTAAACCTGAAAGGCAAGTATGGAGCCGTTCCATGCGCTTGCTGGGAGGAAAGCGCCTGCTGCACCTTACCAGTGGTGTCCCTGGCCTCCACAGTGATGGATCTTGGCGAGACCAGTCCCTCACCGCCCTTCAAAAGCTGGAACAGGGGGGTGAGGTCGGCTTTTGTCAGTCCCAGCAGAGGACGAACCCGGCTGATGGACCCGCAGAGCTGGTGGAGGTCCCGCAGGGTTTTGGGATCGTCCTGGATGACGAGCTGCTGGGGTGCAACTGTCCATTGGCCGATGCGGATGCCAAGGTACGACCAAGGGCAGGTGTGCTGGATCTTCTCAGGGTTTATCTCCATTCTGGCACGTTTGATGGCTGCTACAGTCTTTTTTAGGGTAGCGTCCAAATAGTCTTTTTGAGGGGCACAGACTAACACATCATCTATATAGTGAAGGATGATTGCTTTAGGGAAAGCCTTTTGTATGGGTGATAGTATGTCTGTGAAGTACCATTGGCACAGGACTGCGGAATTACGCATTCCTTGGGGAAGGACTCGCCAATGGTAATGCCGCATAGGTGCCTCTCGATTGACAGAAGGGACGGAAAAAGCAAAGCGGGGGCCATCGCGGGGGTTGAGAGATATACTGAAAAAACAGTCTTTGATGTCAATGACTGCAAGTGGCCATCCACGGGGGAGCATTGAGGGCAATGGTAGGCCTGGCTGTAAGGGACGCATTTCCTCTATCACCTTGTTTCGCTCTTGCAGATTGTGGAGGAGCCTCCACCTGTCTTTGCTTGGTTTCCGAATTACAAAGACAGGGGAGTTCCAAGGGCTGTCAGATGGGACAATGTTGCCCTTGGATAGCTGTTCTTCCACGAGGGACTCGAGGGTGCCTAATTTTTCCTTAGTTAGGGGCCACTGTTCCACCGGCTTATCGGTCTTCCATGTTAGGGCCGGGGTGGTGCGCCTCTCAGTGGCCCTGACTAAAAATTCCGTGCTGGAGGTGGAATTTCCAGCCGAGTCCCCCACTGCGATAGGAAGTTCCTGCCCCATAGAGTGAATCTTGATGGGGCAACAAACGGCTTGATGGATGCCATGTGTCCATCAGGTCCCTCTATCACGATGTTGTTCATGCTCCTTATTTGAAGGAGCTATTCCCCCGATACCAGAAACTCTCCCCACTGAAGGCTTCAGACCCCAGTGTGGTGGCCATTCTGCCTTGGAGATGATGGTAACATCTGCTCTTGTGTCTATCATCCCATCCAGATAAGCCGTGGCCTCGACATTAGTCAGTTTACAACTGAGTGTTGGTTTGTCTGCACCAACAACCTTGGCCCAGGATATAGTTGGTGTCTGCTGTAGCCGGGAGAAGTCTCTAGGTAGCACGATTGCTAGTGCTACCTAAGTCTCTTGTGGAATAAACCAGGGAGTGGTCGTGCAGGTGACTGTAATTTCAAGATTTCTCCTTGGGGAGGCGGTATGAATTTCTGCTAGCACAAATAATTCTGGTGGCAGTCTCAACGAGTTGCCCACCAGTAAAATGTCAGTCTGAGTTTTAGTGGTTTCCCAGAGGGAAACCTTGATTTGCTGGAATGTAGGTTTCATGAGGTGTTGAGCAGTCGCACTCACCAAGTCCAGACGCGTAGCCGGTTTGTCCGTTGGTCCCTGCTATTCTGCAGATGACATGGCGGCTGGATCCTTGGCTGCAGCACTCAATTTCTTGTCTTCGCGCGCTGCTGATCAGCACTCCTTTGTCCATTTCCCTGCTGGTGTTATTGTAGGCAGGGGCAGGGCGTTTTCCCAGGACCTGCAAGCAGCTTGGAAGGGTGGTTAGTTTTTCGAGGCTTGGGACAGTTCTTTGCAAAATGGTGAGGGGAACCACAGTTAAAGCATTTGCGAGTGTCTCTGTTAGAGTCTGCTGTAACAGCAGCCCCTATGGTCTTCCTCTGCGGTCCTTTAAATAAAGGGCACTGAGGGGGAGGGTCTGGTTGGTCAGGCATCACCTAAGCACAAGCCTCAACCATCTGCTCGATGGCAGGCTTTGGATTGGGTGGCAGGGCTTTGGGGACCCTTTTGCACTCTGCATTTGCATTTTCCTTAGCTAAGGATCTTAATAGTTCCTTTTGCATCTTCGGATCCTTGACCTGTTTTCCCATTTCCTCCTTCAATCTATCTACACAGTCCACAAAGTTCTCTTCAGGCCCCTGCCTGATTACTGCATAACCTTCTGAAGGGGCAGTGGGAGAGGGCAAGCACAATAGAGCCCTTTTAGCCGCATTTTTAATATCATTCAAAACCTCAGCTGGTATATTGGCCACCTGATCTTGCGGCTTCTCCATATCTCCCTCCCCGCAAAGATGATTCAAGGTGAGGAAGGCAGTTTGCTGATTAGCTTTATAAGTTTCTCATAGTTGTCTCTAATGCCACCTCCGTGATCTCTCCCAGAGCCAGAACTGGGCATCAGATAACAGGCTTGTCATCCCAGTCTTTATATCAGATGGCGCCATCACATTCATAGCAAACATGGCATTTAACACACTTTTAAAACAGGATGACTCCCTCCCGAATTCTTATACGGAAATGGTTCCCATCTAGGGTTTGCCCCTTGCCGATTGTATGTTACCGGAATGGCAAAGAATTCCCCTTCCCCGGTAACATCGCAGGCTTCAGTCTTCCCACTTCCGAGTTCCGGACTGTGGGAACCAGAAGGGGGGGCGTGGGAAACCAGGGGTGGATGTAGACATGGGGAGGGGCCGCCGGTAAAGGGGGCGGAGACCTCGCGCTCAGGGCCGGCAACCATGGTTGTGGCCAGAGGAAGATTCCTGGTGGGAGGGGAGGGGCCTGATGCAGTTACACCCATCGACAAGGGGGACGAACCTGATGGAGGACCATTTGCCGTAGTGGGAGGGACGCAGGATGAGCATGGGGAGGGGTCAGCTGTCAAGGTGGGCGTGCCTGCGCAATGACGGCAGGTTACAGTGCAGTTTGTCATGCTGTTGGCGCCATCTTGACTCGCGCTGCTATTACGCAACCCAACCGTACTGCAGCCTGTCACGCGGTCGGCATTTAAACTCGCGCCGCTGTTTTGCAAGCCGACAGTATAACGGGTGGGGGGGGGGCGGGGCGCAACGGGAGAAGGGTTGAGGGAAAGTCTGCTGCGGAGTGATCAGGCCTACAGTGGCAGGGTGTCAGGGGGAATCAAGGAAAATCAGGGAGCTGGCAGCAGCCCTGCGGGAGTTGCTCCACCCGGTTCACCCCGCTGCGGGTCAGAAGGGTACAGGGGACATGGAGTAGGGACAGATGGGGTATGCCGTCGCGACATCCCCGGGCTTTTCCCCTTCTCTTCTAAAACTTCACAAAGTAAAATCAATAAAGGAAAAATTTCCCGTACCGAGTTATCCCCCGTTCTAGCAATGTTCATTAGCCTCTCCCCGGCTAGGTCGCAAAACCCCAGCGATTTAACCGAGGAAATGGAAACTGAGGGTACATGAAGGAAAGGCCACTTAACAAACCATTTTAAGAGCTTCTTACATAAAATCCCATTCCCCGATCTTAGGGAGCTTTTAACTTAGAGATGTACCTCTCATTCAGAGTGGTACAATTTAATTCCCATCCTGAATATTTCCCTTTGCCCTGGACTAATAGCGAAACGCAAAAGAGCAGGGAAAAAGGTGCCCCGGAGAGCTCAGCACTTACACGAACTGAGTGGACCCTCTTTGATCCCTTTCCCATATCCTGGCTCCAACCAGGTGCTCCTGGAGGCGAACGTAAAATCCAGAGACAAGGGTCTTAAGTTGCCCGGTCCTCTTCTGTTTCTTCCTGGGTGGACCCCTCCGATACTGAAGAGGGTTGCTGGACGCCCCTTCCGAAAGTGCTAATAAAACTTAGCACTACTTCAGGGGAGATGACCCGCCAAAAGCCGACGCCTGACCACCATTATTGGACAGGGACGCTTCTCAGAGACCTGAGCAGACTTCAGGTCCATGTTCAGGCGCCAGCCTGTTGCTAACGGTCGGTGTCCAGCCCAGATTCCAGACAGCCTCCAGCTGGGCACGTTCCAGAAGTGTCCCTGTCAGAGGGGGCACTCTGGCGGCATCACTTAGACACCGGCCAGTGAAGCTGCTCGCCTGGCAGGGTGACGTGCCAAGAGCGAGGCGCTGCGATAGCTAACCGCTGAAGCAGAAATAAAGCGAGAGGGACTTTTGGTATAGAAGAATTCTGTGCGGCTTTATTGTGGGAAGCCCAGCACAGAGGGAATCCAGGGACCAAAAGCCCCGAATACACTCTGAGACCCTCTTATGAGGGACACGTACTAACCAATCAGGTGAGGGTCCAGGGGAGGAACAAGGGCAGGATCAGGGAACCAGTCCAGTGGAAGGGGGAGAGGGGAGGAGGTAAGAAGTAACAGTGAATCAACCATCCAGTAACAGGGAACCTTATAGAAGGGGGGAGATGATAGACATAACTAGTAACCAAGTAAGTTTGCCCTGGAGATTTTATCCATGTCCTGGGCTAAACCATGGTCACTTCAGTCCCAGGGGGGAACTTAGCAGTCTTGGAAGCCCTCCACCAAAGTCCTTTCTTCTCTTCTTGGTCTTCTGCAACCCCTGGAGTCTCAGAGGTAACTTCTGCAGCACCGCATGAAAGAAAAAGAGAAATAAAGAAAGAGGGGAAGAACAAAAGAGAGAAATAAAGAAAGAAAGAGAGAAAGAGAGGAAAAGAGAGAAAGAGAGAAAGGAAGAATAAAAGAATAAAAGAAAGAGAGAAAGAAAAAGAAAGAGGAAATGGAAGAAGAGAGGAAGAGGAAGAGGAAGAGGAAGAGGAAGAGGAAGAGGAAGAGGAAGAGGAAGAGAAAGAGAAAGAGAAAGAGAAAGAGAAAGAGAAAGAGAAAGAGAAAGAGAGAAAGAAAGACGGAAGGAGAGAATGAGAGAAACAAAGAGCTTAAGAGAGTGATGCCTGAAGGATTTTTTCTGCTTTTCTCCTGAATATTTCTTACACTGTTCCCTATATTCACAAGTATTAGCATGCATACTTGTGATGCTTTAGGTGATAGTTTAGCCCGGTTTCATGGTGTTTAGTAGGTCAGTAGACTGAACACCCCTGAAACCACGTAGAGTTAGAAGACCAAACACTCTGTTTTCGTGGGCCCTGAAGGTCTCCTAGTAGGACAGATTTTGTAAACTAGAAGTTAGCCCACCCAAGCCCCTTATTGGGCCCTCCTGGTAGATATGCTAATGTGTAGAGTCTTTAATTGTATACTCGATTGGGGGGACGGGGCTTTTTGCAATGCGTTCTACCTGGACGGCAGAAGCCATCGAATGGGATCCTATTAAAATACCGAGGTAAACGACCCCCAACCCTCTAACCGTGTCTGAGCCTTTATTTCCTAAGACCAGAAAAAAGGCGTCAAGATAAAGAAAAAAAAAGAATAAAAGAAATAGAGAAAGAAAGGGAATGTAAAAAAGACAGAAAAAGAGAGAGAGAAAGAAAGAGAGAAACAGGGAAATATGAGAGAAAGAGGGAATAAAAAAGAAAGAGTAAGAGAAAGAATGAAAGAAAGAAAAGGAAAGAAATAGAGACAGAGGACAAGAAAGAATGAGAGAAAAAAAAAGAAAGAGAATGAGAGAGAGAGAGAGAGAGAAAGAAAGAAAGAAAGAAAAGAAGAGGAAGAGGAAGAGGAAGAGGAAGAGGAAGAGGAAGAGGAAGAGGAAGAGGAAGAGGAAAAGAAAGAAAGAGAAAGAGAAAGAGAAAGAGAAAGAGAGAGAAAGAGAGAGAGAGAGAGAGAGAGAAAGATGGAAGGAGAGAATGAGAGAAACAAAGAGCATAAGACAGAATGGAAAAAGAAGAATAAAAGAAATAGAGAAAGAAAGGGAATGTAAGAAAGAGAAAAAGAGAAAGAAAGAGAAAGAAAGAGAGAAAAGATAATGAGAGAAAGAGAAAGAAAGAAAGAAAGAAAGAAAGAAAGATAGAAAGAAAGGTAGAAAGAAAGAAAGAAAGAAAGATAATCAGAGGAAGAGAGAGAGAAAGAAAGAGAATGAGAGAGCGAATGAGAGAGAGAGAGAGAGAAAGAAAGAAAGAAAGAAAGAAAGAAAAGAGAGGGAGAAAGAAAGAGAGAAACAGGGAAAGATGAGAGAGAGAAAGAGGTATTAAAAGAGAAAGAAAGAAAGAGTAAGAGAAAGAATGAAAGAAAAAAGAAAACAAAAGAAGTAGAGAAGGAGAGAGGAAAAGAAAGAATGAGAGAAAAAAGAGAGAGAATGAGAGAATGAAAGAAAAAGAGAAAGAAAGAGAGAGAGAAGGAAAAAGTGAAAGAGAGAGAGAAAGAAAAAGAGAAACAGAAAGATAATGAGATAAAGAATGAAACAAAAAAATAGAGACAGAGAAAATGAGAGAATGAGAGCAAAAGAGAGAAAAAAAGAAAAAGAAGGAAAGAGAGTGAGAAAGAGAGAAACAGAGAAATAACAAGAGAAAGGAAGAAAGAGAAAGTAAGACAAAGAGAAAGAAAGAAAGAAAGAAAGAAAGAAAGAAAGAAAGAAAGAAAGAATAAGGAAAGGAAGAGAAAAAGAGAGGAAAAAAGAAAGAGCGAGAAAGAGACAAACAGGGAAAGATATTGACCAAAAGAGAGAAAGAGGGAAAGAAAGTAAGAAATGGATAAGGAAAGAGGGAAAGAGAGAAAGAGAAATAGAGAGCAGGAAAGAGAGAGAGAAAGGAAAAGGTAATAAAAGAAAGAGGGAAAGAGGGAATGAAAGAAAGAAAGGAGGGAAAGCGAAAGAGAGAAAGAATGAGAAAAAAGGGAAAGATAATGATAGAAAGAAAGAAAGAAAGAATAAAGAGAAAAAGAAAGAGGGAATGAAAGAGAGAGAAAGAGAAAGAGAGCAATAAAGAGAGAAAGAAGGATAGAAAGAGGGAAAGAAAGCAGGAAACAAAGAAAGAGAAACAGAGTTAAGGAGAGAAAGAAAAAGGGAAAGAAAGAAAGAAAAAAGAATAAAAGAGGGAAAGAGAGAGAGAGAAAGAAATAGAAAATTAAAGAGGGAAGAGTAATAAAGAGAGCAGGAAAAAGAGAAAGAGAAAGAACAAAAGAAAGAAAGAAAGAATGAAAGAAAGAAAGAAATAGAGAAATAGAGAAATGGAGAAATAAACAGGGAAAGAAAGAAAGAGAGAGAAAAGAGAGCAGGAAAGAGAGAAAGAGAGAGAGAGAGGGAAATAAAGAGAGAAATGGAGATAGAAAGACAGAAGGAAAGAAAGAAAGAAAGAGAGAGAGAGAGAAAGACAGGAGAAAGAGCGAGAGAAAGAGAGAGGGAAAGAAAGAAGAAAGGGAGAGATAAAAAAGAGAGAAAGAGAGAAAGAGAGAAAGAGAGAAAGAGAGAAAGAGAGAGAGAAAGAGAGAAAGAGAGAAAGGGAGAGGAAATGAGAGAGAAAGAGAAAGAAAGCAAGCGAAAGAAAGAGAAATACAGAAAGAGAGAAACAGAAACAGAGAAAGAGGGAATGAGAAAAAGAAAGAAAGAAAGTAAAAAACAGAGAGGAGAGAGAAAAAGAGAAAGAGATAATGAGAGAGAGAGAAAGAAAGGAGAAAGAGCGAGAGAAAGAGAGAGGGAAAGAGAAAAAGGGAAAGAAAGAAAGAGAGAGAAAGAGAGAAAGAAAGAGAGAGAAAGAGAGAAAGAAAGAGAGAGAGAGAGAAAGAAAGAGAAAGGAAATGAGAGAGAAAGAGAAAGAAAGCAAGCGAAAGAAAAATACAGAAATACAGAAAGAGAGAAACAGAGAAAGAGGGAATGAGAAAAAGAAAGAAAGAAAGAAAGACAAAGTAAAAAACAGAGAGGAGAGAGAAAAAGAGAAAGAATAGAGGAGAGAGAAAGAAAGAAAGAGAGAAAGAGAGAGAAAGAGAAAGAAAGAAAGAGAAAGAGAGAGAAAGAAAGAAGAGAGAGAAAGAAAGAAATAAAGAAAGAAAGAAGGAAGGAAAGAAAAAGGGAAAGAAAGAGAGAAAGAGAAAGAGAAAAAGAGGAAATTACATGTTTTGGGTTAGGTTGGAGGGGTCAAAATCTAAGAAGTGATGTATGTTGCAGGAAGGAATATAACTTCCTTCCTGGGAGAGAGAGTTAATAATTAGGTAGTTTTAAGGATTGATATGTAGGTGAACTAATTAAAAATTTGATTTGTTTTTGGGGAAAAAACTATATATAAGTAGAGATTTTTTGAAGTTTTTTTTCTTTAGACTTGTTGTGTAGAGAGGAGTATTTTTAATTTTTTTCGCTGGTAAGACTTTAGTTTTTTTACTTTTTTTAAAGGGGGGGAGAAGGGAGGTTTATGGTAGTTGTGTTGTTGTAGTTGAGAATAGGGGAGGAAACTGGTTGGAATTTTTAGTAGATACAGTTTAGTTAGTGTGTTAGTTACACGAGAGAGTTAGGTTTCTGTTTTGGGATAGGTAAGGACTAGGTTGAATTTTATTTAGTTTAGGTTTTGTTTTGTTATTTTAGGTTTAGATGGTTTTATTAGGTTGAGTTAGTTTTGTAAAGTTAAGTACAGAAATTTTGAGAGTTTTTGGTATTTAGTTTAGACTTGTTTAAACAGTTTGGTAGAGAGTACATGATTGTTACACTGCTAAAGAGAGAGAGACAGAGATTAACTCTGTCTATATTTAGACTAAATTTAAAGACATTTATTTTTTTTGTAGAGAAAAGAATGAGTGAAGATATTTACATAAATGTAATATAAAGACTCTATAAGTAGTGAGGAAAGTACAACTGATATTTATAGAGAGGTGTATGAAAAGTGTTTTGAGAGTGAAGTTGAAAATTTATTTAGAGAACTATAGTAAAAAATTGAACTAATAAATTCCCTGTAATATATGAAAATATAGTTTAAAAGAGAGATGTGAAGTTTTTATTGTAGTTAATGAATTGAAATATTTAAGTAAAAACAAGTAAGTGTTAAAAAGTATAGTCTGATAAAAAACTAAAATTAGGAGAGAAGAGAGGTTATGACTTAAAATTTTGGTTTTGGGGGGGAATACTAGAGAACTTAAGTTGTTAAGAGAATTTGTGCTATTCAGTGAAGAAGAAAAATTTTTTTTTGTTGTTATAATTGAATTGTGTATTTTTAAAACAGGTATTTTGTGGACTGTTTATAACTCAATGGAGAGGTTGTAAGAAGACTACTAGTGTGGGAAGTATTTACTATTAAGTTAGTGTCGTGGGTTGACCCCGGCCAGGGGCCAGGTGCCCACTCAGTCACTCTATCACTCCCCCTCCCACTGGGAGAGGGGAGAGGATAATATTGAAAAAGACTATCAGGGTGAGTAAAGGCAGCTTTATTACAGTGGAGGAAAAAAATAGAACAAGCAAGTTGAAAGTTGCGCGCGCAAGAGCAAGAAGAGAAAACAATCAATCTCCACTTCCCATCAGCAGCGATGTCAGGACACTTTCTGGGAAGCAGGGCTCCAGCACACGTGATGGTTGCTCGAGGAGGCAAACATGGACAAGTCCCGAATGCCTCCCCCTCCTCCTCCCTTCCTTCCCTTATATATCTGAGCTGATGTCATATGGTATGGAATATCCCTTTGGCTGACTGGGGTCAGCTGGCCTGCTGGTGTCCCCTCCCAGGATCTTGCTCCCCCCATCCCCCTCTGTGGGGGAAGGAATGTCACAGGGACAGCACAGCTTGGCAGTAGCCAAAACACTGCTCTGTTATCAACACCAGCTACCAAAGCAAAGTACAGCAGTGTAAGGCCTGTGAGCTTTACCCCAGTCAGAACCAATACAATTTCCACCCCTTATTCCATACCATTTGCATCATGCTCAGAAATCCTTTCCTACTCACACATGCAATTTAAGCTACATCCTTAAACCATCCCCATCACATTAACTACTATCTCCTGTCCTCTCGCATCCTTCCACGTGGTCTCCATTTCCAGCAGAATGTGGGGTCAGGGCAGGAGGAATAGTAAACTTGATTGTCGAGGACTGGCACCATCACTGTTCATTGTGGCCTTTTTCTTGCCCCTTGCTGAAATTCATTCTTCGTCAGCTCATGTCCCCTCTGCTACTTACATCCTGCAACATACAACTTCCAACATGCATTATTCTTACCCCAAGGTTAAGTCACCTTGGGGCACACACTGGGTCTCCCCATCCTCCCGCATTACCCACCAAGTGCACCCAGGTCCTTGGGCAAAGACAATCCCACGAATGTGTTTGCCCTTCCCCATGGGGGACGCAACCCACACTGACTTCCCCAGCCACTTTCCTATGTGTAGTGCAGGAACCTTGTCTCCCTCCACAGTGTCTAAGGGTTTAGTTTGGGCGGGACCAGGGCGGTTAACAGATCCTCTAGAATTGACTAGCCAAGTGGCTTCTGCCAAATTCACATCCCAATGCTTCCATGTCCCATTACCAAGTGCCTGTAGCATAGTTTTTAACAGTCCATTATATCTTTCAATCTTCCCAGAGGCCTGTGGGGGATAAGGAATATGATATATCCACTTAATGCCATGCCTCTTTGCCCAGGAGTTAATAAGATTATTTCGAAAATGAGTCCCATTGTCTGACTCAATTCTATCTGGGGTTCCATGTTGCCACAAAATGTGTCTTTCAAGACCTGAAATTGTGTTCTGAGCCGTGGCGTGGTTTACTGGATACATTTCCAGCCAGCCAGTTGTGGCCTCCACCATGGTGAGGATGGAACTCTTGCCTTGGCGTGTTCGTGGCAATGGCCCAATGTAATCAATTTGCCAGGCTTCACCATACTGGAACCCCAGCCACCGCCCTCCACTCCAAAGAGGCTTCACTCGTGTGGCTCGCTTGATGGCAGCGCATGTTTCACACTGATGAATAACCTGTGTGATGGCCTCCATGGTCAGATCCACCCCGCGATCACAAGCCCATCTGTATGTTGCATCCCTTCCAAGAAGCCCTGATGTTTTGTGGGCCCATCAGGCTATAAATAGCTCACCCTTTCTCTCCCAATCTAGGTCCACCTGGGCTATTCCAATTTTGGTGGCCTTATCTACCCGTTCATTGTTTTGATGCTCCTCAGTGGCACGACTTCTGGGCACATGGGCATCTACATGGCGTACTTTCACAGTCATGTTCTTTATCCGTGCAGCAATGTCTTGCCATAATGCAGCAGCCCAGATGGGTTTTCCCCTGCGCTGCCAGTTGGTTTTCTTCCACTGCTGCAGCCATCCCCATAGGGCATTAGCCACCATCCAGGAGTCAGTATAGAGATAGAGTATGCGCCACTTTTCTCTCTCAGCAATCTCTAGGGCTAGTTGGATGGCTTTCACCTCTGCAAACTGGCTTGATTCGCCTTCCCCTTCAGCAATCTCAATGACTTGTTGTGTGGGATTCCACACAGCAGCTTTCCACCTCCGATGGTTTCCTGTCACTCGACAGGATCCATCAGTAAATAAAGCATATTTTCTTTCGTTTTCTGGTAACTCATTATATGGTGGTGCCTCTTGGGCACGAGTCACCTTCTCAGACAGTGCTCCAAAATCCCTGGCTTCTGGCCAAGTCAAAATCTCTTCTAGGATTCCTGGGAAGTTGGGTTTTCCCATTGGGGCTCGTTGTGTAATTAAGGCCACCCACTTACTCCATGTAGCACTGGTTGCATGATGCACAGAGGGAATGTTTCCTTTGAACATCCAGTGTAGGACAGGCAATCGTGGTGCCAAGAGGAGATATGCTTCTGTACCAACAACTTCTGAGGCTGCTCGAACCCCCTCATAAGCCGCTAGTATTTCTTTTTCAGTTGGAGTATAGTGGGCTTCTGATCCTCGGTAACTCCTGCTCCAGAATCCTAATGGCCGACCTCAGGTTTCTCCTGCGGTCCTCTGCCAAAGGCTCCAGGTGAGGCCCTGCTCCCCAGCTGCAGTGTAGAGTATATTTTGCACATCTGGTCCTCGGTAACTCCTGCTCCAGAATCCTAATGGCCGACCTCAGGTTTCTCCTGCGGTCCTCTGCCAAAGGCTCCAGGTGAGGCCCTGCTCCCCAGCTGCAGTGTAGAGTATATTTTGCACATCTGGTCCTGTCCGAACAGGCCCAAGAGCCACCGCACGAGCTATTTCTTGTTTGATTTGCTCAAAGGCCTGTTTCTGCTCAGGGCCCCACTTGAAGTCATTCTTCTTCCTGGGTCACTCGATAGAGGGGGCCCACAAGTTGACTATAGCCTGGAATGTGCATTCTCCAGAATCCTACAAGGCCCAGGAAAGCTTGTGTTTCTTTCTTAGTAACTGGTGGAGACATATTGGCAATTTTGTCAACCACCTCTGTAGGCACATGATGGCGCCCATCCTGCCATTTTATTCCTAGAAACTGGATTTCCTGTGCAGGTCCCTTCACCTTACGTTGTTTTATGGCAAGACCAGCTTTCAGAAGAATTTGGATTATTTTCTTCCCTTTTTCAAAAACTTCTCCTGCTGTATCACCCCACACAATGATATCATCAATATATTGCAGGTGTTCCGGAGCTCCACCCTGTTCCAGAGCAGCCTGGATCAGGCCATGGCAGATGGTGGGGCTGTGTCTCCACCCCTGGGGCAGTCGGTTCCAGGTGTACTGGACACCCCTCCAAGTGAAAGCAAATTGTGGCCTGCACTCTGCTACCAGAGGGATTGAGAAAAATGCATTAGCTATGTCAATCGTGGCATACCATTTGGCTGCTTTTGACTCTAGCTCATATTGGAGGTCCAACATGTCTGGTACGGCAGCACTTAGAGGTGGTGTGACTTCATTCAGGCCCCGATAGTCCACTGTAAGCCGCCATTCCCCATTTGACTTCCGCACTGGCCATATGGGGCTGTTGAAGGGTGAGCGGGTCCTGCAGATTACTCCTTGGCTCTCCAGTCAACGAATTAGTTCATGGATAGGAGTTATGGAATCCCGGTAGGTACGATACTGCCTCCGGTGCACTGTCCTGGTAGCAATCGGTACTTGTTGATCTTCCACCTGCAGCAATCCTACGATGAAGGGATCTTCTGAGAGGCCAGGCAGGGTGGATAACTGTTTGATCTTCTCTGTATTCACCGCAGCTATGCCAAAGGCCCATCGATATCCCTTTGGATCCTTAAAATACCCTCTCCTGAGGTAGTCGATGCCAAGGATACAAGGGGCCTCTGGGCCAGTCACGATGGGGTGCCTTTGCCATCTGTCCCCTGTTAAGCTCACCTCAGCTTTTACTACCGACAACTCTTGGCATCCCCCTGTCACTCCAGAGATCCAGATGGCTTCTGCACTCTTGTGCCTTGATGGCATCAGTGTACACTGTGCACCAGTGTCCACTAAAGCTTTGTACTTCTGTGGATCTGATGTGCCAGGCCATTGAATCCACACCGTCCAGTATACCCGGTCATCCCTTTCCTCCTCCTGGCCGGAGGCAGGGACCCTCTATTCCTGTTCTTGGTCAGAGTATTCACTGTCTGACCTTTGTGATGCCAAATCAGAAGTTCCCTCCTCAGGACTGTAGGAAACAGTTTTAATTTTCTTATATCTGGGAAATCGCTGATTGTCTTCTGGTCTCTCTGTGGTAACTACACTGACAGTCTTCTTGGGTGGCCCCTTCTTAACAGGTCTCTCCCCCCTCAGTTCTCGGACCCGGGCGCTCAGCTTAGAGGTGGGTTCACCATCCCATATTTCATGTACTCTCCATGCTCACGCAGGAAAAACCAGAGCTCGTTACGTGGCCTGTTCTTGGGGATTCCTTTCCCTCTGACTGGGGTTGGAGAGGAGCGATCTCTTGGGCTGCCTCTAAAAGTTGGGGTGGTGGCTCGCAGGGATGAGGGATTACCCAGAGTTTCTTCTACATTTCGGAGCCAGGAGGACGCCACTTCTACAGTTGGTGCATCCATTTTTGGGTAATAAAGTGCCACCAAGCTGCTGGAATATGATGCTGGGGCACCTTGAACCACCTTCCTCCACATGGCAAGTGTACAAGGGATATCCTCTGGATCTATGGTGACGTTATCATCCTTTAGATCACTATAGACAATTTCCAGCACTGCTAATTCTCTCAAGTACTGGATACCTTCATCCACATTGGTCCACTTCCCTGGGGACTTCACAAGATCTTCCTTAAAAGGATATCTTGCCTTCACACTTGAAAGAAGCCGTCTCCAGAGGCTACAAGTTGCTCCTTTCTTTGCAAGTCCTCTTTCAATTTCCCGATCCCTAGCAAGGGATCCCAGCTGTTGGGCTTCATGACCTTCGATTCCTTTGCTGAGGGACCTGCCTCTTGATCTAGCCCCATCTCTTCTTCCTCTTCTTCTTCTTCTTCTCCTCTTACTAATCGGCCTGAAACTTGCCTTGTCCATTTTTTTTTTTTTTCACTACTTGGGCAATTAATGTAGTTGTTGTGGTTTGGGTTCCTATCTCAGACATAGTTGTTATGGTTTGCATCCCTGCCTCAGCCACAGCTGTAGTTTGTGTCCCTGTCTCAGCTATAGTGTCCTCAGGCACAGTTTGAGTTCCTGCCTCAACCACAGTCCTCTGAGAATATTGAACAGAGGCCTGGTAGGCCCAGGCCAGCCCCCAGTACAGGGCGAGAAGCTGCTTGCATTCCTGGGAGTAAACGAGGCACCCTTCTGTCAGTCAGCGGGCGAGTTTGTTAGGGTTATTTACCTCTTCAGGAGTAAACTCCCAGGCAACGGGAGGTGATAACCGCCCTAGGAACCTGCCCAAATCCCTCCATACACCTTTCCACCCAGGAACTGGGTACCTCAGGGCAGATTTTAACAACTCCTCACCCAAGGTTTGTTTCCTTCAATACCAGGGAGATGAAAATTTCCATGAATTCCATAAGGTTACAACAGTGTTGGCTAATATTATTAATAATATCAGGAAGCTTATATAAGGGTTGGCAATAATCACGGGAGCCTTCAGTAAAAGATCATCCATGCTCAAATTCACCCCAGGCAGAGAGAAGGAGTTATATTCATTCACAGTCATTGTTTGTTTCAACATGTTCCCGAACTAAGCAAAACAAAGATAAGCGGTGTGGCAGCCAAAGGCCATGTGCCATGCAGGAGTTTACTAATTGAGAGCTGGTATTGATAATTACTAGAGCATGCAATATGAAAATTGCCTTTATCTCGTCCCTGTTCGGGCACCAAAAGAGACTGTCGTGGGTTGACCCCGGCTAGGTGCCAGGTGCCCACTCAGTCACTCTATCACTCCGTCTCCCACTGGGAGAGGGGACAGAATAATATGGGAAAAAAACTACCAGGGTAAGATAAGGCAGTTTTATTCGAGTGGGAAAACAGAGCAAGCAAACAGTGTTGCCCACGCAGGAGCTGAGGAGAAAAACAATCAATCTCTACTTCCCATCAGTAGTGATGTCCAGACACTTTTTGGGAAGCAGGGCTTCAGCACGCGTAATGGTTGCTCAAGAAGGCAAACATGGAAGACTCCTGAGTGCCTCCTCCTCTCATCCTTCCCTTATGTATCTGAGCTGATGTCATATGGTATGGAATATCCCTTTGGCTGACTGGGGTCAGCCGGCCTGCTTGTGTCCCCTCCCAGGATCTTGCCCCCCCCCATCCCCTTCAGTGGGGGAATGAATGTCAGAGGGACAGTACTGCTTGGAAGTAGCCAAAACACTGCTCTGTTATCAACGCCAGCTACCAATACAAAGTACAGCAGTGTAAGGCCTGTGAGCTTTACCCCAGTCAGACCCAATACAGAGAGAAAGAGAGAAAGAGAAAGAGAGAGAGAAAGAAAGAAAGAAAGCAAGGGAGATAGAAGGAAAGCAAGAGAGAAAGAAAGCGAGAAAGAAAGAGAAAGAAAGTTAGAAAGAGAGAGAGAGAGAGAGAAAGAAAGAAAGAAAGAGAAAAAGAGAAAGAAAGAGAGAAGTAGAGAAAGAGAAGCAAGGAAGAGAGAAAGAAAGAGGGAAGGAGGGAAAGACAGAGGGAAAGAAAGAGAGAGGGAAAGAAAGAGGGAAAGAAAGAAAGAAAGAGGGAAAGAAAAGAGAAAGAAAGAAAGAAAGAAAGAAAGAAAGAAAGAAAGAAAGAAAAGCAAGGAAGAAAGCAATAAAGAAAATGAGAAAGAGGGAAGGAAAGAAAGAAATGAAAGAAAGAGAGAAGGAGAGAAAAGGAAGAAAGAAAGAAAGAAAGAAAGAAAGAAAGAAAGAAAGAAAGAGAAATAGAGAAAGAAAGGGAAAGAGAGAGAGGGAAAGAAAGAATGAGAAGCAAGAAAGAAGGAATGAAAGAGCAAAGGAGAGAAAGAAAGAAAGAAAGAAAGAAAGAAAGAAAGAAAGAGAAAGAAAGAAAGAAAGAAGGAAATAAAAAGAAAGAGAAAGGAAGAGAAGCAAGTTAGAAGGCAATAGAGAAAGAAAGAGAGAAAGAGAAAGCAAGAAAGATAAAGCAAGAAAGTTAGATAGAAATCAAGATAGAAAGCAAGAGAGAGAGAAAGAGAGGGAGAAAGAGAGAAAGAAAGAAGGGATTTTAAGGAAACAGCTTGAGTGGAAGGGGACTGGAGTGCTGGTGTTTAGAGCTTGGGGCAGACCCGAGAAATCAGAGCCTGGTGGACTGGAAGTGGGACTGCTGATATGGTTGGAAGAGAAAAAGGGCTGAAAGAGGAGGGCTTGGTCCTTCTGAGAAGGGATTTTACAGCCTGCTAATTGTATGAGCAATCTTGCTAGTGAACTGGGTTTGGTTTTTAGGTTGATGATATCATAGCTAGAGACCTATCTCTACCTGTGATGTCTATCACAGATTGAGAGAGATGGAGCATATTGAAAATTTAATTGACAATAAATGGTGCTGTGAATGATCTGACACTACAAATTGTGCATTGAGGGTTTTTTTCTGATTAAGGATAAAAGCTTGTTCTTAAATTTCAGTTCTGGATTTCCTAATGTTATTGTAGGATTACACTGACAATAGTTATGTTGTTTTACATAACCATCTTTCGGATATTGGCAATCATATCGGAAATACAGAGTCCTGGAAACTGGTGTCAGAGAGATTTGTAATTAAAATTAGACTGTAAAAACAGCACCCTTACTCTCTGCATCTGATTTCCACATATTAGAAATGAATGCTTATTTCAATGTCAAAGCTGTTTTTTATGTGTTTTTATAAGTGTTGCTGTGCAAGTTAAGTATCTGGTTTGTAAATTCAGTGATGGAAATTTGAAGATAAAATCACATATATTAACATTTTGTCATTTCCTCTGCCATCCACATATAGTTTATCTATGATTATAAGAACTTCTACACAGGGATTGGATGGCACCCCAGGCTGCAGTGCTGTGTGAGGACAGCCAAGGCAGCTCTGAGGATATCAGCATCATCCTGGCACGACACTCAGGGTGGTTAAATCTCTGACATACAAAGTTGTGGCTGATGGTGTGGGCCGGACAGCTGCCCACCAGGGTTTCGGACAGCAGCCTGACGGCAGCTACAAGTGAGTGTCCCTGACCAGAGCAGGTTCACAGCTGTCAGGCTCTTACGTCCCTTGCCGCAGGTTGTGCCTCCCTTTATGGTGGACACTGTATCCAAGGAGCTGGAGTATCGCGGGAGGGATCTTTTGCCCAGGAATAATAGAGACACTGTAACGCAGGGTTAGCAGCTCTCTGGGCATCCCGGTGAAAGACCTGGGGCTCCCTTTGCATCAGACTTTTATTGAGGGAGACATATCCAATCACTGACGGGCTCAGGGGAGGAACCAGGGAGGGATCAGGGGACAGGAACCAACTGGGAAGGGAAGGGGGAGGAGAAGGGGAGACTGGCAAGGGGATAACACAATCAACTACCGAGTAACAGTGAACTTTCTGGAGCCTAAAGATGATAGACAGGAGAGTGGCAGCTGGCCGGACAAGTGGGGACGGGGTAGCCAGCTCCCGGGAAGCTTGGCCCATCTACAGGGCAAACCACTTAGGGCTCCACCCCAGGGGAGTCCCTAGCCCCGGGCTTCCTTGGGGGGGGGGGAGGGGGGAAAGGGTTTTTGGGGGCTTGGACCACCGCAACACAAAGTACAGCAGTTTTCACTGGATCTTGTGTCTGTGACTATGTTCTGATTCTTGTTTAAAGCTAGCTCACATGTCACATCAGCACACCGTCATCTGTTATGTATGTCAGACTATTTTTCTGGACACTTGGGCAGCTCGATGAGATCTAATTGGCTCAAGGAAATGAGCACACTCATATTTGATATTTATCTTGTCCATTATGACAAAAAAAGTTAATTCGTGTTACACTGTGAAATTCTGGGATTATTTAAACCTATATACATCACTGAAATTACTGGTATTTAGATTAAAATTTTGTCACTGGAACGTCTAAGTCTAGTCTTAAGCCTGTTGAATATATTTCAGTAGATCAATTCCTACTAATTTCAAGTCACTTTTGTGCCAGCTCTTTGATATACACATGAGAAAACTCAGTGTGACATTTCAGAATGAGTATGCAAGTTTGGCACAATTACAAGGACATTTATTATTTGTAAACGGAACAGATAAAACATAAAAAAAAAAATTGAAGTATGATGCCAGTTCCACAATTTATTTTTTAAGGACAAAATCATAATTTTAAAACCACATATCTACCTTGATTATTAGATAGGAGCAAAAACAGTCTTTCCTTTCATGTGCAGATATATGAAGTAATTTTTAACAGCTTCTGTCCTTAACTTTCTTTTGGGAAGGCTAGATTAAGATTCCTAATGTTGTCAGTGTAGGGAATTACTTCATTTCCTTCCTCCTAAGACAATAATGACAAAAATATTATATATAACCTTTCTATATTGGAGAGGAGGAGGAAGGTACACCTATTAGAAGTGTAATGAATAATATAATCATCCTTGGCTGTTCCACCCTGGATATGACTTCAGAGACAGAAAACTGTAAAAGTAGTTATGACTTGCCTTTGGCCATCTGAGAGATTAAAACAATATTTAGTTCTACCTCTGTTACCATGCCGTTCACATAGAACCATGCATTTTGCAGCAGAACTAAAGGAAACTTTTAAGATGAATACTAGCATTTACTGTGTAGCCACCAGAGTTCTGTTGCTAGAACTGAACCACTTCATTATGAGGTTTCATTTAACTCTGGCCAAGAGTATAGCAAAGCAGATTGTGCAACATTGTTTTTACAGTTTCTGTTTAAATATATTAAATAGATTTTTTAAAAGAACTTCATGATACAGTCATTTATTAATAACAGAGTTATACATCTGATTTGTTATTGACTTTTAGAAATTCTGATTATAGGAAACTAGCAAGATTAAACCTCAACATTATCATTCTAAACACTATCAGGATTATGTTTAGTGAGATAGGCCATGCCAGCTCCACTGAAGGCTTTCAGAAAAGATATGTCTTGTGAATACATGTGTTTCTTCCCATTTATTCAAAGCCTGTTCTCTTTTCTTTTTTCAAGTGTTCTCTAACTTGAAGCCAGGACCATTCCTATCTCTTTCCCACCCTTGATTCTTTTCCCAGTCCCATTTTTCTGGCACAGAAAGCTCTACTTATTTCTGGGTTTCTTCCAATCTACATCTTTCTTCCTTTTAACTGTCTTTTGCTTACAATCTTTCTCTCTTCACTCCACATTCTACCTCATCAACCCTTTTTCAACTCCTCAGATTACCTCCCTAGTCCCCAGCATGTCTTGTCCCCACTGCTTTGAGAGTTGTCGCTCTCCTAGTTCTAGGTTCTCAGTCATTCCCATCTCTCTGTGCTACACCCCCCAATTGCAGTTGTAGATCTCAACCTGGCCTAGCGCCAGACTTATCATAGAATCATTAAAGTTGGAAAAGATCTTGAAGATCAAGTCCAACCTTTGACCAAGTACCACCATGCCCACTAAACCACATAATGAAGTTCCATGTCTACTCATTTTTTGAATATTTCCAGGGATGGTGACTCCACCACTTCCCTAGGAAGCCTGTTCCAATGCTTAACCAGTGTTGCAGTGGAGGATTTTTTCCTAATGTCCAGCCTGAATCTCCCTTGGCACAGCTTAAGGCTGTTTCCCTTAGTCCTATCACCAGTTGCCTGGGAGAAGAGGCCAACCCCCACTTTGTTAGAACTTTCTTTTAGGTAGTTGTATGACTTCCTTTTGGGCAGTTGTAGAGAGTGATAAGGTTTCCCCTCAGCCTTGTTTTCTCCAGGCTAAACAAGTCCAGCTCTCTCAGCTGCTCCTCATAGGATTTATGTTCCAGCCCCTTCATTGTCTTTGTTGCACTTCTCTGGACACTCAAATGCCTCAACAGTCCATAAGGTCTGCTTTCAGTTTTCCATTGTTTACTCATCCAGAAGTTTGCAAAAATGTGAGTACTTGACCAAGCACTTGAGCCAGTCAGCTAACATTGATTCAATGTATAAATAGTGTGCACAATGGTAGAATTTGAACTCAAACATGAGCTGGGAGTTTGTGCTGATACAGCAGCATAGAGGTACTCACTCAGTCTCTCTTGTTGCATCTCCATTTTGTAGAGAACACTTATATTTAAAAGGGCAGAGAGGTAAGAAAGTGAATGAGTTGAGATTTTCTTCCAAGCCTGTGAATCTGCCAGATGGAATGGCACCATATAAAAGAGAAGATAATACAGTAGCACAATAAAAATTACTAAATTACATGACCTTCACAAGGGGAAAGTACCCTCCTTTTAGCACATGCCAGAATTAAGATTGTTGCGAACAACAGTGCTGCTGTAGAACACCTCTTACAAGGATGTCTAGTGGGGCTTTAAAACATTTTTGTTGTAGTTTTCTAAAGTGTGATCATTTGGTTTTGTTTGCATAAATGTCAGAATAATAATTTCAGAGACTATGAATCTGTGGTGCTTATTGCCGTCTATAAATGTGTATAAAAGTAAGAAAAACACATCACAGCCTCAAAACCTTCAAATTCAGTCTTTTTGTTGGTCCCCACAAATTTGAAACAGGGAAAGAAAAAATCACAGTCACATTGTGCTGGTCTTCATGTGTGCCTTTAAGAATTGCAATTTCTTAATTATAGCTGTCTCGATTGGTCCAATTCTTTTGTGAATCTGCTCTAAAATTTAATGGTTCTTTACAGTTTGGGTTTTTTTCATTATATTCTACTAAAATTCTCTTCCTTCATCCCTATATCACCTTAAAATTTGCTTCTTTTCTTAGTGCCTTACCCTCGACTAACAAATCAGCATAAGTATTGTGTTCTCAAATAAACTGCACAGATTTATGTGAGCTGAGGTTTCGTTTCTAAGCATTTAGACATAAATAACAACTGTGAATAATAATTTTTTTCTCTATCTTAAAAAAGAAAAAATAAAAGCTCCATTAATTTCTTCTTGTAAGTCTTCCTTCTTTAAGCACTTAAAAAATTTGAGGTTCTCTGAACACTTGCTGGTCTGTCCATGTTTTTATTTTTGTGACACATTTTATTACACATGTAGTGTCACCATGTGTCTCCACAGTAATAGAGGATAATTCCTTGTAGTGTGACAATTCTTCTCTGTGTGAAGCTTAGATGGTGCCAGTATTTTTGCTGTCAAATCTCTCTCATTTAATTTATCGAACAGGGCATCTTTCAGTCATACAATACATCTCAAAAAGTATCTTGTCTCTGTATTTTCTTCTCAAAAATTTATTGTAGCGATCTGCTTTTGGATAAGATTCTGATAGTTCTAATAAAGCTGGTACAAATGGCATTTTATTTCAGAAGGTTCAATAGTAATATAAGATGATATTAATTGTCAAAATGTCTAATGGTCTGTTTCTTGAGATATTCTGCTCATGTTTATACCCTTATTCAGGTCTTTATACTAATCTATTAATTTCAATTGTGTTGGAATTTCTAAATTATCATAACCTATGGCTTTGTAACTTATTTTATATATTGCTGATATTGCGGTAATTGCAGTAAATGGAATTTGCAGAAACTTCAAAAGACTGAGAAGGATGCAATAAATTAAGAGAATTCAGATGATAGATGTATGATTATATATTTTTAAGTATTTTCTTTATAGACACATGGAAAAATATTATATGACTACGCTTTCACCACTTTGGAATTCTTCACTTTCTTAAAGATATCATGAGGACTCTTAAGGAAAACACTGATGAATTCTTTAAAGAATATTGGAGTGTTGTAATGAATTAATTAAATTTAAAATAATCCTTTTTTTAAGTGGAACTGTAGAAAATGGAAAGACATCTAATCAAATGTTGCATTTCTGAAAGAGCAGAAAGTGTCTTGAGATATGGCTGAATAACTTTCAGGCTACTAGATTAGCAGAGAGAATAAAACCTTTGATGCTGAGAAGCAGCAGCTTGAATTTTATTCAATTGAGAACTTAGAATAGACATAGAAAGGTCACAATGACAGGAAAAAATTGTGTTTAGAGTGTCTTGAGCAAAGTAGGTGTCAAGGTACTTTGGCACCTCTTTGTTAGAGTAAAGAATTTCAGAGATAAAGATTTGAACAAATCTCTGTGCATTCATGAAGAAATAAAAACTGTCTTCTCAAAGGTAATTGAAGCCACTATGCAGTAAAAGACAAAGATTTTTTTAATAGAGAGTAGTGGTTTCAGTTGGACTAATAAATTTGGTTTATAATTTAAATACTAAGGTGACAAAGGTACTACTCAAAAGGTGTGACATCGTAGATGCAAGAGTTCCTGTGAAATTTAATTAACCATTTTCTCCCTCTATGACTGTCCTGGGTTAGTCAGGAAGGGTCAAAATCTAGGAAGTGACCTATGCTGCAGGAAGTGATACAAATTCCTTCCTGAGAGAGAGAGCCAATAACCAGGTAGTTTTAAGGATTGATATGTAGGTAAACCAATTAAAAAGTTGATCCGCCTTCGAGGAGAAAATCATATATAAGCAGAGAAGCTCTAAGCCTCTGCCTCTTTTTGCCTGCTATTGCTCAAAGTGAAGCAGCTCCTCTGCTTCTCTCCCTGGTAAGGCTAGGCCTTCTGGGCCTTCTTTTTCCCCCCCTCCCTGTGAGGGAGGGGGGGAGGGGGAAGGGAGGTTTAGAACGGCCGTGTAGCTGCAGCTGGGCATGCGGGAGGAACCGGCAGGAGCTCTCGGCAGATACAGTTCAGCCGACATGTCAGTTACACTAGACAGGGCCAAGCCCCTTGCTCTGGGCCAGGCAAGAACTGGGCCAGACTCCATCCAGTTTGGGCCAGGCCCTGCCCTGTCACCCCGGGCCCGGCTGACCCTGCCAGGCCAAGCCAGCTTCGCAGAGCCAGGTCACAAAGACTCTGAGTGCTTCTGCCATTCGACTTAGAGTTTTCAAAAAGCCTGACAGAGACCATGTGATCGTCACACTGCCGGGGAGAAAGAGAGAGGGAGAGAGATTAACTCTATCCATGCCTGGACTAAACTTGCAGACATATCCTTCCTTGCACAGAGAGAGGAACGAGTGAGGACATCTACATAAATGCAGCATAGAGACTTTACAGTCCGTGAGGAAAGCAGAACCGATGCCTAGAGGGAGGTGTATGAGAAGTGCTTTGAGAGTGAACTGAAAATTCTTTTGGAGAACCATGGCTGGGGACTGAGCTAATAAATTCCCTGTAATATATGAAGGAATAGTCCAAAGGGGGGATGTGAGGTTCTAATGGCTGCCAGTGAACCAAAGCACCTGGGTGGAGATGAGTAGGTGCTGAAATAAGTGAGTCTGATTTGAAGCTTGAGTCGAGACACAGAAGATGCTGTGAGCTGTCCCTGGCCCCGGGGAATACTGGAGAACTTGTGTTGTCAGGAGAACCTGTGTTGCTCAACACAGAAGAAGGGGATTTTCTTTGCTGCTGCAATAGAACTGCTCATCCTTAAAACAGTACCCCATGGACTGTTCATGAGCCCCCTGTAGTAGCTGTGGGAAGGCTACTGGTGTGGGGGGAGGTATCCACCACTAGCAGATTTTTTATCCCGGGCGGCGTCTGGTGGTGAGGCAGAAGACCCATAAAAAACTGTATTTTTCTTACAGAAAATCCATGGTATAAGCATGTCCTGGGTTGACTGTATGATGTTTGTATCCCCAATCATCTGTCCTGCTTATGCCGGGTATTAAGTTCTGTAGCTTTAAGTTAGGCCCAGAGAGAGACAAAGAGAGTGAAGAGAGTGAAGGGGGGGAGAGAAAACACACACAGTTTGTCTACAGGAGTTACACCTTACTCCCCCGGAAATTCCTTCGGAGACTGCGCTCGAAGTGGGGACAGAAAAATAGAGATAAGCTCTCTGTGTGCTCTCGGAGTTCGCAGCGGAGTGCTCTCGGAGATCTCTCGGCTTTTGCAGGGAGAGGGAGACTTTGTTTCTTTTGCTGTTTTTTTTCTTCTGGGACTGGTCAGCATGTCTGTGGTCCAAGACATCAGGACAATCCCCCGGGGGTCCCCCGACTCTGCAGCCAGGTCTGGCCATCGGCCCCAGCCTCTGGAGGGACTGAGGCTGACACAGCCACACCCACAGAAGGACTCTCTGGATCCACCATCTCTTTGGAGAAAGGAGAGGTTTCATTGTTTTATATAATTTAATTTTTTTCCCATACTTGTGAATATTCTGCTTGTTAAATAAAGAGTTTTTTCCAGTTTTTCTCTAAGGAAATCTTTTCCCGAACCAGTATGGGGGAGGGGTGGCTGAAATTGGCTTGTCTAGAGGAGACCCCCTCGGAGGTTTCCTCCTAACATTTGCCCTAAACTAGGACAAAGCAAAAGATACTTCTCTCCCTAAATGAACTGAAATGAGAGCTGAGGTGGTAAACTGACTGGAGGTCGAAGTGTTGTCTTTTTGTGTATCAGGGAGAAAGAAATTGAGAGGTGGGGGAAGGAGGGGTGGTCTCAGGAGTTTGTTCTGGTTCTTGTTTTTTTTCCTCTTTTCCTCTTTGTCTTAGGTGTATTAATAAACTTTCTTTATACTCTATGAAGTTTGAGCCTGCTTTGCCTACTCCTAATCCTCATCTCACAGCAAACACCAGGTAAATTTTAGTAATTGTGCTGGCATTTGGCCCGAAACTCAAATAGGCGAACTGAAAACCACTACAATGACTGCATATAGAACAGCATGCTTTTTATTCATTTGCTTCTTGTCAGCTAGAGGTAAGGGCTTCTGGAATTTTGGCAATGAAGAAAACAATCCTTTATTTAGGAATGAAAAACTAAAGTTATATTAGCATTCCTAAATTTCCTGGAATAGTGTAAGAAATTTTTGTGTTGCAAAGATAGAATTATAGAATCATAGATTCGAGTTGGAAGGGGCATTACAGAACATCTTGTTCCAAGCCTCTGCCATGTGCAGGGAACTTCCTGTTAGATCAGGTTGCCCAGGGTCCCATTCAACCTGGCCTTGAACCCTTTCAGGGGTGGGGCATCCACAACTTCTCTGGGGCAACCAGTTCCACTGCCTCACCACCCTCACAATAAAGAATTTCTTCCTAATATCTAATCTAAATCTACCCTCTTTACCCTCTTTTAGAAGTTGAGGACAAAAAGATATTGAGTGTGTGTGATTGGCAGTGTCAGGCCTCCTACTTGAGTGGCTGTCACGGGGAGGCTGAGAACAAAAAGGTGTAACTGGCTGTCCTGTCATCACTGGTTTTGGTTTCTGGTGATACTTAGCAAAAGGACAGGACTTGATGTAAGCAAAAAAGAGCTTAATATTTAACAGATTAACAGACATCTCATATTTAACAGACAGTGGAAGAGAAACCATGAGCAATAAGGAAGATAAGTCTTCAGAGATGGAAAAAAGTCAAAGATTATGCTTATCATCACAACCAATGATGACAAAGATTTTCTTAGCATGAATACCTCATCCATACAAAGGTCCTAAGTGCTTCCTGCCCCTTTCTTCTCACCCATTTGAATCCTTGTCTTTCATTTGCTTTTGGACACTACAGCCAAAGGTTTCTATCAATGAAAGCTGGGAAGAGAAAGCTGTCTCGCATGCCTCCTTCTCAATCTCTTAGGAAGCAGGGGTAAAAATACCAATAGCACAAGTTAGATTGGAAAGCATTCAAGAGTATTTGGCATAACCAACCCAGCGTAAATGACAGCAAAGCAGTAACAAGGATAAATTGGTTAGAAGGGATTTTGCTGAACAACCTCAGAAGGTAAACCAGCTTCTCTATAGGGGCTGACTGGGCACTACTCATCATTTACTAGTCACCATCCCTGGTGGCAAATAAAAAGGGCTCAGGAGAAGAAAAGGACAACCTAGAACATGAATGTCTGACTTCTTAGATTATGGTACTTGTTGCGTTCCCTGCTTCGGTCCCACCCTGGTACCGGCAGCGGAGTCCTAGCGTTACCCTAGGAAGTCGTTCGCGATCTGGAAGACTTCCTCGGAGTGCCTACTGCGGGCACAACTAGTCCGCTTTCGGTCCGGGGAGATGTTGCCCCCGGAGCTTGATGAGACTGCAAAGAACTACCAGAGAAGGAGGTCTCTTGGTATGTGATTTTGGTAGGTTTATTGCCTCCAAAGGGAGCACATGGACCAAGAGCCAAGAACAGCTTATTACATCGGTATTTAAGGGACGAACAACACCCAATAGGATGAGGGCAAGGGGCAATACAGGGGAGGGGCTGGGGTGCATGATCAAATGGGGTTTAGGGAGGGGAGGGGAACAGAGAGAACAACAAATGAACTATGGAGTGACAGGGAATTTCCCAGGGCGGGGAAACATAACAGAGAGATCAAGGGACCAATAGCAGGAACTTGGGGTTCGTGTCCTGGTGGTCCAAACTACTGCCCTTGGGAGCTTCGGGGGGAAACTCTCTGTCCGTGGAACATGCCACCGGAAGTCCTCTGGTTCCGAACCACCGCAACATCTCCCCCTGTCTTTTTACTTAAAGAAAGTGACTTGTTAGTACAATGAAGATAATAACTAAAATCCAAAGCAAAGTCTTGAAAATCTGCAAATAAACAAACAAACATTGTTAAAGCATTGTCTCTCTACAGGACTGGGAATGATTGGGGTACGGGAGGTACATGGGGCAGGTTTAGGGAGAGTCTAAGGGGAAGGTATCAAAAAGAAGGGTCTCGGTGAGGATGAAAGGATCTGGCTGCTCGGAGGGGAGACTCTCACGAGCTGGGTATAGGTAGTAAATCTGAAAGTCCCTTCTTTGTATATAATTGATCTCCTCTTGTTCTCCCTCATCTTCTTGATCACTGTCGGAGTCTGGAGTTTTCTTTCTCCTTCTCTTCCATGCTGATCTCTGTGGAGCAGCGTCTGTTGGTCGAGTTGTCTGGGTCTGTTCTGGTGGGTGTTCTCGGCATGGCTTGATGTCTTGGCTTGGGATCCAGCGCGGTCCCTCTGGAGTGGAGACACAAGCATATCCCCTCCCCCACACGATAAGTTGAACTGGTCCTACTTTTTGTCTACTTTGCGGGTCCTTGAAGAACACCAGCGGTTGTTCTCTTAATTTGGCCTGGGTCGAATTAGTGAAGTGCCGGAATACGGGGGGAACGGTATCTTTTGCTGAGCAATTAAAAAAGTTGAGGGTAAAAAGAGCTCTACAGAGGCGCTCAATGGGCGTCTGTCCTTCTGTTTCTCCCCGTTGCTGTTCAAGGATCCGTTTTATATCTTGGTGTGTTCTTTCGACAACTGCTTGGCCTGTGGGAGAGTGGGGTATGCCTGTGAGGTGTTTGATTCCCCACTGTTGCAGAAATTCCTGTACCTTTTTTGACCTGTATGCTGGTCCATTATCTGTTTTAATTTCTTTAGGGGAGCCTAATACTGAGAAGGCCATTGACCAGTGCCTGGTCACGTCTTTGGATTTTTCTCCGGCGTGTACAGAGGCGTACACTGCACCGGAGAATGTGTCAACAGAGACGTGAATGTACTTTTGTTTGCCAAAGGGGGTGAAATGTGTAACATCGGTCTGCCACACTTGGCAGCTCTCTAATCCGCGTGGGTTAACCCCAGGGTGGAGTGAGGGGATTTGGTACTTTTGGCAAGAAGGGCATGTTGCCACAATTGCTCGTGCCTGCTCTAGAGGAAGATGGAACATTCTCCGGAGGGCAGGAGCATTTTGATGGAAGAACTGATGAGAGAGTTTGGCTTGGTTAAAGATGTCTGGTGTGTTGGCCATGCGCACGGCCATGGCTAAGGCATCAGCCTTTCTATTGCCTTCAGCAATAAAGCCTGGCAAGTCAGTGTGCCCTCTTGTGTGCATAACATGATATGGCTGCTCTCGATGGGACAACAGGTAAACTAGTCTCGAGAGCAAGCTAAACAACTTTGGGTTGGCAGCTTCTTTTAAAAGGGCATGTTCTGCTCTGAGGACTATACTGGCTACATATGCTGAATCAGTGACCAAATTCAGAGGTTCTGAGAACCTCTCAAACACTCTCACGACGGCGGCTAGCTCTGCAATCTGTGGGGATCCTTCTACTACACGGACATCAGAGTCCCATTTCATAGTCTTTGGATCCTTCCAAGTCGAGACTGACTTGTGAGAGGATCCAGAGCCGTCGGTAAAAATTGCAAGAGCATCTTTTATTGGTGTTCTGCTAAGAAGAAATTTTGGAGCTAAATGGAAGTCTGTATTAAAAAGTGGATGTTTTAATTTGTGACCACTAATTTGACCGGTATAGCTGTCTAGAGCTAACTGGAGGGATTCATTGGTCTTAATTACATCTTCAAAATCCTCCAGCTTCCAAGGTACATGTATGTACACAAAATCGCACCCTGCAAGGGTATGGAGCCTGACTCTTGCTCTCTTGATAAGTTTTGCCACTAGTTCCTGCGGCGTTGAAATACTTTTGGACGGCTGATGCGGGAGGAAGACCCACTCTATTATGAGTAGTGAGTCTTTTCTCCCTCCGTCCCACTGAAATATTAGACCATGGTACCTGGGTGTTTTGCCGAGTATGACCAGGCGGAACAGAAGGTCTGGGTCCGTCCTGTGGGCTTGTTGGGTGGAGAGTGCACGTTGGACCTTTTGGATGACTCCTTTGGCTTCCGCGGTGATGGTTTTCGGAGTGTCGAGTCTCTCGCCACCTCGTAGCAGTTGGAAGAGAGGGGCAAGGTCGGTCGTCATCAAACCCAGCAGTGGCCGGATCCAGTTGATGGATCCGCACAGTTGATGTAGTTCACGGAGAGTCTTTGGGTTGTCTTGAATCTCTAGTTGCTGGGGAGCTACGGTCATCTCTGAGATGCAGAAGCCAAGGTACACCCACGGACAAACCTGTTGAACTTTGTCTGGGTGCACTTCCATCCCAGCACCCTCCATGGCTCTGATGGTGGCTGACAGAGCTTCTTCCAGGTACTGTCTATTTGGGGCACAAACTAAAACATCATCCATGGAATGTAGGATTCCGGCTCCAGGAAACGACTTTCTCACGGGCGAGAGCACCTCAGCGACGTACCACTGGCAAAGCACAGGGGAGTTAACCATTCCCTGGGGGAGTACTTTCCAATGGTAGCGCCGCATGGGGGCTTCCCTGTTGACACTGGGAACTGAGAAAGCAAATCTTGGAGCATCGTTTGGATGTAATGGAATAGAAAAGAAGCAGTCTTTTATGTCAATGACTGCTAAAGGCCATTTTTGGGGGAGCATTGTGGGAGACGGAAGGTCAGGTTGGAGTGGGCCCATCTCAACGATCACCTTATTAATCTCTCTTAGATCATGAAGGAGTCTCCACCGGTCCTTGCCAGCTTTGCGAATGATAAAGACCGGGGAGTTCCACAGGCTATCTGTCGGTGTTATGTGCCCTTTCACAAGTTCTTTTACAAGTTCTTCAAGGATGCGCAATTTGTCAGCAGGAAGAGGCCACTGCTCCACCTTCACCGGCTTATCAGTGGTCCATTTCAAGGGTGGGGTGGTGCGCACAGCAGCTGCCTTTACTGAAAATCCTTCGGTATTGAGGGAATTTCTAGCTTTGTTCCCCATTGGGATAAAACGTCTCGTCCCCACAGGGTGAATCCAGAGGGAATTACATAAGGTTGGACAGTGGCTACTCTCCCCCCAGGTCCTTCCACTGTAATGTTTCCCGTGCTTTGTTTTGAAGGGACTGATCCTCCTACTCCATTTAAGTGACCTGGGACTGATTTTAAACCCCAGTGTGATGGCCACTCAGTCTGGGAAATTACTGTAACATCTGCACAAGTATCTATAAGTCCATTCAGGTATGTTGTCATGTTACCATTCCTCAGTACACAATCTAGGTGTGGTTTGTCTTGCCCCACTACTTCTGTCCAGTAAATACAGGGTGTTTTTACATTTCTGGGGAAGTGTGATGGAAGGATAATGGCTTGTGCAATTTCTGTCCACTTTGGAATATAGAAAGATGGGTTGTTGCAGTATACTGAAATTAAAAAGCTTTCTCCTGGTCTGATGGTTATTATTTCAGGGAGAGTGAAAAGCTCGGGTGGGCCCCTCAAAGAGTTGCCCACTACGAGAATGTCTGTCCTTTCTAAAATGTCCTCTTTGGTGGTGACCTTCATGTGGGTGAATGCTGTGGTGTCAAAGTGGAAAGTTGTGACACTTACCAACTTCAGCCGTAGTGGTCCAAGGAACAGGTCATTCAGAGTTGCTTTTGATGGTGTTTCTGGAGGCGTGGGTGGTGCAGGAGAGCAGGACGCAGTAGATTCAGCTTTTAATTTCTTTGAGGAGCGCGGTACTGATCCACGCTCCCCGATGCGTTTCCCGAATGGGATGGAGTATGTGGTGCCCAGGAGCCTGTGGAAGACTTAGGTGGAGGATGGTTAGAGAATTTTATCGGGTGAGGGCACTCTCTTTTCAGGTGATCTGAGGAACCACAATTAAAACATTTCAATCTCCCCTTAAATTGTCCATGGACTGAGGTGGCTCCGATTATTCTCATAGGGGAATGCCTTGGTGATTGATCTGGTGGAGTTGGCCTGACTCTCATACACATTTCTATCATATGTTCAATGGTAGGGGGTGGATCTGGGGGGAGGAGGTTTAAAAGTTGTTTGTAAGCAGCATTGGCATTTTCTTGGGCTACTGTACATAACAATTCTTTTAAATTATTTGGATCTGAGATCTGCCTGCTCATGGCCTCTCTGAGCCTTTCTACAAAACTTGCAAAACTCTCGTCTGAGCTTTGCCGGACGGCTGAATAACTCTGCACAGGGGCAGTGAGTAAAGGCATACTAAGTAGAGTCTTTTTGGCTGCTTGGCCAATGTCTCTTAAGACATCTTCAGGGATGTTGGTGGCTTGATCTATTGGTTTTCTTTGTTTTCCCTCCCCACAAAGGTGATCAAGGGTGAGAGTGGCTTTATTTGGGTCCATTTTATAACTGTTCAGTAGGTTTTGAAGTTGCTGCTTCCACATCTTTTCCCACACCCAATACTGAGCGTCGACTAAAATACTTGTCATGATTGTTTTTATATCAGATGGGACCAGCACTGCTGCATTAAAGGTGGAATTTAGCACACTTTTAAAATAAGGGGAATTTCTCCCAAACTCTCTCTCCACCTTGCAAAGCTCTCTCAAGGCTGCAGGTGACAGTGGTTCCCATCGAGGGTTACTACCCTGCCAGTTGTACACAACCGATGTCACTGCAGGGCTTGACTGACAGGCTGTATCGCAGGCTCTAGCCTCTCCACTTCCGGGTTCACATTCGTGGGGGCTGAAAGGGCGGGCATGGGAATCTACGAGTGGGCAGTGGTTAGGGGCGGGACTGCAGTTGGTATGAGCAGTCCAGGCGCGGGGTGGGGCGGGGACATCCCTCAGGCAGGGGCGGGGACCTCCGGCGCAAGGGGAGGGACCCGACGCGAAGACATCATCGGCCGCGGGGGGGGAACCTGACGTGGGGCCAATCGACGCGAAGGGGAAGGGGCCGTGGGAGGGGCTGGGAGGGTCCGCGGGCTTTCGGCGTGAGACTGCGCAGTCAGCACCAGGGTGTTGGCACGGCGCCACAAGGCCGCCGCCATCTTTGAAATCACAGCCATTTTTTAAAGTAGAACAATGGCGGAGCGTAGCCGGCGCAATTTGGGCTGAGGGCTCGGAGAAAGGGTTTGGGCTGGAGTTCGCTATGGGAGGATCGGTCTCATAGCGGGGAGAACCGAGGGGTGCACTTCCGTGCAGCGGGGACGAGGGATTGGGAAAAGGGGAATTAGGAACATGGGATGGGTGGGTCGGGGATTCTAAACTTTCCCAACAATTACGCAAAGCCTCACAAATTAAAATCAACAGCGGAAAAAATATCCAAACAGAAATATCACCCCCTCTCTCCACTGCCTGTAAAAGTTTGTCTATTAAGTCCCAAAAACCCAGAGTTTTAACAAAAGAAGCAGAGGCAAAAGGGATGTTAACAAAAATCCACTTAATAAAACATTTCCAAGCCCGCTTATTAGCTTTCCCGTTTTTTAACTTTAGGGTGTCTTTAACTTGGATATAAAACTCCTGTTCCATCCGGGACAACTTAATACCCATTGTCTCCGAATCGGAACCTCCTTACTCTTTTTATACGGCAGAACGAAGCTAAAAACTCTCCCCGGAGCCTAATTCCCGACGCTTATCGCGGCTACGGAGCTTCACTGCCTACGCGCGGATGTCGATTCCTTTCCCCCCGCGCCTGGCAGCCGCCGAACCTCACCGCCTACGCGCGAATCCCGGTTCTTTTCACGCCGTGTCTCGCAGCTGCTGAACCTTACCGCTTGCGCGCAGATTTTGGTACCTCAATCCCGGCTTCAGTCGCCGATCCTGGCTCCGGAGGAAGAGAAAACATTTAAAAGAGCAAGGGTCTCTGGTTTCGTCAGTCTGTTCAGCTAGCGTACACACTTCAGACGCTCCAGAACGGTTGCTGATGGCCCCTGCAAGTCCACCACTAGAACGCGGAGGTTCTTGCTAGGGGAGCGGCGTCCCAAAGGCGCTATCCAGACCGCTGCTACGTATCCAGGTCGCTCACAGGGAACTACGATGAATCGGAGTCCATGTTCGGTGCGCCACTTGTTGCGTTCCCTTGCTTCGGTCCCACCCTGGTACCGGCAGCGGAGTCCTAGCGTTACCCTAGGAAGTCGTTCGCGATCTGGAAGACTTCCTCGGAGTGCCTACTGCGGGCACAACTAGTCCGCTTTCGGTCCGGGGAGATGTTGCCCCCGGAGCGTAGTGAAACAGCAAAGAACTTCCAGAGAAGGAGGTCTCTTGGTATGTGATTTTGGTAGGTTTATTGCCTCCAAAGGGAGCACATGGACCAAGAGCCAAGAACAGCTTATTACATCGGTATTTAAGGGAGGAACAACACCCAATAGGATGAGGGCAAGGGGCAATACAGGGGAGGGGCTGGGGTGCATGATCAAATGGGGTTTAGGGAGGGGAGGGGAACAGAGAGAACAACGAATGAACAATGGAGTGACAGGGAATTTCCCAGGGCGGGGAAACATAACAGAGAGATCAAGGGACCAATAGCAGGAACTTGGGGTTCGTGTCCTGGTGGTCCAAACTACTGCCCTTGGGAGCTTCGGGGGGAAACTCTCTGTCCGTGGAACATGCCACCGGAAGTCCTCTGGTTCCAAACCACTGCAACAGGTACTGGAAAAGGTTTTGGGTTTTTCAATCAAAAGTGAAATTCTAAGAAAAGGAGCAGAGGCAGTTTATGCCATGAAGAATAGGAAGAATACCTTTGGACACAGATTAGCTAAACTTGTGAGAATGGTGTTAAAATAAGACTAGTGGTTTCAAATAGCACTACATCATCAATATTAACCAGGCAAATTGGTAAACAGAACTAAGTAGGGAACATTGGAATACTTGTGGTCGTAGAAGACACAAAGAGGAAAACAGTATGATAATCTGAAATATCCTCAGTGTTCAAGCAGCACAGTCAGTAAATGAGAAGACTTTGAGATCTTGATACATTATTTATTTTCTTTATTATTTTCATCATTTACACTTAAAGACATTTGATTTGGAAGTACTTCCTGTAAAATCTAAAGCCTATGACAGTATTAGTAAACAGTCCCAGAAGCACTCTGAGGCACAGGGACACAATCACCTCCTCTTTGAAATTAGCAAGGTCCTTCGCTGTTGGGAAATGGCCATTTCTGGCTGCACAGACATAAGGTATAAGTGAGCAATCCAGACTCCATAGACAAGTGTTAGGCCTCTGCTCAAGGCTGTTCTCAAAACAACTGTGGGAAAGGGAGACATGAGAGCTGTAAACAAGGTGCAGATGTCTAGAGATTAGCTTGGCAGAAGAAACTGTTGATGTTATTGCCTTCTGAGACCAGTTTGTGTGTTAATTAGATTAGAGAAAGATCCTGTGTGAAACTTCTGTAAGTGAATAATATTTTGAGCACGTAAGGTAGTATAAGTATGTGCACTGTCTGACAATAAACGAGCTTGATTTATGAACCACATTGGATCATCGTCTTGCTCCTCTCGCCGGCAAATGGTGACCCCGACGTGCGGGACGAAGACGCGCGGGACCAGACCGGCGGGATCGGGAAAGCACCGGTAGCAGCAACCGGGGAGCGAAGATCTATACCCTTTGCGCGGCGAAGGGGGGATCCGATCGCTTGGACCTCGGAGAGGGGTCCGCCGCCCGAGAACGGCTATACTCGGAAAGGCTGCGTGGCGATCGCGATCGGCGCATAGACGCGGCGCGGAAAGACGCGGAGGGGCCGGCGCGGAGGGACGCGGAGGCCACTGCGATCAGCCTGGAGAGGTTAACCAGCTGGACGGATATGGATTCGCAGGTAGCCGTAGATTTGTTAACACGCTTTTTGGAAAAGCGGGGAGTTAGCAAAGACACCTTAAAACAGGTGACAGGATTAGTTACGTTAGGAGTAGAAAAGGGTTGCTTCAGGGACCCTAATACGATCTTTGACCTGCCTGAATGGCGGAAATATGGTGATCAGTTGTTTGAGGGAATTCTAGACAGCAACAAGATAGGCGCGACACTCGGGAAGCCCTGGAGGGAGGTAACGACCTGTTTGCAAAGATACCAGGCAGAGAAAAAAGTTGCAGCCGTAACCACGGCAAAACTAGAAGGAATCACGGAAGGGAGCGGGGGGACTCCGGGAGGTGAGCGCCCTATCCCGGGAATGCTCGGCATTGGTAACGAAACGCCCAGCCTGCCGGCAGTAGGGAGGTGTATGGTGCTGGAGGTGCACGGCTCGCCGCCCGAGCACGGCGTTGCCCCGGAGGCGGCCGCTGTTTGCGCGGAGCAATCGGCCGCCCCGGCGCCCGCGCCGCCGGAGCCGGAGGAGGGGTGTCCGCCCCTCCCCTGTGCACCGGCCGAACCACAGGAGGAAGATCAGCCGGCTTTGCCCCCCACCCCGGGCGATTCTATGCCTTCTCGCCCGGTGCGAGGAAGCAGTGTCCCTTCTCGGCAGGAGCAGCCGCCGGCGCGCCAGCCGCCGCTCGCGCCCCCCCCCTCGCTGGGTGGAGGTGGAGGCGGGGGCGCTGCTCCGTTTCGCGCGGGGGAAGGGAGACGCAGAATTAGCTGGGCGAAGGTAGAACAGAAAGCTTTGGAAGAGGGCGATGAAAAACTAGCTCAGGACGTTAGAACTTTAAGCCGAGGAGAAGCGGCGTTTCCAGTGCTCTTTGAGTCCCTGCAGGATGACAGGGTATCCGCGGCTATCACAGCTGGGGTGCCGCAGTGGAGGCAAGGGGCACTGTTACGCCAGTGTGTTTTAGAAAATTGTAATCAGCAGACGCTGCCCGCAGACACCTCCATTCAGGTCATGTTAAAAAAGATGAACCGAGTGCCGGTGGGAATGCAGACATTTATAGCAGAAATAGTCACCGCCATGGGAGACAAAAGAGGTGAAATGATAGCCCCTGCCAGACGCAGGCCCTTAGCACAGAGGCGAGAGGGTCGCGCCTAGGCAGAGAGCCCCGGTGCTTCAGGTCTGGGGAAGAGGACGGAAGGGATGGAGATAGATGAAGGACAGCTGACAGTCCAGGACCTCTTCTAACTTATCATCTCTGTGAGAGAATTGAACTGTGATAATTCCGCTATGCGGAATCTCCTAAAATGGACTTGAGACTGTAGATAACCCTGAGAGCGAGAGTGGCCTTTCAAATACCCGGCTGAGAGACAATTAAAAAGGGCGCTGTGAGACATGTTCAGTGATAACCGGACAGCCGCCCCCGAGACTGTGAAAACAGCTTTGCAATCGGACTCGCTTCTACAATCCGTCAGGGAAAAAGGGACAGAAAAGTGATGAAAGTGATGTACTGGAAAAATTTCTACATGTTTAAAAGGTTAGAGAGCTCGACCCGCGAGCCTCCAACGGCGCCCCCCCCATGCCACATCCCCCAGAATTGGGGGAGATGGCCAGAAGGAGCAAATTGCTGCCTGGGAACAGTGGCTGGACATCAGAGAACAGAGCCTCCAGCTCCTGACCATCATGGCTGACTGAATCCTTCTCGCTTTTCTGTTTATTCATCTCTATCTGAATCCGAGGAAGTTACTGCTCCTCAAAGTCGTTGAGAACTTTCAGGACCTCTCCTTTTTTCTTCTTTAGCTGCAGATGCATCTCCTAGAACACTGCTTCCAGAGTTCCAGGGAAAGGTGTCCGCCCGCCCCCCCCGCAGCAGTTTCGGATTTCTCCTCGCAGCGGTTTCGGATTTCTCCCCGCGGCCGCTGCAGTAAGCAGCGGCTCCTGCCCGGCGGTCCCTGCCCTCGGCTCCTGCCCTCGGCTCCGGCGGCATCTCAGTGCGCCGGGGGTGGGAGGCTGTGGAGCCGGCAGCGGTGGTGACACGGCGCGGCAACAGCCACGGTTTTTCTGTGCGCCGGGCGGGCAGCGAGGAACCTCTTTTCCCAGCATCGACTAAGTAACAACAGTTTTCCCTAGCCACAGGGACCGCGCGCAGCTCGCTTGCTGGCACCGGAAAACGGGAAGGAGAGCGCGGCCGCCCGCCGTGCTCCAACAGTACCGGCCCAGCACTCTCTGCGCCTGCGCCCTCGACCGCTGGTGCTCCTGAGTCAACCCCTGGGTGCACTTTTAATAGGTCGTTTTTTTCTGCAAGTATCAAAGACTGTTCATATTGTCTCGTATACTTGCTGCTGATTTTACTGGTGGAATTTGTGTTAACAAGAAGAAATCTGGGAAATCTAGGTTGCTACAAGACTTGCACTTAGTCAGTGCAAAAAGAAAAAGGGGGAGAAAGGGAGGACGGAGAGAGTGAGAGTGCTGGAGTGACTGTTTACAAGCATCCAGCCCACAGCAACAATTCAGCAAAAACAAAGGATTGAAAACGTGGCAGAACTGATCCAGAGGGGACGCAGCAGAATTGTACACCTAACAGGCCGGTGCCAAAGCGCAGCCGAGGCCGAGCAGAATAAGGAAGTTTGGGCGAAATGTAAACTGATTAATAAGCTAGAAGAAACATTTGAATAAATAACATGTGCAAACTTGCAGACTATATATTAGGAAATGTTTAAGTCAGATTTTCCTTGAAGGACTCTTGAGAGTTAAAGTTAAGTAGTGTATCTTTTATCAAAAAAAAAAAAAAAAAAAAAATGTAAAAGTAAGACAAGAAGATTGCTTGTTGGAGCAAAACTGAGCAGTTTGTTTCTTATAGTGATAGTATTAGAATAAGATTTCAAATATTTCTGTCTTGATTTTTTTCATTCTGCAAAATCCTGCATGTTTTAGAGTGGTAAGCCTTAGTAGCAGAATTTGTCAGGAAATGTATACCTTTGTATTGTTTGTTAATTAATGATGGGAATTGTCTTGCTAGATAGAAATGAATGACTGGAATTGTAATCTGTTCTTACTGTTTTTCCTGTTTTACTTTGTTTCAATGAGTGTTTGAGTTTTATACCTACAGCTGAACTTAGAAGTACAGTGATCTCGGAGAAGATGGAGCAAAGAAAGGATGGATCTGTGTGCTTGCAGCTTGCAACACTGTTTTCAAACATATCCCAAGCGATCACCCCTGATGTATTAGTACTTATAAATATATTGTTAAAGTTTAAATGCTATTAGGTTTCTTAAGTTCTGTTACAGTTAAGTATTACAACTAGATTTTATAAGAGTTAACTACAACTATACATAGCTATGTGTGTTATAGCAAGGATTAAGTTCTGTTAAGATTACGTACGTAAACTCATGCATATGCAATCTTTTAATTATCATGTTCATGGTACCATGGTCTTTTTAGTCAAAAGTGTTTGGCAAAGTCTGTTATTTTACAGTCTGCACAACCTGTGTTATGTTTGTGTAACTGTCTCTATTATTTGCTCAGATTTAAGTAACCTTCTTAGTTGTTGTTTCTAACAGTTTTCTCATAAGATCTGTGCTAGGGAAATCCCTCCAGTTAGAGCCCTGGCCCTGGCCAAGCCTTGACTCTCCCTGGTCGGACATCTACCAATGGACCCAGGTGTTTCTGCATCCAAATCGTATTTAAGTCGGGTTTGACTTAATAATTGGAATTTATATCAGCTGTATCCTTTTTGGGGTGGACCTGGAGACCCTATCCGGAAGGGCTTTCCATGTCTTCACTGAAACAAGGCAGCTGTTGCAGACCCTGGATGTTAGCATAGTATTCCAGAATTCAGTAAGGTATTACCCTGATTAACAGCCTTCAGAGACAAAGCAATTGAAGCTAATTTGCTGAACTATTGGGTAATGAAAAAATCACAAGATTCACCTTAGAATGTTTAGCACATAGTATTAGAAGTATTCTTATGTCTAGTTATGTGTGTTTCTTACTGCGCTACCTATGACAAATGGCTGGTAATGCCATAAACAAACTCATACTGATTAAAACAGAAAGGGGAATTGTAAGGTTGCAAGTATGTGTGTTAAATCACGAAAAAGATACAGATAATTGTACACTTAAAGTACGCCTTTAAGAGACTGGTTAACAAGCTTAAGTTTTAAAGACTGATTAGTGAACTTTGTAAAAATGGAATTGATAGTTTTAGTAATTATTATAATCATAAGTGTATTATTGCCATGTGTAGTTAAGTATTTGATGAATACAGTAGAAGAAAAAAAAAAAGGTGTAAACCAGGCCTGGATTGCTCAAAGAAAAGAAGGGGGATATGTTGGGAAATGGCCATCTCTAAGTGAGCAATCCAGGCCCCTCAGATGAAAGCAAGGCCGGAGAAGCTCATGGTACCTTTCACCAAAATGCGAAGGGACTTTTTCGCCAGTTTAAGATAACAATGCAGGAAGCAAAAGGCATTGTAAGAGCCTGCCCCGGCTGTAGCCGCCATGGCCCAGGGCTGGGCTTGGTGTGGGTCCCCGGGGCTTGGGCCCGTGTGAACTCTAGCCTTTCAGTGTATGGAGACACTCGTGTATGGTGCAATTATACCTCCCCCAACATTTCCCATTCTACTAATCAACCCTTGAAATTACCTAGTGGCGTGTTTTTCATTTGTGGAGATCGAGCCTGGCCAGGTATCCCCTCCAAAATAAAAGGGGGACCCTGTTCTCTTGGAAGGTTGACATTGCTGACCCCCAACACCTCGATGATTCTTAATAAGCTTCGACAGCACCATCTCAGGCGCTTGAAACGCTTTGTACACGGCTTTGCTGCTGATTGCAAATCTAATGTCGAGTTTTGGTCGCCTGCTGCTATTATTGCAGCCTCCTTCCTTGCTCCAGGAGTGGCCTCGGCTGGGGCCTTGGCCCAATTGAACAAACTAGGTTGTTGGCTCTCCAAACAAACAAACGCTACATCTAAAGCAATTTCAGATTTGTTGCTTGATGTGGATTCGGTGAGACACGCCACGTTGCAAAATAGAGCCGCAATAGACTTTTTGTTGTTGGCACAAGGACATGGGTGTGAAGAATTTGAGGGAATGTGTTGCATGAATCTCTCTGATCATTCTAATTCAATACATGCACAATTAAAAACTTTGACTCAGCTCACCCAGCAATTGCAAGTGAGCAATGACTTAGGAATAGCTAAGTGGTTGTCCTCATTGGGCATCACAGGTTGGATCCAAACCTTGTTATTTGAAGGCCTTCGGTTGTGTGTTGTTGTTATTGTGTTTATAATAATTGTTAAGATTGTGTATAGCTGTTTAATGAAACAAGTAACCAAAGTGACCCACAATGTTTTGCTCGCAAAAGAGGAACAGGGAGGAATTGTTGAAAAATGGCTCCATGACCAGGGCCATGGGTCGCTAGAGGGCTTGTGCAAAGAAGACCCCGTTTAACTGGGAAAAGACTGAAGTAGATAATAAGAGTAACATTGCCTTTAAGAAATTGATTGACTGATATAAGTTTTAAAAATGGATGATGAATGAAGTTTATTAAGATAAGCTTGATAGTTTTAATAGTTATTACAATCATAAGAGTAAAAGTGCCATAAGTTCAGTTAAGTTTAAGTTCTGCTAAATTTAAGTGATGTTAGGTTAAAGTTTATTGATTTTAAATTCTGTTAAGCTCTCTTAAGGTTAGGTTCTGTTAAATCTAAGTTCTGCTAAATATAAGTGTTAAGTTCAAATGAAGTGTTAAGGACTGTTAAGGTTAAGTGCTGTTAAGTTTCATTTCTGTTAAGTTTAAGTGTCAATAAGTTTATAGTGTTAAGTATTTGATAAGTAATAGAAAAAGTGTAAACATGGTCTGGATTGCTCAAAGAAAAGAAGGGGGATATGTTGGGAAATGGCCATTTCTGGCTGCACAGACATAAGGTATAAGTGAGCAATCCAGACTCCATAGACAAGTGTTAGGCCTCTGCTCAAGGCTGTTCTCAAAACAACTGTGGGAAAGGGAGACATGAGAGCTGTAAACAAGGTGCAGGTGTCTAGAGATTAGCTTGGCAGAAGAAACTGTTGATGTTATTGCCTTCTGAGACCAGTTTGTGTGTTAATTAGATTAGAGAAAGATCCCGTGTGAAACTTCTGTAAGTGAATAATATTTTGAGCACGTAAGGTAGTATAAGTATGTGCACTGTCTGACAATAAACGAGCTTGATTTATGAACCACATTGGATCGTCGTCTTGCTCCTCTCGCCGGCACTTCGCATGGTTTTGACCTTGAGCATGGCTGCAAGTACTCTCGATAACTTTGTAGTGGCAGCCATATGGTGACACAAGCAACCCTGGTTCTGAATCCTATAACACACTGCTGTGGAGTGGGAAAACCTCTAGAGTTTGGCCAGGACAACAGGCAGACATTTCTTGGTGAGGGAAGTGATTTCTTGGTGAAGGAAGAGATCACACACTTCAGTCACCCACTTGCTTTTATGAGAAGAGGGAGAGACAGACATGCACGAGGACAATGCTGAGGGAGGACTGGGGCTGCAATCACTGGGGTGTAGTATCACCGAGTAAATAACAATTCTGTCAAGACACACAACTCAGTGTGGTTACATCCAGTGCCATCAGACAACACCATTGGATGTGGGTGGCCATTGACAAGATGAATTGCTGACAGCAGCCCAAGAATACTTTGATGTCAGCCCTTGTTGTGTGGAGAGTGTGGTTCACAGTTATGGGATGTGGCATACTTTGTTATCAGGAGGAAGGGGGACACAGTCCCTGCGTCCCAGGCCCTCTCAAGTCAGGCCTGGATTTCCCCTTTGGAGCCAACAGAGAGAAGGGAGTGGTGGGGAGAAGCAGAGGGGAAGAAGTTGAAGTCTTCTCCCTCTGCCAGGATATTGCTGCTTTTCACGTCCTGGATGCCAGACCTGTTCAATGACTCATTTAGGAGGTGTCCCTGAAGAAAAGCTTGCATGCATCAGCTTTTTCATCTTCCAATACCTTTTTGCCCCAGTATAAGCGTATTTACTTCCATGTGCTCACCACAACTCATTTTGCAAGAGTTCTACTGTCCTACTTATCTGGAACCCATTCTGTGGAGAAGGTGGTAAGGGAAGGGTCCCATGCTGGGCTTCCAGTCATCTCAGCCTGCAGGTGGTGAAGAAGGCCCATCCCTGGTGCTCTCAGTCTTTCTCATGTCATGTCCACTGGTCTTACTGTGAAGTGGATGGATGGGGAGAGGATAAATTAGGATTTTTAAAAAGTTGTCAGTATAAGAAGCAAGTATGTTGTTGTGGGCTGCTCCATTGCAAGTAGAAGCATAAAATCAGTTTGGGGTTTATGTCTTTGGTTTTCTAAAAAGGAAGTAATATTCCTTAATTCATCTGCACTTCCGCGACAAACAGATCACAGTCCTTGCTCAATTCCAGAGACCAGTGTGTGGCGGTGCTTGAAGCCCCGAAAGCCTCGGTCCCCCCTGAGAAGCTGTGGAATAAAGGTGCCCAAGTTTAAAGTCTCCCCTGGGGAAGAGACACAGGTGGTTTGCCCCGCAAGTGGGCTGAGTTTCTCAGGGGTGGTTCCCTTTTCCTCCATTAGTTTAAGCACCTGCCACTCTCCCGCCAATCATTCTTGTGTTCTAGAAAGTTCTGTTTCATTCGGTAGTTGATTGTATCCCCCAGTTGTCTATCATCCCCTCTCCTCCCCCTCTCCTTCCTGGTTAGTCCTAGTCCCCTGGTCCCTCCCTTGTTCCTCCCTCCTGGTGTTTGATGGTTGGATGGTGCCCTCACAATAAAAGTCTGTGCACTGAGCTGTTCGGGGTCTTCTGATCCTAGACGCCCAGAGCACAGTTGGACCCACACCTCTGTGTCTCTATTACTCTAGGCAGAAGATCCCTCCCTATCCCTCCGGCCTCTATAAAGATAGCTTGCTCTCTAAGAGCTACCTGTGGCTGGGAACGCACAGATTCCCGCGGCAGCGAACTGGCGCTCCGGTGGTCAGGGACACTTGCTGCAGCAGCCGACGGGTCGCTAGCCAAAGACCCTGGGGGCTAGCTGAGCTGTCCACGCCTGGACACCGGCAACCGCGGCACCAGTGCACAAGAATCAAAGAGCAGAAAGTCAGGGAGCATGAAAATATTAATTTTTATAAATACCTAGACAATAGGAACATTTACTAGCAAAGGGGAAAATTATATTGTTTAAAATTCCCCAAAACAATTTAGAAGAACATACATCAAGAATGTTTTTAAAGATGGTTGGTTTGGCCTTGGGACAGTGGACTGAATTAGAAGACAATTTGGGTTTCCTTGCCCTTCTTTCTTTGATATCTGTTGCCTTATTCTAAATAAAATGCAAAGAAAAACCTAACTTTGGTCCTTATTTTATCATTATTTTATTTGCACAGTGCTAAAAAGTATTACCAGAGAACCGCTATGAATACTGACTCCTTCCAGAAAGACCAAATCCTTATGTGACAGCAACATGAAAAGAGACAAAAGGGTAATAATATCACTTAGTATTGAAACACATAGCAAAATAAAGAGCAGAGAAATTGAGAAGCAGTTATTATTTGGTATGAAAAATAATCAGAAGAAAATGCTATGAAACAAAGCTCTGAGTTTTGTTTGCATAACCAAAGCTGGCTGTCATGTTCAGGATTATTAAATGAGAAAAAGCTTTTAAGTATATAATACCAACACCCTTTTTAAACAAGTTCTTACAGAACCTTTGATAAAGAATGAAGTCAATAAGCCTGTATAAGCCTCTGGACATCTACAATTAGCTAAACCAAAGAAGATGAAACACCTAACAAGGGACAAAGCATTGAAAGTATTTTTATGTGTTTAAAAATCAAATCTGTGTTTATTTAATGTATACTTTTGATGCTAGACTATTACTGTTATCATATATCTAACACTTACCCAAGAAGAAAATATTTAAACAGAACAGCATTTATTAGCCTCTGTAAATACAATCTAGAGTAAGGAGTACATAAACTAAAAGGCATTTTTGTTTGAAAACAACATTTTTTCAACTTCTTTGGCTTTAATAACTTAAAAAACCTGAAGGCTTATAACTTAAGTTTCATGGAAATATGATATGAAGCTAAAGTTTCATCTCCCTTGTTTAATACAACACAGTCTCTATCCTGACCTACAGGAGCCCTGCTTTAATTTTTAACTCATTCCATTATTATTTGATTCCTTTGATTATTTGATGAGAACAAGCCCATCATTAAAATTGGAAAGCTAGTTTTGTGAATTGGATGAGGAAGATGTAAGAAAGATCAGGGCCTCATTTGTGATATTAAGCAAAAACAGATCTGGTTTTCAGCTGGAAAGGTCAGTCAGGAACACTGTGAATTTCCGGTCTAAACCTGCAAGGTTCTCCATTACATTTTTTTGAAAATATGTCTCTACGGGACATGAGAGCATTTCTTAGCCTACAACTAGCAGCTAGCATATGGTAAGCCATATTCATTTTCTTCATAATGATGAAAAATGCATTAAAACAAGAAATATCAGAGGTGAAAAAGGCTTTTTTTTATGCAGTTTATGTACATTGTAGAAACAAGAGTGTTTATATTCTAAGAAAGAACTGGATTTAAAATAAAAATATTTTCTGGATGCAAGTCTGAACAGCGTTCGCAAAGATGTACTTTAAATAAGACCCTCAAACATAAATATTAATGCACTAAAAGAATGTGTTGTCTACTACTCTGCCACAGAATATAACCATGACAGAAAGTAGATGGTTCTCCTTCTGCTAGGAAGAAACTAAATCAGAACACTCCAAATATGAACAATAAGAGAGATTTGAAGACAGAATTACCTTAAAACTGTGGTAGATGCAGCTGCTTTCTCATGTCACACTGGCCACTGTAGAGCAAAGATGGCTTGGAGTTCCATTCTCTACATCTTCCATGGTGTGTCTGGACTCCAGTAATCTCCCCAAAGTGGGTGCTGTGACTGGATTAAGTTAGGGATCTTTAAGGTAAAGTGTCTATGTACAAGTCTTTTGGCTGGCTAGAAAAATAGTTCAGGAAAATTAGACTCTGAAATTCGGTATTTATAGTTAGGTACTTAATGGTCAGCAATGTAAATACCTCCAGTTTAAGCTCTTTTAAGAAGACCAAACAGGCCTACAATATTAGGGTTTTTTTCATACTTGTGAATGAGTTTACCTAAAGTATAATTTCAATATGTTTCGTTTAAAATGTGTTGAATGAATTTCTTATTACAATAACTACTGAGTACAGAGCACTGGCACTGTCCTGAAGCAAAGAATTTCTGAAGTGCAAAGTCCTAGCCAATGTTTTAAAGCTAAATCCAACCAAAATTTGGCACAAGGATGAGTCCGGCAAATAATCTGCTCTCATATCAAAGATGACAAAGGAGAATGGGGCAACAAGAGTTGCCCATCTTAAAATATATTCTTGTTGAAAAGCCACTCCTGCTGATCAACATCTGCTCCCCCTGCTTTGCCACATACAGAATAACTTTCTCTATTTAAGCAATTTGACAAGAACAACAGATGTTCAGTGAATTGCATTTTCTGTCTATTGGTAATTTGATTTTAAAAAGGAAACAGGAAATATACACTTTTGTTTAGAAGCAAAACACTGGTTCAGGCCCCCTCTTCATCTTTATATTCAAATTCCACAGATTAGAAATCTTCTCCTGCAGAAAAAAATTTAAAAACATCTGATACGTGTTTCATGGATTTTTTTTTGTTTCTCCATTTACATTAGGACATTTGCATACAAGTACCTAAAGACCTAAACAAACAAAAAAACCAACAAAACTAGACCAATGCTGTCTAGAAAAGAAAATATTGACATTGATAATTAAATAATTTATTAAAAGTTTTGGTTTAGAATGAAATGAAATTAATTGCAGTAGGAATCTGGAAAGCATCTCCTTATTGTTTTTATAAAATAAGATTTCCCGTTCATTTTAATGGGTTTCCTCTCACTAAATGCCTATCCCTGTATGCAATGCTTTTAGATGTAGAGAACAAATGACCCAGTCAATTCTGAAATACATTAGTGACTGCCAGACTCTCATAACTGTAGAAAATTATATTTCTGTTTAGCTACAATGGAAATCTAAGTACATTGTCAAGTTCTTATCTGAGATCATCCCATACCTACCAGGGCTAGAGACTGTTCTGAATTCATGAAGGGAGTATAATTAAGTGCAGAAAAATCACTGCTCAAGTAGATGTAGAACAGTTTTAAGCAATGTACAATAACTTTCAGAAGACTGTCAACATGATGCTTTAAAAAAATCTACCTGTGATAATAACCAACACATTATTAAAATGTAATTAATTTTTTTTATAGCAAGTAAGTCTAACTCTGAAAATTCTTCTTTGGTGGAAATTCATTAAACTAAACCTAGGGACTTAGTTGTAGATTTAGTTACATAAAGTCTATAGTATGTCTCAACTTGTTGTGTTTTGTGTGATTTTAATGTAGCAGATCAAAAATTTTTTTTTCACAGAAACTAAGGTGAAAATATATCTGGTATTTGAAGGGTGTAATTTGCATATTTGTCTTACCTTTTGAACTTGTCTTTGAGTACATAACAATCTAAGTAATGAAGGGTCTGCTATCAGTCTTCCTCATGAAAATAATGAGTTAAACACATGAATCCACCTTCTGGGCAATAACATGCTTTCTGTAAGATGGGAGGCCAAATGGGAAGGTATTAATTATATTGCAGGATGTCTAATTTTATGTTTATTATTCAGAATAAAACTTCTTTTCACCTTTGACTGGCTATTAAGTGTATTGGAAAGCTTAATAACCTTGTAGATTAAAGGCTTAATAACTTTGGAGAGGAAATAGCATATTGCATGTAGCTCAAACTTCTTATTAACTTTCCACAACTTTTCCTTCATCCTTGTCAGAGAGCAACAGTGCTTGCTTTGCTTCACCTTTTTGCATGAAACCATTAAAGTGTTGCTGAAAGAAGTCTGAGGTTCTGATCTTTTCAACTGTGGGATGGTGAGCTGGTCAAAGGCCAACAACTTGCTTTTGCACAGCCCATTGGTGTTAACTTGTGTATTCCCCTCCAAATGTCTTTCTAACCTCACATATTCTTCCCGCTTAGTCTTTGTAGAACCCTTTTTTGCTCTAAGAAAATGTAAAGAATATTTTCCTAGCCGCTTTGATTGTATTTATGTTTTTTATCTGTACATTTATAGTTTTCTTCTCCTACATCATAGTGATTGATGATTATCACTATGATGTAGAAGAAGGCCCAAATGCTGACCAAAGTTCTGCATGGGACACTCACTTTGTAAGTAGTTTTTTACTTAGTCCTGAAATGCTGGTTATTCACTCTGCTAAGGTTTTGATGCCAGCCTCCATTGCACTGTTTCTCAACATTTTAAGAAGTAGTTCTATATTTCTTGGCCAGTCACACACAGATGGATTGCTTCTCTGAAATTTCTGAATAACAGACTAACTCTTCCACTTCTCAATTGTCCTCCAAACTTTCTTTTTCCATATACAAAAAAAGGTTAGACAGATATTCTGGAAGGTGTCGCCAGCATGAATGCCAGAGGAGAAAAATCTATATATAGATGTAGAGACTATAAAAAAAAAGCAGTAATGAGTTGAAGAAAAATTCTGTTTCTAGTTGTGCCCCACAGTGGAGTACTATACTTGATAATTGAAAAATACTCTAAAAATTGGATAAGGGTATAGGAGCAAAACAAGAAATTGCTCTAATATCAGAAAACTGCTCTCTACAAGAATTCCAGTATGTTCACATTATTAAAAATGAGATGAAGCAATGACTTGATAATACTTTCCTCACATGGAAGAGACTGGTTCAAGCTATTCCTGACTGAAATGTGGTGTATTTTCCAAGGAAGAATAAGGCTCAAGATTTTAGAAGATAGTGTAATGAACTACTTAAAATGCTTCCATCTCTTGGAATTTTTATTGCCCAAACAATGTCTTTATTATTATACTCTGGATAAATGCCAGTTATTATACCTGTAATGGAGTTACTAGTTGTGCAGTCTGTAAGACTCATTGATCTAATAAATTTGTATCATTTAGTTAATTTTTGTAACCAAAGTAAACACTTCTGTAGGAAATATGGAAAGATATCAAATATTTATTTCTGATCACTGCATTCTTTGTTTCCCAATAATTTCCAATATGACAAAATAGTCAAGGTATCAGACATTAATTCATCAGCCATTATGTTTTTCTACATTAGCTTTCTTCTCTGCTATGAGAAGTTATCTGATGCCTTAATTCTAAGAATATGGGTGGGCTTTTTTTTTTCCCAAGTGAAGCTATGTACTAATTTACAACAGGGCCTTTCCACAGGAACATGTCTGCATATACTCACTCTGTGGAAACATGAGCGAGCTTATCCTCTGGAGAGAGGAATAACCTCCCTATCATTTACCTACATGTGCCTCAGGGTAAGAGCATTGCATATGGTAGTTCCTGAAGAGAAACTGATGTGGCCAAGTTTCAAACATTGATGCACCTTGGAATAACTTGTTTGTCTGCTCATGTCTTTAATTTTCTAATTTCAGGAATGTTTTCAAATGCATTTTTTCACAAGCAGTATGATGGCTACCACAATCCTGTGAGTTTGAAGAGGGTATATAGTATGAAAAAATATTTTTGACAAAATGAGAGAACAGTATGCTTTCGTGAGTTTGTATGAACTAATCTAAGGGGGCATTTTTTTCCTAAAACAGAAAAGGAAAACCAACTTTCTCCTTATCCCCATTTAACCCTCATATCCCCATTTAAACCTCATAAAATCAATGCAAAAGTAGGTGTGAGAACAAGATTTGGTCTCCAACCTCCTGTTGGTCCTATGGTGCTCCTGGTCTTAATTTCAATTTATTAATTAAAAATTTATGCTGATATGTTGAAGTATTTCAAGATATGTGAAGATGGTGTGAAACTAATAATGAGCTACTCACCTTGAAATCAGAGTACTGAAAAATTCCTTGATATTTTGTGTTTTTGAGAAATACATCCTGTTTGGGCAGCTGGACTATTCAATTCATATATTTAATCTCTCTGCCTAATTAACTACTCCTATTGATTTGTGATTTTGTGAACTAGAGTACCTTAAATCCTTCTTTTATGGCTAAGCAATTTCCTTCAGGTTTTTTTCCCTTTTAACTGACTTAGGTACTACAGTTTCAGGATGTTAAGTAAATTCTTATTTTAAAAGGTTGGTTGGTATATGCTTATGATTGTGCTTTTAGGTAGCATTAAGGCCTTCAGTGAAGTCTTTTATATCATTCATTTAAATATTTTCATTAATTAGTGTCCAAGACTTATTCTTTCCAATCTTGCCTCCTGTATAATTTTTATATCTAAAATTATGAGCCTTTATGTAGATTCACTTGAGCAAAGTCTTATAGTCTAAGAACTTTAGATGTTAATAATTTAGAAAACATATTTTTTTAATTGATTTTAAAATTCCACAATGATCTCACAGTTTTCAGCATCATACAATAACACCATTGTTATGCCTAGTGCGAAGGGAAATTCAACAGTGTTGAGAAAGAATAAAGCAAAGGTCTAAGTTGGAAATGCATATTTCTGTGACCTTGCTTCAGATTAATTTTTGGTGTAATAATGGCCTTTTGAATGTAAAAAAAGTTCCTGGAAAAATTCTATAGATGTTGCAAGAGTTAAGAGCTCATAGATTTCTTTGTAAAATTTCTTTCTAGTTTGTAAAAAGGTAGGGGAAAAAGTTTATTATCTTGATGGCTCAAGAGTTGCATATATCTCACATTCCACGTTTTGTGGAAGTTCCACTGAACAGATTTGGAAATGCATTTTATAAAGATGGTTATTTTTAATAATCTCTGTAACAGTATACCATATAAGAAATACCTGTTTCATTGTTACTTTTTTACTATTTGGAGTATGATAAAGTGTTTTGTTAGCATTTGAATTGCTATTTATAAGCAAGGAATGAAATTATATTGTGATTTTAGCAATTGTTTCAAATCAGCAGACGGGCTTTTGAAAGCCATTTAGAATATTTTTCTGTGATCTGAAAGTTAGTCAAGGCAATCCAAGCATAGCTTCTTTCATTAAAAAGCAGAAAAAGTATTTGTTATGCTCCTATGGGCTATTTAAAAAATATTATCATTGAAAATGATTTCTAGCAATGTAACCTAAAACTTCACTTGCCAAAATGTATATTGTCTAATTTTGCTTTACTTTTTAATTTACTTTTTTTGCATTTAGGGAACAATTCTGTTTTCAGATGTTAGCTCTTTAATGTTAATTGTCTGAATGTTTATAAGGATCTAAGTTTCTTTGATGATGTCAGTTTTCAAGCATTTCAAATGCAAATAGTCAAATACTGTTGGCACCTCCGTGTGAGCAGCATTTTTTCTATTATAGTAATGGGAAACCAAGTGACCTTCAGATAAGTGTAGCAAGGATATTAATGGCTAAACAGATAAGGGGTGCTCTTTAAGAGCCTCACTTATGAACCTCAACTGCCAAATCTGTGTCCTATGATTAAGATGAGTCAGTAAAGAAACTTTACAGTTCATAAATAAAAGCAAATATCATTTTTTTGTCAGTAGAGAAGAAATTCCTGGATTGCACAGAATTGAAGGAAGGCTTGAAAAGAAATGCCTGGTTTATTCGGGGACAGTTTGTCACTTTAAAGGAGGCATGCTCAGTCTGGCCTGGGTGTGAAGTCAGAGAGGGAGTTTAAAGGTTTTCCAAAAAGACTTTGCTGCTGAGGTCCAATGAGATAGTTGTGGGAAAGACTGATACCATGACATGATTCATCTTCCTGTCCCATCCAGGAAAACAACACTTTCAGCCCAGTCTTCAAGGGAACAGCAAATAGTTCCTCTTATCAGTCCTCATCAACTCATTCATTTTCTGGAGGGGCAGGAAAAGCACTAGCAACTGCCAAAACTTTTGGGGCATCCTGGAGACAAAATTAGCTCTCCAGGGTATAAATGCAAAATCTCAGACTCTTTCAACCAAATTAGGAGTTCAGACTGGCAAAGTAATGAACAATTGCTTATGATTATGGATAACAAGGTAATCCATTTTATAGTACAGGGAATTCCCACCCCACATTTTGTTACAATTTAGCTTGATTAGAGTTTTAAATTCAAAATTTATTTAGCTGTTTTTCTTTTTCATTTTCACCAAAGGACATTAAAATATTTCTCTTTGCCAATAGTCCTGTGTCTGTATTCCCACACATACACAGAAGTAGTGTCATTAAATTCCCATCAAGCAATGCCCTTATTTACCTCAGATACCATTAGCTGCATGTCTGTCAATGCATTTTGATAACTCCTTTAGAAAGCATTTTCCAAACTTGTGTATTTAAGTTATTTTATGCTGTGCCAGCAATAATGCTTATTCCATCTGCTCTAATAGGTATCCCATTATTAGCCTTAGTATGGGAGCATCTGCTGCCAACAACTTCAGCCATCAGCAAGTACAAATGTGAGGAAATTCTTCCTGCTTCTTCAGTATTAGGAACTTAATTTTAAAATTTTCTCAATTATTGTGGCAATTATAAGAGTTTTCATGTTAGCTCAATCTCGCTCAGCAAAGAAATTTTGTATTTTACCTATTTTGACCTCATAAGGAAAACTGAATGGCATCAAAATCTAATGCATAGCAAGAGAAAATGCAAGTCTAAGATGAAATCTATAGATGGAAAACCCATATATCTATGCTAAATAGTGATTTTCACTTCATAACTGACCTCATCTAAGGAAGAGTCACTTAAAGCATCATTAAAGTGTTTTAAGGATTTGGGGGAGAAAGAAAAAAAATCAGATCAATTAGAAATTAAATACTTCTGAGTATTATCTATTTGCCAAATTTCCTCTTCCCATTTTTCCTTTCTAGTTCAATATGAGCACATCCCCAAATTCCTCTCTATTGTTGTGTGATCTGTGTTCTATCATTGATAATGCTGATTTCTTCTTTTTTAGTGTGCTTGCTTTAAGTAAGATAACCAAAGGTAGATGTTTATGTTCTTTCTAAGCCCTTTTCATTAATTTTTCTCTGTAACTGTTGGCAATACTTGTGCTTTTAGAGTCACAAATATTTTTAGTTAAGGTGCTTTTTCTCCTACACAATTAGATATACAAACTTTCTATAAAGTTTAGTGATTTTTTTTAAATTATTTTTTCCCAGTATCTAAATGGACCTGTCTAATTGCCTGACTCTTACCCTGCTGTTTTCACTGCAGTTGCCTCTTGGCCTTATATAAAGACATTCAAAATACTATTTATGTTATTCTCTTACTATTTTTGCCATTTGAATTCTCCTATGAATGAGTAGCATTATCAACTCATCATATTTTACAGCATTAGGAATAAGCTTACCATTCCTGCTTTGAATACTCTTCAAAATTCTGTTCCTAATTATTAAATAATAAACCTTGCATCACATCAGGTTTCCCAGACTACTACTCTGCATGTGTTATAACCTTGGCTCTTTTTTACTCATTTTCCCTCAGTTTCCATATAATTGGTCCCCAAAGATTCTCAAAAAGTTTGCTGCGCTTCACATCAAAGATTATCCAGTTCCTTAACATTTTATGCTTGTCTATATCTTTAAAAATAAGTTTACAACTTTGTCAAACAAAATGTATGTAACTAATTCTCCCATTATTAGGGCATTTCATTGGAACTTGGTTTTGGCAGAAATATAATTTTTTCTAAAAAAAACTGCAAAGCGTACTTTGGTATTCCTAGAAATTTGCAACTTTTCATCAAGAATGTGAACTCTTCAAATTCACCCAAATTTAAGGTATTTCATAATTCAAATGTCTGCCCGCGACTGTTTCAGTAATCACTACTATGCACTGAATAAGATACAGAAGGCTTGCAACTTGGACACAAAATGAAGTTGCTTTGACAGGGATCTCCTTGTGTTCTTTTTCCCTCTTCAATGAGGAATGGTGGGCCAATGTCTTCAGAAGAAGGCCTCTGATTGCATAATCCTTTTGACATTTGGAGTTGATTGCCAGTTTTAACATCAAGTTACAGAGGAAGATTACTAAGAAACAGCTGCCAGTTTTGGAAGTTTATTAGGACAGTGTGAAGTAGTCTTTCACTGACCAAGGTATAGTTAAGAGAAAAGAAGGGGAGAGTACCAGAAGCAGAAAACTGGATACACAAGTTAGAAGAGATCAGATCAGGAATCATGAGCTACAGGAGCAGAGATCAAAAAAACCCTAGGTGATTCTAATCTGAGATCAAAGAAGTGCTTCAAACTGCTGAGGAAACTGAGACAAGGGAAAGCATGTAGGTGTTTTATCTAGATTTGTATACTTACCCTCATGTTGGAGGTGTAGAGATTTGGTATCCTTACAACACCTGTAAAGCTGTTGGCTGAAGCTATCATTTGCCCTGAAGAAACGAATTATCCCTCTTGGGTTCTCTTTTCTTTCTTTTTTTTTTTTTTTTCTTCCTTTCTGCATGTAATCAATCCTAGCCTAACAGTTGCAGTGCTCTAAGACTCTGTCGTCTTTTCTCTGTGAACAGCAATGATGAAGGCTGTGTTTCACAATATCCAATGGTGGCAGATGGAAACAAGGATTCATCAGGTCTAGCACTGTGCAAGGATTTTTACTGAGGCAGAACCTATGAACATGCGTTTGAGAAAGCAGTATCAAAGCTGATATGACTCGGTGTGATCGTGGGAGTTCTTTAAGCACAGGTTCCCATCTAGGTGGATGCTACCCCAATTATTACTGCCATAGTTCTCATGGGAGAGGAAAAAACCGAAAAGGTAAAATTCCCAAACCACCAAACCTGGGCATTTTTGCTGGTCATCTTTATTTCACTGACATGTTATTGAAGCAATATCCGAGAAAGTTCCAAGGGTGGTGCAATGCTTTAATTTTCTTTTTTCAAAAAGAATTGAATGAAACTCTTCATTCAGCATGTTCCCGATCTTATTTGAAAACACATATTACTAAAAAAAAAAAGACCCAAACAAAATATATAGTTTGTAACCATTCTTTCTCTTTGCAGGAGGAGCCCCCAGGAATCAGCCCCCAGGAATTTCAGGATTCATTTTAGCAGCTGGTATGTATGAAAGAGCAAGAAACTTGTCAGAACAGGTGACATGAGGATGAAATTCCCTAAATCTGTTTTAGCCTGTGGAGTCACCTTTTGCTTGATAGTAATCTCTCTATGATTGAGAGAGGTTATAGTTTGCAGTAGTTTGAGTCCCAACCCAACAGCCATGTTCTCTTTACTCCTACCCAGTAAAAGTGACTTGGTATTTAAGAGATTTTATGTATTTTTTCAGAAATCAAGACACAAATATCTATGGAATATTGTAAGACACATGTTATGTGTGTTTGCAAACTGTATCCTGAAGCTGCAGAGGGGCATGTATATAAACTGTGCCTTATGGTACATGTCAGCTAACAGGACCAGCTTAAAGAAAATTTTCACAAATACTTTGTAAGTTTTGGAATGTTATAGGAAAAAAGTCCCCCTTTCAGTGAAATAGCAGCATGGCTTTTTGAGAAAGAAGTTAATTTTCTTCACTATTGATCTAATTGACAAGACATTTCTGCCTTGAAAAAATTATCTAAATAACCCAGCACTATTCTGTATTTTTTACGAATAATTAAGATAGCCTTTTCTAAGTGAGAGGTATTTATTGGAATAGAAAAGAACTCATACAACTAATAGTCCACTTATATCGGTCCAATTACTTAACGAGCATGTATATTGCAGTTTAATATTTTATATTGAACCACTAACAGTGCAGCATTTCAGAGTGCACTTTAAGGGAATTCTTTTAGCAGTGTCCTAGAAAAGGTTGGAAGATTGTCATTTAAGAAAGACACATCATAAGAATTTGAAAATGTTTTGTTAACTACTAAATTTGTCACCATGCAGATAAGCTTGCACAATTTTATAAAACTTTTATTTTCCTTTTTTGTTGCTTGATAAGCATGTAATAATATGAAAATTTGTTGCAGGAATTATAATTCCTTTCTATAATGACTACTTTGTGTTTCTTTATACCTCATGTTACACTGCAAGTATGTGAAGCTAAGCTGTTTATTAAAAAATCCAAACTAACAGAAATGTACATTCTTAATATTGAAGTTTATTATATCAACACTAAAAAAACCCAGTACTTGAACTGTTTCCAAAACAGTTCTTTTAATGCAGCCAGTAATATACCCAATATTCAGAAACTACAGCTACATGTCTGAAAGAATGCAAAAATATTTGGAAGCATATATGAAAGTGTTTGCTATAATTATCAAATTATTAAAAGACCATCATTAAATATATTGAATGCTCTGAGTAAATCACTTTCCAAAATTATATTGAATAGACAATGGTATGATGTTTCAAAGATATTCCAGGAGAAATTAACTGCTTTACACATTTCTAACAAGGTTTTGGAACAAGATCAGAAGTCAAATAAAGAAGATCAGAGGTTTCCATATTTAATTCTGTTAAGATAATTATTCTAGCCATAGATTCAGATCTCTCATAGCATTCTGTGAAGAATTCTCTACAAGTATGTTGTTCTCATATTTAAAGTATTACTGTATGTATATGAATTTGACAGTCTTGATATATTGCAGGGAAGTCAAATGGTTGTTGAACATGACAATATCTGAATTATTGATTGTCTAAATTGCCCAGAAGTTTAACCATCATTACTACTCCTTGTTCAAGAGAATGTATTAGTACAGAAGCACCCTGCATACTTGGGCATCCCTTAAATACATTTGCCTCATTCCACAAAAAAAGTAAGCAGCAAAAATCAACTCTTTAATGATTAAATCCTTTGATTTGACAAGGTGGTCTTGCAAAATCTTTGTGATGTGTGAATGGGTGGTTGCTCAGAATGAGATGACATTGATGTATTATGAAAAAGAGATTGTTCATGCATTAATCTGTATCTCTTCCTTTTATAGATGAAACATATTAAATGTATGGAGGAACACTGCTGATTATTGAGTGTTCAGTTTGATGTCTGCAGAAGTACATCATGTGTTAATAGAGGGAACTGCATAGTTGTTTGCACATCTAAATTTGAGTCAATAAAAATGCTTAGAAGTTACATGTAAAGTTCATCACTAAATTCCTTTTTAATTCTAATTTTTATTATTATTTTTAGATGACAATATCAGGTTTGTATGTTATATATGTGCTTAAAACAAAAGACTTATCGTTTGATATCCTAATGTTTCTCTTGCTGTGAATACATTTTCCAAAGAGTGTTGACACTATTATTATATTCTTCTGATAGGTATTGAAATAATAAAATATGTAAACCCAAAATATAGCATTTTACTTATATAGGATGTGGTTTCAGTAATTACCTATCAACTGAAATGTAGAACAAGCCTTTCTTATTTATTCAGCTGTTGGCACTTTCCTCTCTTTGAACATTTTATGCCTTAAACTTCTTTTTCTTATACCTTCTGTGTTGAACTTTCCTTATATTTATTATAGTGTCTTCCCTTGCACAGTGCAGCTTCTCAGATGGTAATTCTCTTGCTATTTCTACAATGTCTTTTTAAATCTTACTTGTCCTTCATTATACTGAGAAATCAGGAAACATCAGATCAAGATACCTAGGACAAATTTAATTTATCCTCCCATCTTCATCTATGAATATATATTAGGTGATATAGTCTTTAATTAGATGCTTAAATAGCTTTTTTTCCATATTTTCCATCTTCCTTCAGTGTGTAGGATGGCTGATATCTTTAAAAGTGGCCAGCCAGTATTTTACATCATTACAGTAAATGGGACTGCGTTAAGGCTCATTTCTAGAAGAGAACTCAAGATTCCAGAACTGGATTTATGTATGTGCTTAAGCCTGACATTCTAGAAATCTCCCTCAGGTGCTAAAAAATTTCTGGAGCACCAGAAATCTACCTCAGGGAGCTCTCTGCAGAGTACTGTGGTTTTCAGGGCTCCTGAAGAAACTAATCCTTTGCTTTCATTCTGTAGGGCATATTACCTACAGGCACTTCAACACACACAAGCTCACCCTGCTCCTGTTCCAAAGGAAGCAAAGCCAGGAGGCTGCACAACAAACTGTTCCACCAGGCCTGATCAGCCCTGCTGCAAGGCAGAAAACCTCACCTAAGAGGAAAGACTGAAGGTTTTCACTGAAACCTTCACTGAAGTTGTCAAGATGTGATTGGACACAGTGCTAGATAGTCTCATCCAAGCTCCCTTTCCCATGAAGGGTTGGACAGAGTTATCCTTTAAGGTCCCCTCCAACCTGGGCTGTTCTGTGATTCTGTGATCCTTCCAAGCTCTCTGCCTTTTTCCCAAGGTCGCATGACTCTTGGATGGCCCAAGGCAGTTCATCTTGTGTTTGCTGAGTAACAAGATAGCTTTTAAATGCCAGCATTATACTGTGCAAGAATTAACTTTGAGAGCTGACTCTGCTATGGGCTTCAGCAATTCAAACTAACTTGGTTTGGTGTCCAAGAGCTCAGTTCCTTCTTTGAAAAAATAACACTTTTTCCCCCTCTGATTGAAAAAGTAGATGGGATCCCTTCCATCATGGATTATGCTATCATCCTTTGCCTTCTATAAATACTAATTCTGGAGAGGGGGAAAGATTTGTGGTACACACTTTAGTTTCAGGGTTTCTGAAGCCCTGTCCTTGCTGAATGGACTGCTTTTACACACAGCAGTCTAAAACATCTAATTTTCCCTATGCATTTTTTGAGGATACTAAATACAAATTGAATTGTCTCACAGAAGCTGCAAGAAAAATATCACACACAGAAAGTAGAAGTTTGCAGAGAAACATGTATCCTTCTAAAACCCCCTCCTAACAATACACAAATAAATTATGTTCCTTGGTCTGTCCAGCTATTTCTGATATTTTTCTAATATTTCTATCCAATAGCTTTCTGAAACTCATCCATGTACTGTAAAAGAAATAAAATAATAATTTTTGACCCAGCAGAAGAAACACATGATTTTTAATTAAATAGGTCTAACATGTTTTGCACATTTAATTAATGAAAATATTTTAGTCTATCATGCCTTCATACTTTATGGAAAATACTGGGGACATGCATTATGAAATACAAATATTAACATGGTATCTAGAAAAAAGAAAGATCTTTTTATTGATTGAGGAGAAATATGGAGAGTACGATAATGTCATTTTACTGGAAAAAGTTGTCCTCAGCTTTTGGAGCTGAACACTGGATTCTTATTTCAGGAACCACTCTAAAGGTATATTTTAAAGACTTTTAGAAGGAAAAGCACAGAAATCCTCTCAGAAAGCTTCTCTCTGCAAGATGACCTTTCAGAATGCAAAAAGGTCAAACGTCTTAAGTAATGTTGGGAACCCACCTTCTGTTTCCACAGGACATGTTCTCATTCAGGAAGTCTGATGCTAATTACTTTGAATCATAGATCTGGACGAGCATATCCTTCCAGTTTGGGAGATATGCATCTGGTGGTGAGAAGGGATTCTGCTAATGCTCAGGTAACTGCTACATGGGAAAATATTACCATGCATTCTTCTGTTTAGCAAAAGCTATTACTCCTGTGTGAGTCACAAATAAATGGAGAATAAATGGAAGAGACAGAATGACATTTTAACTCTTCATCTTTTTTTTTTTCACATGTTTGTACAGAAATATTTTCTGGGGTGCTGGATGTTGTAGCATAGAAAGAAAAAACACAACACAAAAAGGTAAAATAATGCACTTTTTTGGTACATTTGCTGGAAATTTGAACGAAATTAACTAGCTATGCCAAATCCAAAAAATGTGGTCAGGGTCTTGCAACTAGTCTTGAGGAATTCCACTGTGAGATGCTGGTAGTAGAATCATGGAATCACAGAATGTTCGGGGATGGAAAGGACGTCTGGACATCATTTGCTCCAATCCCTGATGCTGCAGCAGGTTCATCTGGAGCAGGTTGCACAGGGTCATGTCCAATCCAGTGACTGCCCACCTCTATAGTCTACCCAGTCCCTAGTGGACCGAAATGAAATCTATTCCTATGTCACCATAGGTCTTAGAAGTTGCCATAGTATAGCAGTAGTAGTATAGTAGCAGTAGATGTGTAGCAATAGTAACTTGAACCTTGGTGCTCAAGAAAATGTAACTCATGCAATGTACGGTTTTGCCAAGAGCAGGGCTTTCATAAGCTGCTGAGTTTCTCTTAAATGCAAAGTGCCTGCAGAAAAAGAGCACAATCTGTTTGTTCTCTGTATCCATGGTGGATGGAATCAAAAATGATGGGCATAAGCAGCAAGAAAGACTGGTTTGAGTTTGGGGAAAAATTTTTATCTCTGGGGAGAGTGAAATGTTGGAGCAGCATAAAATCTGGATTCTTAAAGCTATGTAAGTAGAGGTGGTGAGATATAGTCTTTGGCCTCTCAGGATTCTTTTCTATTTTAACTGTAGGTACATTAAGATATTGATGCCTGAAGGATCATTGGCACCCCAGATGGGACGATAGAGACCCCGAAAACTTGCAGTTTTGGGCTGAGAATATCTCGCCTAGCTCCTTCGCTGGCACCCTACGGGGCTCAGGCGGCAGTCCAAGGCTGTGACCAGGCTCTAGGACCCAGCGCCTAAAAGCACGAAAGAGGTGAGTGAAAGCGGGGGAGATGTGTTTCGGTATTGTGCTAGCACCAGGAGGGAGGTTGGGAGATTGGGCAGGGGGGGTCTGAGAGACCCCTAAAAGGGGGGGGAAATTAACCCCCTTCCTGCAAAATCGTGGTAAGGAGAGGACGCTCTCTGGTTAAACCACGAGAGGTTGGTGAGTGGGACCACAATTGCAAGGTGGTTCAGTGGCTTAAGGCACTGATCAGAAAACTGCAAAGCTGGGAGTCACAGGTTCGAGTCCCGGTTGAGAAAACTTTAACAAGTTTTCTCGTGCGTGCAGTCTGGCTGTTTAAAGCTCGTTTCTAAGCAGTTACAACTAGTTAGTGACTGTAGTTTGCAAGCTAGACGAGTCTGTCACGATCCGCTCGTAGGAGCAGGGGTCGTGATGGTTCGTTACTTTGAATCTCAGAGTGCAAAAGAAAACAGGGACAAGTATTTTTGCTTCAATCAAAATCAAAAGCACTTTATTAAGTGCCAACAACACGGTTATGCGATAGAGGAGAGAGAGATGTAGGAGAGAGAGAGAGAAAGAGAAAAGAAAAGGGTTAATAGCTACCGCAGCACGACGAGGTCCTCGTTGTCCGGATCCCATGGACTCCGTCTCGTCCGTAGGGAGATCTCATAGGGATACTTTTTGAGAGTCTCTTTATAGTCTTTTCAAAAGTGGGGGGCAGGTAACCAAGAGATGAGGCAATCCCTCCAGAGGCGAGGGGCAAATGGCCAGGAGGTGGGGGAGTAGGGCCCATTGTTTTAGGGTACAGGTGCAAGTGTACAAGACATATAGTCCTTGTACAGTTCTTTCCGCCCCGGTAGCCAAGCGGGCACGGTTCCACAAGCATGTGTCAACACGCCTCTGCAGCACAGTTCAGCAGCACAGCTCTGCAGTACACCTGGGCACCTGGCAGGCACCCCACCAGGATCTGGCCGGACTTCATTGTGCAAAAGTCCTTTTCCCCTCTTAGGGTCTCTGGGTTTTCAGCCTCTGCTTCTGTAGATGATCGTGAGGCAGATAGGGATTTCCGTCCAGACTCTTACAGAGTCCCCAAGGCGAGATGGTTTTTTCTGGCCGATTTCTCTTTTTATAAGTAAAATAGGGTGTAGTTTTTTGGAGGATGTGCAAGTCCCCAGAGAATCTCCGTTAGATCTGGTATTGAAAAACTGGCGATATTTAACTGGAAAGAGGACCCCCCTGGACACACAGGAGCTGATAAGACTCTGTACATGGGTCTGGCCGACATTAAAATTAGGAGGACAGAGGGTGTGGCCACGTTTTGGGAGTCTAGAAAATGAAATAGTCACAGAGCTAATGGTAGAATTGCGAGCTCTGCGCAGGTTTGATGAGTTAAAATACGCAGAACTTTTTACCATATTACTGAATAGAGAGGAGGCGTATGAGGTGCAGAAAGGCTGTTTGGAGATGGTTGTAAAAGGGAAAGGAAACGTGAGGAGGAGGAGAAGGCAGCTAGTGACTAATGGAACAGAATAAACAGATGTTATGGACACGGTGGCCCCAGCTTTGCGTACGGGCATGGGGGGGTTGCCTCACGTGCCACCGCCACCATTACAGCCAGTGCAGTTGGGGGCGGGCGATGGAGGCGTGCAGCCGGCCCCACCACCACCCCCACCGGCTCTGCAGCCGGCACCACCACGCCCACCGCCGCCGACGGCGCAGCTGGCACCACCGCCCCCTCCCCCTCCTCCCCCGCCCGATCCGAACGCGGGGGCGGGGGCAAAGACCAACCGGCCCCCCTGACCATCCAGGGGCTGGGCGTGGGGCGGGGGGGGAGGCGGGCAGTCCCTCGCCCCGTGACCACTTTGAGAGCGGGGAAAGGTGTAAGGAGGGGGCGGGCTGGCCATCCCCACCCGACCGCCCATGGGGACGGCACGGGGCAGGGGCAGAGACGGGCAGGCCCTTGCCACACCCGACCACCCACGGGGTGGGGAAAGGGGCAGGGAGGGGGCAGGCTGGCCATGGCCGCCCGACCGCCCACAAGGCGGGCATAAGGCGGGGGCAGAGGCTGGCTGGCCCTCCCCCCCCAACCGCCCACGGGGCCGGCACAGACCGAGAGCGGAGGCCGATTGGTCCCCTGGCCACACAGGGGGCGGGCGGAGAGGGGGCTGGCTGGTTGCCGTCTCCTGACCGCCCCTCGGGGGGGCGCGGACCGGGAGCAGAGCCTAACTGGCCCCTGCCACCCGACCTAGCCAGAGCCTGGGATGAGTGGAGGTACCCACGATCTCAGCTTCGCCGCTCTTCCAGTGTTGGGGAGAGGGGCAAAGCTACCCTGACCAGAAGCGGGTGGGACGTGCCTGATCCAAATTACTTTTCCAAAAAAGGGGAGAGAGACGACCATCCCGGATTCCCCCTCCGCCGCTCTGCCAGTGCTGGGATTAAAATGGAATGGGATGATGCGGATACAGATGGTCCCCGAGAGGAGGGTGGCAGAAGGAGGGGAAAAATAGCCCAAGAAGCTATAAGTGCTGCTAGTCCAATTGCAGGGTGCACGAGATCAAAAAGAGATGAAGGGGGAAGGGAAGGGCCTGCTCTAGAAGTGCCTCTGAGACAGGCTGTGGGGAATCAGGGAGTGATTTATATAAAGACACCATTCTCTCTTGCAGAGCTGCAGACGTGGAAAGACTGTTGGAAAGTATAGTGACAACCCAAAGAAAGTAGCCATACGGGTAGAGAGGGCTATAAGGGCTCAAAACCCTGATTGGGGAGACTTGAATGTGATGCTGGATGAATTACTAGATAGCACAGAAAGGGAGATGGTTAATAAAGCTGCCATAGATGCTATACAGGCCCAAATTGCAGCTGGAACTCTCCAAGGGATGCCTAATGACATATACCCACTCGCTGACCCTGGCTGGGATCCCAATGTCCCTGAGCAAATGGCAAAATTAAAGCAGTTTCAGAAATGGGTGGTTTATGGGTTGAGATGTGGCCTTCCTAAAGTAGTGAATTTTTCTAAATTATTTGAGATCAAACAAAATCCAAATGAGACTCCTACAGAGTTTCTGAATAGGCTTAAAGAGGCTGCACAGAAATACACAACTTGGAACCTTGAAGCACCTGATCAGAAGTTCCAGCTGGCTTACATTTTTATGGGCCAGTCAACAGATGATATAAGGAAAAAATGCAAAAAAGGGGGGTAATGGATATAAGTGAGATGTTGAAAATAGCCTGGCAAGTATATCAGAACAGGGATTCAGTAGATAAGGACAAACAGAATAAGCCCAACCATAAGAAAAAGCACAATAAGGGAAAGTCATCCAACTCACCAAAGAGGGGACCCCGTTTTCCTCTAGCTGAGGACCAATGTGCCATTTGCAAGCAGAAGGGACACTGGAAAAATGAGTTTCCAGCACGAACGAAAAAGACACCCCCAGCTCCGGAACTAGCTGTGGATTATGATAGACGGCAAACAAGGGCATCACCCCCAGCGGAGCCTTCAGTTATAGTTAAGCTGGGAAATGAGGATGTTGAATTTCTAGTGGACACCGGGGCGACCTATTCTGTATTAAATACTTTAAAAGGTAAACTGAGCCAAGAGACTGTCGATGTCGTAGGAGCCACCGGGGTAAGTGAAACATGGCCTTTCTTCCAACCTTTAAAATTCAAATTGGGAAAACACTGGGTGACACACCAGTTCCTGTATATGCCAAATTCACCAATGCCATTATTGGGCAGAGATTTATCAGAGAAATTAGAGACAGAAATTAAATTCTCCCGAGACGGGGGGGGGTGAAAGTCATAATTCCTGAATCTAAATTCATAGAAGCAGCAGCTATTCTTATACAGGAATGCCATGGAGAAATTCCCAAAGAAATAGAAGATGCTGTCAGTTCTATAGTATGGGCCAATGATATCCCTGGGAGATGCAAAAGAGCTGAACCTGTAAGTATTACACTCAAAGCAGGAGCTACACCGGTAAGGCAAAAACAATACCCTCTGAAATTAGCAGGTCGCAAAGGACTAGCACCCATAATTGAGAGGTTTCTCAAATGTGGGTTGCTAGTGGAATGTGAATCCAAGTATAACACCCCAATTATACCAGTGAAGTAAGCAGATGGTAAGAGTTATCGATTAGTGCAGGATCTAAGGGAGATTAACAAAATAACAGAAGACATATATACAGTTGTAGCCAATCCTTACACACTTTTGATTACACTAACAGATGAATTGGGGTGGTTCACTGTTTTAGATCTCAAAGATGCCTTTTTCTGCATTCCTGTGCACAAGGACAGCCAAGAAATTTTTGCCTTTGAGTGGGAAAATCCTGAAACAGGAAGGAAGACCCAGCTCACCTGGACAGTCTTGGTTCAAGGCTATAAGAATAGTCCAACCCGATTTGGAAACCAGCTGGCAAAAGAACTGGAGGACTGGAGGAAACAGGAGCCAGGAGTTGTTGTTCTTCAGTATGTTGATGACATTCTAGTAGCAACCAGAACGCGAGATGAGTGTATCCAGCTAACCGTAAGTCTGTTGAACTTTTTGGGCGAGAGTGGTTATCGAGTCACAGGAAAGAAGGCCCAGATTGCCAAGGAAACAGTAGTTTACCTGGGGCTGGAAATTTTCTATGGACACCGACAACTCAGCAAAGAACGGAAGGAAGCTATCTGTCGCCTTCCAGAGCCCCACACTGTGAGAGAAATGCAAGCCTTCCTGGGAATGGTAGGTTGGTGTCGCCTATGGATATCAAACTATGGACTGCTGGTAAAACCTCTGTATGAGGTCCTTAAGGCAGCCAAAAAGGGAACAATCATGTGGACAGAAAGTGCAAGGGCTGCCTTCAAACAGTTGAAACGTTCCCTAATGTCAGCCCCAGCCTTGGGGCTGCCGGATTTGACTAAGCCTTTTGAACTCTTTACATATGAGCAACTGAATGCTTCTCTGGGGGTACTAGCACAGCACCTTGGGGACCAGCGAAGAGCTGTAGCCTACTTTTCAAAACAGCTAGACAATGTTAGTCAAGAGTGGCCTGGATGCCTGAAAGCTGTGGCAGCAACTGTTCTCCTAATACAGGAGGCCCGTAAATTCACCCTTGGGCAGCACATTGCCTTGTATGTACCCCATGCAGTAATAACTGTGCTGGAACAGAAGGGGAATCACTGGCTATCCCCTAGCAGAATGCTGAAGTATCAGTCTGTGTTGCTGGAACAGGATGATGTTACTCTGAAAACAACATCTGTGGTAAACCCTGCAATGCTTTTGTCATCCACATTACTTGACAGCATGCCTGAACATGATTGTCTACAGACAATAGAGGAGACTTATTCTAGCAGACCAGATCTGAAGGACACTCCCCTGAAGAGCCCAGACTGGGAGCTGTATACCGATGGAAGCAGTTTCATGAGAAATGGTAAGAGAATGACAGGCTATGCTGTAACCACCACAGATAAAGTCATAGAGGCAAAAGCCTTGCCTCCAGATGTATCATCACAGAAAGCTGAACTCATTGCACTAACAAGGGCTCTAGAGCTGAGTGAGGGGAAGAAGGTAAACATCTGGACTGATTCCAAATATGCCTTCAGTGTTGTTCATGCCCACGGAGCTATCTGGAAGGAACGTGGCCTGCTGACTGCACAAGGTAATGAGATTAAGCATGCTGAACAGATTCTTGCACTTCTGCAGAGTATTTGGAAGCCAACGGAAGTAGCTATCATGCATTGCAAAGGCCATCAAAAAGGGAAGAAAGCCCCTGAACTGGGAAATCGCTTCGCTGATGAAGCAGCAAGAGGGGTTGCAGAAAAAGGCATTTTTGCAGTGATACCACAGAAAGAAATAGATTTGTCAGAGATTACCCCAAAATACGATCAGGGGGATCACAAATTAATCAAGTACCTTAAGGCTGAGATCAAAGAAGGGGGGTGGGCTGTTACCTCAACGGGACAGGTTGTGGTTCCACCCTTCCTCCTTCGAGAAATAGCCCAGCGAGAGCATGAAAGTACTCACTGGGGAATAGAAAATCTTTTAAAACATCTTAGAAATGTGGTAATAGGGAGAGGGATGACAGATATCGTACAATCTATAACCAGCAAGTGTGATATCTGTCGTAAAAACAACCCTGACACGAGCAAACGGGTTGTGTTAGGGGTGACAAAAACAGGAGATCTCCCGGGAGATTATTGGCAGATCGATTTTGCTGAGATGCCACGCAAAGAGGGATGTAAGTATATACTGGTACTGGTTGACACCTTCAGTGGATGGCCCGAAGCTTACCCCTGTCACACCAACACAGCAAGAGAAGTAGTGAAAGCCTTGCTGAATCATATAATTCCAAGATTCGAGGTTCCTCTAAGAATGTCATCTGATAGGGGAACTCATTTTGTTGCAACGGTAGTTGGGGAAGTCAGCAGGGTTCTGGGAATTGCCTGGGACCTGCACACATCATACAGGCCCCAGGCAAGTGGCAAAGTTGAGCATATGAATGGAACCCTCAAAACCCAGATTTGTAAAATTTGTCAAGAGACATCCATGACCTGGGTTCAAGCCCTGCCAATAGCCTTACTGAGAACTCGCATACAGCCAAGGCGAAGGGACAATATAAGTGCCTATGAAATATTATATGGCAGGCCTTATCAAGCTCCACATATCTCAGGGGAAATTCATGTGAAAGGTAAATCTGATTTACAGAAGTACTTAATGGCTTTGAGTTCCACTTTGCAGAAGCTCCAGAAATTTGTCATATTGACCAGGCCAATAGGACTGGACACACCTGCTCATCAGTTCCAGCCCGGAGATTGGGTCTACATCAAGTGGTGGGACGGTGACCCCTTGCAAGCCAAGTGGAAGGGACCGTTCCAAGTTTTGCTGACCACCCTCACTGCAGTCAAAGTTGCTGGCAAGGGACCGTGGATCCACTATTCCAGAGTGAAGAAGGCTTCGGCTCCCGAGACCATCAAGAAAACAAAGACTGATACAAATCAGGAGGATGTGGTTTAAACTGTTCTTTACATGTCTGTTATCTGCCCAAATGGTAACTATGACTCAGGGTTTGTCCCATGATTTACACAAGGCTGTAGTCCAAAATGTGTCCGAAGTTCTTAATAAGAACAATTGCTGGTTCTGTATCCAGTTGCCACCTCTAGATGGGGGTGGTCACTGCCCGTTGATTGGCATTTTAAGCTTCCAAAATTGACACCTTAAAATTTGACCAGATCTTTGACACCCTTACCACATGGTTACCAAACTGGGCCTGGATTAAAGAAACATTTATAGTAGCTGTAATTGTAGTTATCATCTGTGTAGTAGCCTGCGTGTCAGCCGGTTGTGTAAACCAATACTGTGGGTAATGTAGAATAGAGTAAGGTAGAGTAGAGACTAGACAAAGTAGAGTCTTGTTAGTCTCTAAAAGGGGGGAAATGATGCCTGAAGGATTTTTCTGCTTTTCTCCTGAATATTTCTTACACTGTTCCCTATATTCACAAGTATTAGCATGCATACTTGTGATGCTTTAGGTGATAGTTTAGCCTGGTTTCATGGTGTTTGGTAGGCCAGTAGACTAAACACCCCTGAAACCACATAGAGTTAGAAGACCAAACACTCTGTTTTCGTGGGCCCTGAAGGTCTCCTAGTAGGACAGATTTTGTAAACTAGAAGTTAGCCCACCCAAGCCCCTTATTGGGCCCTCCTGGTAGATATGCTAATGTGTAGAGTCTTTAATTGTATACTCAACTGGGGGGACGGGGCTTTTTGCAACGCGTTCTACCTGGACAGCAGAAGCCATCGAATGGGATCCTATTAAAATACCGAGGTAAACAACCCCCAACCCTCTAACCATGTCTGAGCCTTTATTTCCTAAGACCAGAAAAAGGCATCATATTCTTAGTGTGACATGGTTCCAGATTTCAAAACTCCAGGAAAAAACCCATGAGTTTATAAAAAACCAACAGGTATTTAAGAAGCAAAATGGTGATGAATCAAGCCAACTTCAGAGTCAACAAATGTTTTATAAACAATTATAAAATTTTAGGTGTAACATTTTTTTGGTCTTTATTATATTTAAATGAAGGGGTGATGTTGTTTTTATTTTTATGGTTAGGCATACATGTCTGAAAGATTGTATTTGAACAGAGTCAGTCTTCTTCCTGTACATCTATCCATTTTCAAGTCAAATCCCCTGGTTTTTCATTACCTATTTGTCTGTGTCAGAGAAGGCAGCAGGGTGTTTTACGAGCCTAAACCAAAGGAGCAGAAGCACAGAAGACTTTCACATTTATACCTTTGCTTCTGAGACTGTTGTTTTAATAAGTTGCAAGCAAAACAAAAATCAAAGGTTTGGTTTCTAGACTCATCTCACTTTGTTTTGAACATCTGAAGCTTCACAGAACAGATAGAAAAACACCTAAAAGGATGAGAAGATTATTTTGGCGAGAGTTGTGTTGGAAGATGAAGAAACCCATTCCTGAAGATCAGTCGAAAACCTAACATGGAATTCTTGGAGCTTTGGCTACATCAGCTGTCTGCAATGGCCAAAGCAATGTGGATGGAATCAATCAATTCAAGTAACTGTAATTCCTAGGTTGCTTTACTTTAGGAACTGAACTGTTGTACCTTTGGGCAGCAGTGATTCAGTGGAATAGAAACATTGTCTGGTTAACTGACATTTCTCTATATTTTCTTAGCAAAACTTAGGGTAAGCATGGCATAGCTGATTTTCTGAATCAGTTTCACTGAACTGAATAAAAATCTCTTCTGCCTTCTGCTAATGAATTTCAGTCAGCAGATGCTTTCATTTCTTAAACATAGCCTCTTGCTCATCTTCTGAATGGTCCTGAATTCATAATACCTTCATTTATCAAGGCAACCTGGAAATAAAATTAGGTTTATTCTTTTAAACAGAAAATAAGAAAGTTATCACAATTCTGTTAGTAAAACAGATATACAGCACTTTCTGTGATCCACATTAAACCATTATAAGTTGGTGCTCAGATGGTGAGAGATGAAAGAAAATTAAGAGTACATTAATGATTTTATTTTTGTCTAGAAATCTTTTACAGGATTCCTATCACCACTCTTAATGAAGGGTAAATGACAGCATCAGCATTGCTGTTGTGATATTTTTGAGGGGGTTAAGTCTTTAAAAAAAACAGTCGAAGGAATAACTCAGATTTTTCTACAGTTTGTAGTATGTTATGTTGCTTATCTATTGTATGCCGATCCTGAACGTGTTTAGAAAATACTGATGTCCTTATACTAGTTATTTAGCTATTCTATTTTCATCACCACTGGGAAATAATGGCTTAGATTATATCTACATCTCACAAGCCTCCACTGGCTCTCATGTAAATTTTGAGAAATAAGTATTATAAAAAAACTCAATTTAGTAGAGCTTTGGTTCATTTAACTTCTGACGCACCTCTCCAGGACAGTGTGAGAAGAGTTCTTCTAATGTTGTCTAAGTGTGGTAGTTTGAAAGCAAATCAGTGAGAGGCTCAAAGTCAGAACTACAATTTAATAGAAAAAAAAGTGTAATAATACAAAAAACACTGACAGAGTCAGAATACAACCTGACACCCTGTCGGTCAGGGTGTTGGTAGTAGTCCACTTAGAAGGTGGCTGCAGTCCTCTGGGAGTGATAGATGTGATTCTGTTGAAGCCTTGATTCTGTGAAAGGTGTAGTTCTCCTCTGAAGGTCCAGTGCTGGTGTAGAAGGGTCTGGTCTTCCTCTGGGAATCCCGTGGAAAAAGCTGCCTGTGGTGCTTCAAATCCCAGTTTATATGCAGATAGGGATACATCGGTTCCTCCCCCTGGGCGGGGCATCTCACAATGGGATGATGGGCCACTAGCTGCAGTCGTTGGGGATGAGCAAATTAAAGTGCTCCCACCTGGCTCTAATGGCTGGAGTTTATCAGTGAGACTCAATGAGCTGTTAGCTGCAGTTGTTGGGGATGAGTAAAGTGCTCCACCCGGCCCCAACGACCGGCCCATTAGCAAACGTTCTGCAGCCATCAGGAACACTGCCCCACCCAGCCCCAACATCCCATGAAGATGGTGATAGAATACATACCATTGTAACCTAACACACTAAGTAAACCTTTCGAAGGTGGAATTTTCCTTATTTTTTATTGCTTGAAAGACAGAAAGCTTGAAAAAAATCAGTAACTAAATATTTAGTGAAATGTTAGCTTAAAGGTTGTACCCTATGGTCCCTCTGACAGCAGGGACTACCCTATTCCCATCCATAGCCAAGTCCTCCTGTGGTCTCACCCTTGGAAACACACATACCTGCCTTGCTCCCAGGCCACTTCACATACCTGCAGTAAGTCCAGCTTGTCCAAGACCCTGCTAGTCCTCACACACCCACTTGCACACCCTCACTTGCACCATGGGCAAGTGGGCCTCTGTGCCCTTGTCCCTTCCCAGGGCTTGGCATTTGCTTTCACTCAGGCTTTTCCGGATGCTGTACCCAGGCACATGAGCCCTTTGTTCAGAACATGAACAGGCAAGTCCACTGATCACCTACTTTTTATGCTCTGCCACCTCAGTTACCACTTTATCCCTTTTTTTTGCCAGGCTTCTTCCTGCTTCAAACCCCACTGATCTTTCCATTTCCCTACCTAGCACAGTGCTAAACAATAATGACTTATGAACAAGGCTCTTTTTCCAACACCCATGGTTCCACTGGGTGGGACATGTCTGGGTTGCTCAGATGGAGAGAACAATTTAGTGCAAAGCTCTGGTCTGTGTGTCATTGCACCATCGTGACTAGGTGCAGCAGTTGCATGAGATGAGAGGATGCTGCTAGGATGGTGTGTCTGGCAGTCAGCATTTTCCTAAGACAATGAACACAGCCACTCACAAACTGTATCTCCAAGACATTGTGTGATTAATTTATTCTGAATATATTATGTTAGAAAAGTGAGGAATCTTCAAAGAAACAACGGTCTACTGAACATGGAGTCTAGAAGGTTGGATACCAGATACAGCAGATGAAGATATTACCAAAGTGGTTATTTTGTTACAGACATGGTAGATTTGTTCTTGTGTCTTCCAATGTTAACATTCTCATATTCTCTTGTTTCTTTAGAGTTGTTTTTATTTATCTGCAGATGCAATGCTTTCAAGAGAGGATTCTGGTCTTCATAGCAGTACCAAAAAGAGGTGTGTATTTCCCCCAAATTTCTGGGTAAGGCTTTAGCTACTGGTTCTGTTAAATTTAGTTTAACCCTATATTTAAATCCAACCTTGTTACCACTGTCAGTGCCTGGCCACAAAAGCACAGTTATACACTTGTGAAAATGAATGAGCAAATGAATATTAAAACTTGAAAGGCAATTATTACATGTCCTCAAGGATTATGTCAAGAATAGTAACAAGTCCACTGATACTTCATTTTATTAATAGTCTTATATTTTTATGATACTTTAGAAATTAAATGTGTTGACACTTCACCTTTTATTCAGCTAATCATACTCTGTAAAAAACCACTTTGATATCCAGCCAGACTGCCAACCAATCCTTCATCATAACTTCACTCATTAATAATTTATTATTTTACCTGTGGCAGTATTGTAAAATAACAAATTATTTTTAAAAGAGCCTTGATCTTTGTTAAGACTGTCTCAGCTCCTGTTATTAGCTTGTCAGCTATAAATTGAGGGTGCTCAGTGTATGGCCATAGCTCTCAAGCTCACGTTGACTCAACATCAATCAAACATAACTATGGTTTGGTTGTTATTTAGATGAGTAACCTCCTTGCTCAGAAATTATAAAATTGGTTTCCATGCAAAACATTTATGTCAGATAGACATAGAAAAACAATGGAGGTTTTCCTCTGTGAAACAGATAATGATCAGATATCCACACTGATGTTCCATGAAATCTGCTGATCTTTTCTGCTGATTAGCTTTAAGATATACCTGAACACCTTGACAGAAGCAAAGAGAATAATTCTTCATTCTTGACCTTAGATGAAATCTCAGCTAATAGTCTATCCTAAGAGGGGTCTCAAGCATAGATTCCCCTTTTAGTTGTCAGTGTGTATTCCCCTTGCTGGGGGAGCTGTTAGGAGGCAGAAGAAATTATATTACCTGTGAACTGCTTGTATGTAGTCCTGTGGCTGAGGTTTGGACATTGCGGCAAAGGACTGCAGATGTTATCTGCATGAACTGGAGGCATGAAAGGGAGGAACTTGTCTGAAACTTAGACCATGACTGATATTGTCAGAACTCAGATGTCAAATGAGTTATGGAAACAGATACAGAAAAAGGAAAAAGAGGATGACAGAGTAATTCTGCCACTGCTTGCCAAAACTAATGAAAATGGGAATTTAAGACAATTTTGGGCTTCCTAACTACTGCTTGGTGATCCTGTTGTATTGTTGCCTTTTCCCCCAGCCTGGAAAAGAAACTCGAGATCATTTTAGCAAGGAGGTAATATAAAAGGGGATCTTTATTTTGAAGGTCTTCAGGAGCGGTTATGGAAAGGTGTCCATAAAAGCCCACCCCCTCCAGGGGTGAGTACATATTTATAGCTTTTAGGAAATTAGCATAATTGATTAAAAGCACCAATTAGGAGAACAAGTGGTGATTCAATTCCCCCCCAGGTCCAGTCCCTTCTCTGGAGGCCCCCTCTCAGCACCGGCTGTACTTTGTTTATGAAAATGTGCCTCAGAGTTTTTCTCGGCCTTGGTTCCCAGGAAGAACCAAGATAGGACAGGGCCTTGTACCCCCCTGGGGCTTGGAGCTCTGGAATTTGTTTTGTCTTTCTGCTTAGGGAAAGGCCATGGAAAAGTACTGGAAAAACTAGCTATTAATAGAATAGGCTACAGAGCTACAGATATATGTGCAAAGAATACAGAGAACATATAAAAGAAAAAAAGGCAGAAACCAAACGGCATCAGTATGAGTTAGCCAGTAAGAGTATTATTGTAGTGGTTTCAGTTTGCCTAGTCAAGTCTCTGGCCAAATGCCAGCACACTTAGCAAAATTTATCTGATTTTGCTGTGAGATAAGGATTAGGAGCAGGCCAAGCAGGCTTAAACTTTAAAGAATACAAAGAAAGTTTATTAATAAGCCTAAAACAAGGAAGAAAAAACAAGAAAAACCAGAAAAAAACCCTCAGACCACCTCTCCTCCCCCCACTTCTCCATTTCTTACCCACTGATAATACAAAAAGACAACAGTTTGACTTTCAGTCAGTTTACCACCTCTAAAATAGTCTTCTCTCAGTTCATGTAGGGGGAGAAGTTTCTCTTGCTTATCCCATAGACTTCTCTGTAAGAAAATACAGTTTTTATGGTTTTCAGCCTCACAACCAACAGCCACCCGGGAGGAAAATCTGCTTGTTGTGGAAGATCCCTCCCCCCACACCAGCAGCCTTCCCAAACCTACTAAAATGGGTTATGACAGTCCCTGGGGTACCCTTTTAAGGATGAGCAGTTCTATTGCAGCTGCAAAGAAGTCCCCCTCTTTGTTACTGGCAACGCAAGTTGTCCTGGCAACACAAGTTCTCCAGCAATCCCTGGGGCAAAGGGACAGCTCACAGCCTCTTCTCTGCCTCTGCTCAAGCTTCTCATCAGGCTGCACTTACTTCAGCATCTGCTTATCTCTACACAGGTGCCTTGGCTCACTGGCTGCAGTTAGAACATTGCATCCCTTTGGACTATTTTCCTCATATATTATAGGGAATATTTTAGCTTAGTCCCAACCATGGTTTCACAAAAGAATTTCAGCTTCACTATTGAAGCACTCCTCATGCTCCTCCCTCTCGGTGTCGGCTCTGCTTCCTTCACTGACTGTAAAGTCTCTATGCTGTGTTTATGTAGGCGTCTTCACTCTTTCCTCTCTCTGTGCAGGGAAGGATGGGTGTCTGGAAGTTTTATCCGGGCATGGAGGGGGTTAATCTCTCTCTCTCTCTCTCTCTCTCGGGCCTTGCGATGGCCACACAGTCTCTGCCCACGCTGTCCGAGTGCAGCATTCCAGTGTCCCAAGAGCTGTGGGGGAGGGGAGCAAGGGCTCTGCCCTGCCTGGCTGTGGTTGGGATTTAAGACCCAGCTGTGTCTAAACCTCAAAAGGCTCAGCTGCAACTCTAACCCCCCTCCCCCCCCTTCCTCTGCGGGGGCGGGGAGGCAAAGGCCCAGTCTTACCGGAGAGAGAAGCAGAGGGCCTGCATCTCTCTGAAAAGCAGGAATGCAAGAGGAAGAGTTAAAAAAATCCTCTGCTTATAATCTTCTTTTTTTAGGTTGCAAAAGACAATTTTGAGAGGGCAAAAAAAAGGTGTTGGAGCTGTACATCCCACCAAGAGGTTGGAAAGTAGTGTCTGTATCTTTTCTGTTTGCTGAGTTTCCAATGAAATTAATATTGATATATAGTGTTATTAATAGTTAGGTTAATTAAAGCTTTGGATAAATGATTTTTTTAAATTTATGTTAAGTAGATATATCTTAAATTCTAGTTATAATAACAATTTATAATGCCATTCATTCTTAAATATTCACGTTGAGCTCTAGACCCAGTGGAATGAATTCTAATAGTTGAAGACTAAATAAAGTTATATATAAGTTTCATAGCTTGTACTAAATTATAATTGCAGTATGGGAAAAAAATGGAGTATTTTGTATTTGCATTTCCATGGTTGAATTTATTAGGCACAAGAGATGAGTGGGTTTCATTGCATGTGAAACAAACAGCATATGCAGTGAAAATCATTCACTGGTTTGCTTTTGTGGCGGCTGTTGAAGCTAAGAATAACACCCACCGAAAAAACCCTTGGTGAAACAGACCCAAAGAGCAGCAGGATCCCCCCTGGGGCAGGGCAAGGTGTGGTAGACTCCGAGTTGGGGTGTGTTCTTAGTAAGCCAGCCGCTCTCTCCCCATTGGTTTATGCTTATGTTCATCAATTGACTATTACCCTCAGTTTCTAGAATGTTCGTTTCTACTTGGTAGATAGTTGGTTTTCCCCTTGTCCTTCTCTCAGCCCCCTCCCCGAAATACCCTCCGTTGGTCCCCTTCCCCTTATCCCTCCCTTGTCCCTCCTCGGTGCCCTGATCTTATTGGTTGTTATGTTCACAATAAAGTCTGGTGTGCGACTGGGCTCGGGGCTCTCAGCCACTGAGGCTCCCGCCCTCAGAGCTCACGGAGCACGGATCCCCCGATACTTTGTTTCAGTGTCGTAATTCCGTCTTGGGAGCCCGTCGCTTTGCTACAGTTTCGGCAGCCGTGGTAGCCTTTGCCTGCCTGCTTCGGAAGACTGCAACCCACGGCTTGGGGTCCCAGGATCCTGACGAGCGTGGACCTGACCCCAGGGACACTCCCTCGCCGCCGCTCGGGTTGCTGACTAACCCTGGCAGTCAGCCCTTGTCTTGGAACACCCGAGGGTCTCGGCAACAGTAGTTCTTTTGTAGATAGTGTACAAACACTTCTCTTGAAGATAAGTTTCTCCAAGATTATAAATGTTTATTTTCTAGGCTAACTTCCTCCCTACCAAATTAGTTCCAAATCAAAATGACTATCAAATACAAGATGTTTTTTTAAGGTGGTATAATTTACTTAAGCTGAGTGGGTGAAGGTGCCTGTGCCCAGTTAAAAATTATCCTCTGAACTGCTACCTACATAGAATATGACTTTAGAACAGACATTTTCTTTATAATTGCTCTCATCAGAACAGCACTCTGTAGCAAAAATATATCAGACGTATTTTTTTTGCCAAGGAATTTTCTTACTCTTTACCAAAAATGAAGGAAAGCATTGGCATTATATTATCAAATCACTTCCTCCATTTTTCAGTTCTCAGGAAATTCACAGCTCAGGAAACCTCTGATGTGTGCAACCCAATTCAGTAAATTTACTACAGTTTCCCAAAAGAACCATTTATGTGCCTGTTTAGATTAGCTTTTCATGATTTTGCTTCTAAATTCCTATGCACTTGAAAAAATAATAGTAATCCAAACAGTTGTAAATCTTCTAGTCAACCGTAACCAAAATTAAGAACCTTACCAGTAATGCAGCTTAATAAAGTGCGCTGGAAACATGCTTTTTTTTTTAGGGGAGCATCATGGCTGCATCTGATATATATTCTTGTTAAACCATACTTTTTTCTCCAACTGAAGTAATATGTCACAGTTGCTAAAATGACTATAAACAGCATCTGAAGAGCTAATCATATAAGGTAAGTTACCATATAGTATATTTTTGACTCAACAAGCTAGGTTTATCTAAATTAAAATCTTCACTCAGTTGTTTATAACTTATCAGTTTTGTTCTTTTGCAAGATATCTGTTTGTACTGTGCATGCAGAGAAATTTTGTTGCATCATATAAATTCTGAAAATTCATTAAGCAGTTGATTTATTAAAATATGAGTATTGATCTAATATCAATACTCAAGACAGGCAAAGACTCTCTAACAGGGTTGTTAGAAAGTGTATGTTTATTTCAGCACCGGGAAGCTGCGTGGGATAGCTCCCTAATACGCAGAGCAAGAGCACGAAGCAATACAAGGTCTATTTATCTACAAAAGTTCTGAATATTCAAAATGCGCATACACATCACATTGATACCTCCCATTCCCCGCTCCATATGGTAATTAGCTGAATAGTTATTAAGCATGCATGGTTTGTTCTTTAAATTGGGTTGGTGGTTGTATAATTTGAGGGGAGGGCGAGAATGATGAAGTAAAACTCATCTTCCTCGCTTTGACCTTTCTGCCTTTCTGGTTTTTGACAATACAAATTACCTTTGGGGAACCTCCAGTCCTTTCCTTCATCCCTTCTCAATGAGAAAAATTAGTAATTGGCTACATTTCTTTAGATCTATTAATCAGTGTTTTCTGTTTCTCATTATAAACACAGCTGAGCAAATATAAAATGACAAGCAGTTACCTACACTTTAAAACTTACTTCAAATTTCTTCAGTTAATCATTAATTCTTTAATTAATTCCAGCTGGGTTTGCTTATTAAATCTATTTTAACTAATTTCAGCAATACTAACCTTTGCCTAAAATCCTAATCTTTTAAAACTCTGTTTCACAGTGACAACCCATTCATTTAAGTGTTTGCATACAAAACAGGGATATAACAACCCATCCTCTTATAGGTATGCATTTTCATGAACTTTTAAATTCAATTTTGTATTGATATGTATGTGAATCAGTGTAATGCATATGTAGTAGTGACTAGAAAGTGCCTATTTGTGGATATTGCTACTGTATCTATTTAATTACAAGAAATATTGCCTTTCTGTGAGACTTTGGTTTCACTAGTTAAGTTCTGAAAAAGAAATCTTAATTAAGTTTCAAAACAAATGGGGAAAATTAAAACCACAGCACTACATTTCACCATCTGAAACCTGGATCCTAAAATGGGTTAATGTGGCTTCTCCCCCATTTTCTTACTTCTTCACTTTCTTTGTTCTGATTTCATGCACCCATGCCACAAGTATTTCTTTTAATGGGATTTTCACACTGGAATGTCCTTCAGCAACTCTAGCTTGAGCCCTACTAATCAAAACCATTGTACCCAGAAGATAACATACAATGGGGGCTGGGTTGACATTGGCTGGCTTCCTGACACCCACCTAATTGCTACGTCACTCACCATACTTGACAGGATAAGGGAGAAAATAAGATAGAATAGGTGAAGATAAAGGTGAAGTTAAGGGTAGGAAAATCACTTGCCAATTATCATCCTGGGCTTAAAAGACTCAGGGAAAATATTTTTTTTTCCAATTAAAATTGCAGTAGGGGGGTGAGATACAAAGACCAAAATTAGACCACCCTGCTCTTTTATACTTTATACACTCCAAGCAGTGCAAGGGGATGGGGAATGGGGGTTGCAGTCAGCCCATAACAGCTCTCCTCTGCAGCTCCTTACTCCTCACGCTTCTTCCCTTCTGCAGCGTGAATCCCCCACAGGCTGCAGTCCTTCAGGATAAACCTTCTGCAGCATGGGCTCCTCTCTGCAGACCAGTGCTCCTTCAGGGCATGTTCACCTGCTCTGATGTGGGGTCCTCAACAGACTGCAGGGAAATACCTGTTCCACCATGGCCCTCTCAATTGGCAACAGGCAAATCTACTCCAGCACCTGGGGCACCTCCTCCCACTCCGTCTTCTCAGACCTTGGGATTTGCAGGATTGCTTCCCACGCATGTACTTCCTCAGTCCTCACTGCCTGTGAAGTATTTTGTTCTTTCTTAAATGTGTTTTCTCAGAAGTGCCACCAGCTTAGCTGACAGGATCAGCTGTGTCCTGGGGAGGGTCCATGTTGGACCTGGCTGGACCCAGCTGTGTCTGGCATGGGCAGCCCCCAGTTTTTCACACAGAGGTCACCTGCTGCATCTCCCTCATTGCCAACACCTTCACGCCTACATTCAATGCAAACAGTACACTAAAAATATCTAATGAGCACAAATCAGAAATAGGGTCACCTGGCAACTTTAAAAAAAATTTATATGTTCAATCAGAACTATCACTCTAATATTCAGTCTTTTATTTCTCTTGTAATATAATCTGCACGATATATTCATAGATTTTAATTATGTTAAATGCTATTGAAATAAGGTTTCATTTGGTGATGATAATGCAAATGGATTTTTGTTCTCTATGGGAAATATTAAATTGCCTCAGTTCAATGTGTCTGTGACAACTTCACACAGAATCCCAGAGGAGCCAGAAGCATTGTAAGACGTGATGGCTGGAAACTCAATGGGGTTGACTTAATCTGTTTTCACCAAGACTATTATTAATTAAATGTTACTAATATTTTTGAAAATGACAAAAATGACCTCAGGAAATTTCTGTTAATCCCTGCAGACACCATGTAACAACAGTTCTATTTTTCCCTTTTAAGAAAAAGAAATGGAGGACAGAATGGAAAAAAGCATTAGCCATTTCACCTTACAAATAATTTCTATATTCATATCCAGAGTCAACCATTCAATTTTTGTTTGTATGTATATGTCTCATTTAAATTATTCTTTTTCTATCTGGTCAGAGTAATGGCTGCATGAAAAGGTGTGGTTTGTTGTCATTTCCTCTTAGAGACATTTGTAGTTCACAGGAGCTGGGGTTTTTTTAGTATTATTAGATCTTAGTTTCTGGGGGGAAAAATAGCTATAAATACACAATGTATCATAAAATATTTCTCTTTATTTGCCTTTCTCATAAGAAATACTTTTCAGAACAACTATTGATTTAATTTTCATTGAATATTTTAAATATATTTTTCTCTCTTTTTTTAGTAGCTAGCTTTTGAGCTAATTTGAGTTCTTCTTAGGGTACTGAAGAGTGTACTACAGGGCCAAAGTAGACACTGTCTACTTTTTCTCTTCTTACCTGAAGAAACTCAGAAGTGGCAGTTTTTGCTGGAGAGGTGTATAAACTATTTAATTGACACAGACACTGATAAAGAAGTGTAAAATATTGCTGTAACTGCTATATGACTTAGTAGAAATTGAAAACAATTCCCTGAAATTAGAGTTGCTTTCAGTTTAAATATATGAGTGCAAACATTCCAAAATTTCTGAGGAGAAGACACAAATTATATACCAAACATGGCTTAGGCTCATATATAAGTGGGGTCCCCAAATGAAGTTCCAAAGAATAAAGAAATCAAATTATTTGAAGTTGTCATCTCATTCTAGGGAGACTTTGACTAGAAGAAGGCATGAGTCTTGTACTTTAAAGGCTAAAGGGTGTATATAAATAAGAAGTTTCCAAGAACGCTCACACAAAACAATCAAAGGATGAGAAAATATTCAATATGTGGAAATCCAACCTCTATATAGCTGCTTAGCTACAGATAATATAAAGGCTCAATCACCAATTCAACAGCACAGTTTTCAGTTTTTTTATTAAGCAAAGTTAAACACTGACTATAGGTTAACTCCAGGAAGAGAAATTCTAGAAATATCATATGTACTTTTTGCCACCACTGCGGCCAATTGAAGAAACTTCTTCATCACTAATATTTTTAATTTTAATATAATTTCATATAAAACTTTAAAAAATCTTTTTCTAAATTCATGTGATCCAGTTCAGCACTAAATTGCTCTGAAATGTCATATGGCTCATGTCATACAAGTTAGACCATGAAGCACTTTTTCTGGTTTCACAGTCAATGCAGCTATAAAGGTCACCTTAGAAGTTATGTAATTTCAAACAAGATTCTTCAGAAAATCAGATGATACTGTACTTTGTGGACACAGGATCATGCTGATAGTTCAGTATTTGTAGATAACTTTTTTCTCTTAAATAGGAAACACTGGTGATAATGGGAAAACAGATTTATTCCAAGAAAGATACAGTATTTTTATTATCAGGAAGAAATATCTATAAATTTAAAAATACGAAATGAAAAATTTGCTTTATTAAAGGCAATAAGCATTTATTTACAAGGGTGGGAGAAAACCTACCCTGATCTTCCTGAGAATTCTGTGGTTTACATAGGTTACAAAAAATATTAACGTCCTCTGAAGCATGGAGATAATGCATTCAACACTATATGACAATAAAAGAATCAATTGTAATCTGCTTCCTGGTTTTATCTTTGTTGAGGCAATGATAAAAGACTGTATGACTTTATTGCAAAGGTGTTCAAAGCATTTTTGTCCAGAAGCAGGAAAAACAGCCTTGTGTATGAATAGAGGTAATAGAGATAATTGAGATAAGCTTTATTTTTGCAGATATATCAGTCATGTTATGGTGATAAATTTACTTGAAAATTGAGAAGTAAAAGATCACACATTGCTTGAAAATAAATCTGATGAACGTCAGATGCCAAAGAATGATGGGTAAGTGTCCTGGTTTAAAAGACAGGGGGCTGCAGGGGGCGCTCTAGGTGTGAACATTCACAGGTGGCTGTAGGGGCGCCCTGGGTGTGATGATTCCCCGGTGGCTGCAGGGGACGCTCTAGGTGTGAAGATTCACAGGTGGCTGTAGGGGCGCCCTGGGTGTGATGATTCCCCGGTGGCTGCAGGGGACGCTCTGGTGTGAGCTCAGGTAGCACATGGCAATGGCAGCTGCCCGAGGCAGGGAGGGATGGAGGAGAGCCTTTGTTTCACAGACCCTCGGGGGCGGCTGGTGTCGGTGCCACAGCAGGATCCTCGGACACAGGGAGCTGGAATGGCAAGAGGTCCTGGCTTGCGGGGGAGCCCAGTTACATTGTAGCAAGAAACTCGGAGCGGCGTGGAGGAGCGGGGGAGAGGCAGGCTGGTGGCAGGCAGCTCCCGATGGGGGTAGAGGTAAAAAACGCTCACAGCAGACAGACCGGCAGCTCTGTGCTGGCTTCTCAGAGGGCCATGGGTTCAGCAGACAGCAGCTCCAGCCGTCCAGCTCCGAGGGTCCCGAGCAAGAGAGAGTGACCTCCCCCCGCCCTTGCTTTTTCAGTCTCCAAAATCTAGCGTTGTCAGGCCTTGCTTCCACGAGAGGGATTCTGCCCCGCCCTGCCAAGGAGAAAGGCCCTAGCCCTGTGCTTTCTTCTCTTAAGTACTCAGCCATTAGCCCAGTCAATAGAAATGCATGGGAAAAAAATTCCTGAAAAAAAACAAACAAAAAAAACTAAATCCAAACTCCAACATTCTCCATCCCGAATTTTTTCCCATGCAAACACCTGTCCTGGTTTGAAGGACAGGTGTCTGTTAAGGAAGGCAGGAGCCTCCCTTGGAATGGGAAACTGTAAACCTTCTCCCTCCGAATTATTATAAATTTGAAATCAAGAGGCTCTCAGGCAAAGATATGGGAATAGGAATAACAGTTCTTTACTAGTACCTAAAACAAGGCTAACAAATAACAACTATAATGTTAACCAACAAACAGAACCAGAAACCCAGAGGCAGCCTGTTTGGCTTCAGGCACCTTTTCTCTTTTGGTGCAGTTCCAGTCACAGCCTGCAGGGGGTGCTCTGGTTGTGATGATTCCCCAGTGGCTGCAGGGGGCACTCTGGGCGTGAGCTCAGGTAGCACACGGCAATGGCGGCTGCCCAAGGCAGGGAGGGATAGAGGAGAGCCTTTTTTCCACAGACTCTCGGGGGACCGCTGGTGTCTGTGCCACAGCAGGATCCCCGGAGACAGCAAGAGGTCCCAGCGTGCAGGGGGAGCCCAGCTACAATGTAGCGAAGACACTCGGAGCGGCGAGGAGGTGCGGGGGAGAGACAGGCTGGTGGCAGGCAGCTCCCGATGGGGGTAGAGGCAAAAAAAGCTCACAGCAGACAGACCGGCAGCTCTGTGCTGGCTTCTCAAGGGCCATGGGTTCAGCAGACAGCAGTTCCGACCTTCCAGCTCCGAGGGGTCCCGAGCAAGAGGGCGTGACCTCCCCCCGCCCTTGCTTTTTCAGTCTCCAAAATCTCGCGTTGTCAGGCCCTGCTTCCAGGAGGGCAATTCGGCCCTACCCTGCCAAGGAGAAAGGCCCTAGCCTTGTGCTTTGTTTCTCTTAAGGGCTCAGATATTAGCTCAGTCATTTGTGTCTTAGCAACCCATGGGAGAAAAATTCCTGAGGAAAAAAACTAAATCCAATCTCCAACATTCTCCACGCCAAATTTTTTTCCCATGCAAACACCTTTCATCAAATTTAAACCTTTGGAGTATATACATGCATGCCGATACAGATACAAGCACCGTGTCATAGGTAGTTCACCCTAAGACAAGATCTCCTAGAGGTATGCATCGGGTCTCTCCATCCCTTTGCATCATCCACCAGGTGCAGCCTGGTCCCTGAGCAAAGACAACCCCACGGATAGGATTGTCTTTACTTGAGGCAGAGTTAACCCAAACAGTCTTTCCCAGCATGCCTCTCATGTGTACTACTGTGTTGGAGGTTGGATTTAGTTTTATTTCCTCAGGAATTTTTTCTCCCATGGGTTGCTAAGACACAAATGACTGAGCTAATATCTGAGCCCTTAAGAGAAACAAAGCACAAGGCTAGGGCCTTTCTCCTTGGCAGGGTGCGGCAGAATCGCCCTCAGGGACGCAGAGCCTGACAACACGAGATTTGGAGAGACTGAAAAGCAAGGGCAGGGGGGAGGTCACGCTCTCTTGCTGGGGACCCTCGTACCTGGAAGGTCGGAGCTGCTGTCTGCTGAACCCACGGCCCTCTGAGAAGCCAGCACAGAGCTGCCGGTCTGTCTGCTGTGAGTCTCTGCCCTCTGCCCCATCGGGAGCTGCCTGCCACCAGCCTGCCTCTCCCCCGCTCCTCCTCACCGCTCCGAGTTTCTTCGCTACATTGTAGCTGGGCTCCCCCTGCACGTCGGGACCTCTTGCTGTCCCAGCTCCCTGTGTCCGAGGATCCTGCTGCGGCACAGACACCAGCTGCCCCCGAGGGTCTGTGGAGCAAAGGCTCTCCTCTATCCCTCCCTGCCTTGGGCAGCCGCCATTGCCGTGTGCTACCTGAGCTCACGCCCAGAGTGCCCCCTGCAGCCACTGGGGAATCATCACACCCTGAGCGCCCCTGCAGGCTGTGACTAGAACTGCACCAAAGGGAAAAGGTGCCTGAAGCCGAGCAGGCTGCCACTGGGTTTCTGGTTCTGATTGTTGGTTAACGTTATAGTTGTTGTTATTTGTTATCCTTGTTTTAGATATTAGTAAAGAACTGTTATTCCTATTCCCATATCTTTGGCTGAGAGCCTCTTGATTTCAAATTTATAATAATTCGGAGGGAGAAGGGTTACAGGTTCCCATTCCAAGAGAGGCTCCTGCCTTCCTTAACAGACACCTGTCCTTCAAACGAGGACATACTGGAACTTTATCTCCATCTGTTGTTCGCAAGGGGTCAGAGTGGGCAGGCCCGGCTCGGTTGGAGGAGCCTCGGGTGTTCACTAACCATGTGGCCTTTGTCAAATTAGTCTCCCAGTTCTTGAAGGTCCCCCCACCCAGTGCTTTCAAGGTGGTTTTAAGCAGGCTATTGTACCGTTCAACTCTCCCAGCTGCTGGTGCATGATAAGGGATATGGTACATGTTGCGGTGGTTCGGAACCAGAGGACTTCCGGACAGGTTCCATGGACAGAGGGTTTCCCCCCGGAGCTCCCAGGGGCAGCGGTTGAACCACCAATCCACGGACCCCAAGCTCCTGCTATTGGTTACTGGACTTGTCTGTTATTTATTCCCGTTCTGGGAAATTCCCTGTCACTCCATAGATCATTCGTTGTTCTCTCTGTTCCCCTCCCCTCCCTAAACCCCATTTGATCATGTACCCCAGCCCCTCCCCTGTATTGTCCCCTGCCCTCATCCTATTGGGTGTGGTCCCTCCCTTAAATACCGATGTAATAAGCTGTTCTTGGCTCTTGGACAATGTTCTCCCTTTGGAGGCAATAAACCTACCGAAATCACATACCAAAAGACCTCCTTCTCTGGTAGTTCTTTGCTGTTTCACCACGCTCCGGGGGCAACACCTCCCCGGACCGAAATGCAGACCAGCTGTGCCCGAAGTAGGCACTCCGAGGAAGTCTTCCATATCGCGAACGACTTCCTAGGATAGGGCTAGGACTCCGCTGCCGGTACCAAGGTGGGACCTAAGCAGGGAACGCAACAGGTACACTCACTCGATGCCATGTTCCCAAGCCTAGGTGTTTATAAGGGTATTTTTGAAATGAGTCCCATTGTCGGATTTAATTCTCTCAGGGGTACCATGTCTCCAAAGAACCTGTTTTTCAAGGCCCAGGATGGTGTTCCGGGCAGTGGCATGAGGCACAGGGTAGGTCTCCAGCCATCCTGTGGTGGCTTCTACCATTGTGAGAACGTAGCGCTTGCCTTGGCGGGTCTGGGGCAGTGTGATGTAATCAGTCTGCCAAGCCTCTCCATACTTATATTTGGACCACTGTCCACCATACCATAGGGGTCTCACTCGCTTTGCCTGCTTAATTGCAGCACACGTCTCACAATCATGGATCATCTGGGAGATACTGTCCATGGTTAGGTCCACCCCTCGGTCTCGTGCCCACTTATAGGTGGCATCTCTGCCCTGGTGGCCTGAGGCATCATGGGCTCATCGGGCTAGGAACAGCTCCCCTTTGTGTTGCCAGTCTAAATCTATTTGTGCCACCTCTATCTTTGCGGCGTGATCTACCTGCTTGCTGTTCTGGTGTTCTTCGTTAGCTTGGCTCTTAGGGACATGGGCATCTACATGGCAGACTTTTACGGGTAGATTCTCTACCCGAGTGGCAATGTCTTTCCATTCATCAGCTGCCTAGATAGGCTTTCCTCTACGCTGCCAGTTGGCCTTTTTCCACCTTTCCAACCAACCCCATAGAGCATTGGCTACCATCCACGAATCAGTGTAGAGATAGAGCTTTGGCCACTTCTCTCTCTCAGCAATGTCCAGGGCCAGCTGAACGGCTTTGAGTTCAGCAAATTGGCTCGACCCACCCTCTCCTTCAGTGGCTTCTGCAACCTGTCGTGTGGGGCTCCACACAGCTGCTTTCCACTTCCGGTTCATCCCTATGATGCGACAGGAACCATCAGTGAAAAGGGCGTAGCACTTTTCTTCATCTAGAAGTTGATTGCACAGTGGAGCCTCCTCAGCCCAGGTCACTTGTTTTTGCTCCTCTTCATCAGTGAAACCAAAGCTTTTGCCTTCTGGCCAATTCATAATTATTTCCAGGATCCAATTACCTCCGAGGCGGCTTGAACTCCTTCATAGGCGGCTAAGATTTCCTTCTCTGTGGGGGTGTAGTTGGCCTCAGACCCTCTGTAACTCCGGCTCCAGAATCCCAGCGGTCGGCCTCGAGTCTCTACAGGCATCTTCTGCCAAAGGCTCCAGGACAAGCCATTGTTCCCGGCTGCAGAGTAAAGCACATTCCTCACCTCTGGTCCCGTCCTTACTGGGCCAAGCGCTACTGCGTGAGCGATCTCCTGCTTGATCTGGGCAAACGCTTGTTGCTGTTCAGGGCCCCAGTGAAAATCGTTCTTCTTGCAGGTAACCCGGTAGAGAGGGCTCGCAATCTGGCTATACTCTGGAATATGCATTCTCCAAAAGCCTATGGCCCCTAGGAAAGCTTGCGTTTCCTTTTTGTTAGTTGGCGGAGACATCGCAGTGATCTTATTGATGACCACAGTGGGAATCTGGCGCCGTCCATCTTGCCATTTTACCCCCAGGAACTGGATTTCTTGAGCAGGTCCCTTGACTTTGCTCTTCTTGATGGCAAAACCGGCTTCCAGGAGGATCATGATGATCTTCTCTCCTTTCTCAAATACCTCTGCTGCCGTGTTCTCCCACACAATGATGTCATCGATGCATTGGAGATGCTCTGGAGCCTCACCCTTTTCCAGTGCAGCCTGGATCAGTCCATGGTCGATTGTGGGGCTGTGCCTCCACCCCTGGGGTAGCCGATTCTAGGTATATTGCACACGCCTCCAGGTGAAGGCGAAGTGGGGCCTGCAGTCTGCTGCCAAAGGGATGGAGAAGAACACATTGGCGATGTCAATGGTGGCATACCATTTTGCTGCCTTTGACTCCAGCTCGTACTGGAGCTCCAGCATGTCCAGCACGGCAGCACTCAATGGTGGAGTCAATTCATTCAAGCCACGATAGTCCACAGTCAATCTCCATTCCCCGTCAGATTTGCGCACAGGCCAGATGGGGCTGTTGAAGGGTGAGTGAGCTTTACTGACCACTCCTTGGCTTTCCAGGTTGCGGATCATCTTGTGGATTGGGATCACGGCGTCTCGATTCGTCCGGTACTGCCGGCGGTACACTGTCGAGGTGGCAATTGGCACTTGTTGCACTTTTACTCTCCAGAGTCTCACTGCATTTGGATTTTCCGATAGTCCAGGCAAGGTGTTCAGTTGCCTGATGCCTTCTGCCCCCACAGCCGCTATTCCGAAAGCCCACCTGAGTCCCTTTGGGTCTTTGTAATAGCCATTCCGGAGGAAGTCTATGCCCAGAAAACATGGGGCCTCTGGACCAGTCACAATGGGGTGTTTCTGCCACTCCTTCCCTGTCAGGCTCACCTCGGCTTCCAACAAGGTTAATTGCTGCAATCCCCCTGTCACCCCGGCAATAGAAACAGGTTCTGCCCCCACATGTCTCGATGGAATTAAGGTACACTGCGCACCAGTATCAACTAACGCTTCATATTTTTGTGGCTCTGATGTGCCAGGCCATCGGATCCACACTGTCTAAAAGACCCGGTTTTCCCGTGCCTCTTCCTGGCTAGAGGCAGGGCCCCTCTAGCCCTGGTTATCATTTCTTTCCTGGGCAGACATAGTAGAGGTCCCCTCGAGGGGATCCAACAGATCGTCCTCCCTTCTGTAATATCTGGCATCACGGTCACAGGAGGCTGAGGCTACCTTCACTTTAGTAGAACCCCAGCCTCGGTTAGTATTTCCCTCCTTGAGTTGCTGTACCCGTGCTGCCAAGGTAGCAGTGGGTTTCCTATCCCACTTCCTCATGTCTTCTCCGTGATCACACAGGAAGAACCACAGCTCAGATCGTGGGGTGTACCCTCTCTCCCTGGCTGGGGGGCACTGGGCTCTGACTTTGGGGCTTGGGACTCGCACTGGTGCCGCACTCATCATCCTCATCTCCTCCCTCACCTCCATCATCATCTCCTCTCTGAGGCCTTTGACCACAGAAGAGACCTGAGCCTGCATTGGGCCACTGATCATACTATCATAATTCCTGAGTTTGGTGGCTATGGAACCCACTGTCTCTCGGCTGTTGTCAGCATTAATTGTTGCAATGAAGATGGTGTATTGGGAGGGCCCTAGCTTTGCCAGGTTCCACAACATTTGCCCTGTACACTTGACCTTGTCGGGGTCATTATCATGTTGTCCATCCCTCCCAAAGAGTACCTCCAATACTGCCACCTCCCTCAGTTGTTGGATTCCCTCCTCAAGAGTCTTCCATGGTTTTCTATGATGGTACTCCTGCATTCTCTCCCTGTTGACAAACCTCTCTCTTACACTTATTAAAAGCCGTTCCCAGAGAGACAGGGGCCCGTCCGTCATCTTTTCCGAATACCTGATCAACCCCTGAGTCCTGGGACAAGGGTCCCATCTGCCTTGCCTCAACACTATCCAGCTGCACGCCCATACCCATAAGGTCCCAGACCCGAAGTAACCAGGTTGTAAAAGGCTCACGACCCCGTCGCACAATGTCTTTTCATAGATTACGGAGACTGTCATACCCCAGGGACTCGGTAGTGATTTTGATCTTTGACCTCCCTACTGGTTGAGAGGGTCCTGCTTCCCCATCATTACTCACTGGCTGCTCTGGTTTGACCTTAGTCTTCCTCTTTTCCACAGGGGCGACTGCTGCTGGCTGTGGCTGCCCTTCTGGTCTGACTGGAGCCTGAGCGGTTATAACGTCCCTGGGTTCCCCTGCTGCCCCATTAGACTCTCCCTATTTGGGGTAGGGGGAGGGTTTCCCACCAGCTGGGCAAGTGTATTCCTTCAGCACTTGGCCCATCTCGCACATCTCCTTCACCAGGACTCCCACCCAATCCGGGTGGGTTGTTTCTGAGGTGGGTTGTGGGGTCGGGTCAGAGTCTGTAGCAGCATCCCTAGTTTCTGGGGCCAGGTCAGGTACTGGGATGGTGTCCCTAGTCTCTAGGGCTATATCGGATTCTGGGGCCTCATCCCTATTGTCTGGGGTAGGTGTCTGGGTGGCTATCCATGTCAGACCCCCCTTATCCCTGAATGCTAAATAGAGTAGGACTCTCAGCAACGCCAGCCACTGTATGATATCATTAGCATCTAGAGAACATTTGAACCCCTCAAAGATTGGCGGGATAGGCCCAAAGAGCTGGGTGTAGGGTTGTGAGGAGATCTCTTTTGGTGTCATTTCCTCGCAGTAGGTACCATTATTAAAGTAACCCTGAAAACATGTCATTAGTGTGTGGTAGCTCTGAATCCACATGACTGCCTTCCAGAGGAAGTTGAAAATCCATGAATTCCTCACCTTATCGACCCATAACACAAACAGTATAACAGCCACCGTAGCCTTAGTTATAGGGCCCATGTTTAGATACGGGGCTGCAAATGGGAGAGAGAGAGCCGTGACCACTTGCCATACGAACCAGGATAAGTTAGCCCACATGGTGCAACCTAATGAAATTCCTATATCCAGCTGTCATAGGGTAATTGCTGTTTAAAATACCCAGTGTAGAAAGAAGAGGTAGAGTCGGAAATGAGGTAGCCCGCATAAACTCCGCCTACCTAAAAAACTCATAAAACCAGGAAAGCACCTGAAGAAGCTCTCTTTGAGACTTCCGGTTCGCAGAGGAGAGACGCTTCTCTCCTCCCCTCTGCACCAGCTGGTTAAGGTCTCTCCCAGACCACATGGTCTTTGGGGTGCTGGCTCGCATGGTGTGGGGGGGAGGGGGTGGAGAGAGAGAGAGAGAAAACTCAAGCTGCTTCATCTTGCTGTCCTTGGCTAAAGAACTTTGCCAGCTCTGTTTGCCTAGCCTGGGCCAGGCTGTTTTCTTCCCCTCTCCGTGGCACAGCCCCGCGGGAAGAGGGTTTGGGGTCGGACCCCGTGGACCTCGGGAGCACCCCACCCGATTAGCCTCGCAGCAAGCTCAGGACGGGAGAGATACAGAGGGAGCTCAGACTGAGCTCCTCCCGCAGCTCGGGCGCGGCTTAGTTTACTCCTTGCAACTCTGCGTGGGAGGGAGAAAAAGACTTGAATTAAGCCTCTCCCGCAGCTTGAGTACAGTTTCTGCCGGGCGGCCCCCACGCACCCTTCGGCACAGAAGGGGGCTTGAACCAGCCCCTGCAGCACAGACACGGTCCCGCCGAGCCCTTGCGATTCAAACGCAGCTTAGATGAGAGCTGGCATGGACGAGTTCTTTTCCTTCAGTTCAGGCACGGACTTAACAACACTCAAACCACGCAGGCGAAAGGCACGTGACCATTGCTCAGTCGAAAGACAAATTAACTGCTTCTTTCAAATATCAGAATGAGACTTTGAGAACATTCATTTCTCCTTCTCACACAGAAAGAGCATAAAAATAAAAGCACCTACAAAAGGTACGACATAGAGACTTTAAGTTAATGACTATAACTAAGTATTTTTCAAAGGAAGAGATGAGGAGTGCTTTACTGCTGAAAGTTCTTTTGTAAAAGCATGTTGATAAAGTTAGCTGTAATACATCCTGTAATATATGAATAATGGTCTAAAAGAAGTGAGAAAAAGGGAATGTAATGTTCTAAGCAGTAGACTGAGACTTTTGTGTATTAAGATTTTTCTTTCCTTGCCCCAGAAAAAAACAGTAGAAGACGACTTGTGTTGCTAATGATAAAGTAAGGAGATGTCGTTGTCACTGTAATAGAAACATTTGATCTCAAAAAGAACACCTTAATGACCATCATATGTCCATTGGTGTGGCCCTGGGAAAGCTACTGAAATGGGAAGGGGTCTGAAAAAGCAAATGCCTCCCTTCAAGGAGAGAATTGCTTACTAGAAATCTAATAACCATAGAAACTGTGTTTCCTATGGGAGTCAACATGATAAAACAAAAGAAAGCTTCTCTCTCTACATAAATTAAGAAAACTATTTTGTTCCATAGGTGGTGGACTAACTATTAGTTGAAGTGTCACCTTTTGTATGGTCAACAAGAAAGATAATAAGAAAGGTGGGGAGGGGAAAAGAGTGTTCTAAAGAGTTTGGTGTTGATGCATGATTATTATTCCTATTTTAAGTCTGTTAATAAAATTCCTTTTTGTATTCCCTAAAGTATAAGCCTGCTTTTGCCTATTATTAATCCTTACCTCACAACAAAATCACATAATCTAGACTACAAAAATTAATCCTCATATCTAATTTTGATCCCCAAACCTCTAAACCTCAACACCAGCAAACAAAGAACTGCGTTACTCTAGAACTGTTATCCTTTGTCCTCTTGATGCCCTCGAGCCTCACGTTGGGCATCAAAATCTGACCTGGTTTGAAAGACAGGTGTCTGTTAAGGAAGGCAGGAGCCTCCCTTGGAATGGGAAACTGTAACCCCTCTCCCTCCAAATTATTATAAATTTGAAATCAAGAGGCTCTCAGGCAAAGATATGGGAATAGGAATAACAGTTCTTTACTAATATCGAAAACAAAGCTAACAAATAACAACAGCGATGGCGTTAACCAACAAACAGAACCAGACACCCAGTGGCAACCTGCTCGGCTTCAGGCACCTTTTCCCTTTGGTGCAGTTCCAGTCACAGCCTGCAGGGGGCGCTCTGGGTGTGATGATTCCCCAGTGGCTGCAGGGGGCACTCTGGGCGTGAGCTCAGGTAGCACACGGCAATGGCGGCTGCCCAAGGCAGGGAGGGATAGAGGAGAGCCTTTGTTCCACAGACTCTCGGGGGACCGCTGGTGTCTGTGCCACAGCAGGATCCCCGGAGACAGCAAGAGGTCCCAGCGTGCAGGGGGAGCCCAGCTACAATGTAGCGAAGACACTCGGAACGGCGAGGAGGTGCGGGGGAGAGACAGGCTGGTGGCAGGCAGCTCCCGATGGGGGTAGAGGCAAAAAAAGCTCACAGCAGACAGACCGGCAGCTCTGTGCTGGCTTCTCAGGGGCCATGGGTTCAGCAGACAACACCTCCGACCGTCCAGCTCCGAGGGTCCCGAGCAAGAGGGCGTGACCTCCCCCCGCCCTTGCTTTTCCAGTCTCCAAAATCTCGAGTTGTCCGGCCCTGCTTCCATGAGAGGGATTCTGTCCCACCCTGCCAAGGAGAAAGGCCCTAGCCCTGTGCTTTGTTCTCTTAAGTACTCAGGCATTAGCCCAGTCATTAGCAACCCATGGGAGAAAAATTCCTGAGGGGAAAAAAAACAAAAACAACTAAATCCAAACTCCAACAGTAAGTCTTGGGTACTTATTATAAGAAAAAAGCAAACCATTGAAATAAAGCTGAGAGGGACAAAATTTCCATGGGAGAGTTGCAGATAGTGTAAACTATCCAGACTAATTGTTCAATTCACCATTCTCATGTGGAGCAGGTATATAGTTTCCAGAAACTAGTGGAATCATCATCTTGATGATTGACTTAATTTTTTTTTGTGTGTCATAGGAACAAAAATACACGTATGTAACCTAATGTTTGAATTGCTGTATACTCCCACTAATGATTTTTATGTATTTAATGGGGAAATCGGTAACTCTTCCTATAGTCTTCTAATTTTTATGAAAATACATGTGTATTTTTGCTAAAATGAAAGGTGTGTACATATCTGGTAATTCTTGTCATTTCTGTCTCTTCCTAATTTTTCTGCATCAAGACACAAATCAATAATTTGCTTTTATCATTCATCTATTGTGCCAAATTTCCATTTATTTTCTTTATTGGTAACTGAATAGTAAAACTATGAAAATAAGATATATGAAAAGACTGACACTTGAAAGATAAACCTGTATTTAAATCTGCAGCTAGGTGAATAGCAAGACAGTTCAGAGGGATCTTCATAAGGATTATTACATCCAAAGGCTGAGTCTTAGACTGGGCTTTCCTAACAAATAGTTCAGATAACAGAAGTTTATCAGGGAGAACTATAACTACCTGGTTCCCAGAAATTCTGGTATGCAGAACGAGCATCCACAAAAAACTGATATGTTTGTATAAATAGGTGTTCCTGGACTCAGAATACCCAAGCTAATATCTCCAGAAAGGAGGCCATGCATTAGCACAAACTATGTCTCATGAAATAAATTAATGTAGCTGTACTTCTCTCCAAACTAAAATTTCTGACTGACTTGGCAGTATTCAGTCTCAGCATCCATATGGAATGCACACTGTGGGTGAACCCCATTGAAATTGTTTTCCATCTAAAAGAATAATCTTCTTAAGAAACATCGGAATATTTGTTAGACAGAATTATTAGTTATGTAAATATTTTTATCAGATCAGTGTATTAAGTTATTTTTATGACTGGAACACATGCTGAAGAGATGCAGCTGGGGAAATGGGCAGGGGGCTATATGCAACCAAAGCATATCCGAGGTGATATTTTATACTGCACAGCTAGTAAGGGTCTGACAAGAACAAAAGTAGAGACTAAAATACTGACAGCTTTTAGTCTTCTTCCTCCTCCCTGTCACCAGAAAATCCCTACATGCCATCACATTCTGGAAGCTGTCCCCACTATTAGCTGTGCCTCTCTGGTCCAGCTAAAGTTACCCATCTTCTTTGTCTAAAAGTTTCAAAGCTTTTATTTCCACTGCAGTATTTTGCCTGACGGTAATGCATTAGATTTGCAGCATGCTGAGGTTTCCCTCATGTTTCAATATGGTTGTTGCCTTTCTTTGCAGCAGCAGCCCATGTTTATAACTGAGCAGTTCAGTTTGTCTGCCCAACTTTCTTTGCATTCCTGGGACTTACAACTCACTGCAATACTAATTCTTGTTGCCAGGGCACGTTGTATAACACTTGACTCTATTTAATATACACCTGTTTTTGGAGCAGTGCAATGAACAGAGCTTTGCCTTAGTCTTTCATTTTGCTCAGACATTTATTTGGAAGATATTAGTTCTGTTAGGGTATCCACAGATGACAGATTTCTCCATTCATCAGTAGTAGACCAAATATGGCAAAGACCAGATGCTCATGGCTTAAATGTGAGCACAGAAAGCCTTACACTCTCTGTGTTAGATTAGTCCCAGATAATCTGCACTGGTAATACGTGTTCTCAGTTTCCTTCTTTTGCACTATGTTCAGTTGCTTGTCTGTGAGAACAAATTGGCTGTAAGCTACTACTAGTGAGTAGAGTACTCTGGTGCCACACTGTACCAGCTCTGAGCTAATATGCCTAATCAGCTAATATTCACCAGTACAAAATGGTGTTGCTCTGAAGAGATAACACAAAGCTTCTAAGTCTGTACTGTGCATTTGTATAACCAGTATACTAATGTTTGCCTTTGGCTGAACTGTCTGACCTCTTCTGCACATGTTATGCAGTCTCAAGTGAGGCTGCCCCAGGCTCTTTTGTGCAAAAAGTCATGAAATCCTGGTTTCTTTAGCATGTGTTACATTGGCTGGCAAATATAGTCTCAGTATGCAGGCAGCCTGGGCTGGAGGCTGAGGTTGTCTTTCACAGCTGTGTGGTTGTCATGGGTTGACCCTGGCTAGGTGCCAGGTGCCCACTCAGTCACTCTATCACTCCCTTTTCCACTGGGACAGGGGAGAGTATAACATGGAGAAAAGATTAGCAGGGTGAGATAAGGCAGTTTATTACAGCAGGAAAATAAAGAAAACAGGCAGAGAGTTGCGCGCGCAAGAGCTGAAGAGAAAAACAATCAGTCTCTCCTTCCCATCAGCAGTGATGTCTGGACACTTTCTGGGAAGCAGGGCTTCAGCACGCATAATGGTTGCTAAGGAAGGCAAGCATGGAAGACTCCTGAGTGCCTCCCTCTCCTCCTCTCTTCCTTCCCTTATATATCTGAGCTGACATCATATGGTATGGAATATCCCTTTGGCTGACTGGGGTCAGCTGGCCTGCTTGTGTCTCCTCCCAGGGTCTTGCCCACCCCCTTCAGTGGGGGAAGGAATGTCAGAGGGACAGCACTGCTTGGCAGTAGCCAAAACACTGCTCTGTTATCAACACCAGCTACCAATGCAAAACACACCACCGTAAGGGCTGTGAGCTTTACCCCAGTCAGACCCAATACAATCTCCACCCCTTATTCCATACCATTTGCATCATGCTCAGATCCCATATAATCTATATATTCTCATTAATAGAATCCTTTCTTACCCACATATGCAATTTAATCTACACCCTTAAACCATCCCCATAACATTAACTACTACCTCCTGTCCTTTCACATCCCTCCAGGTGGTCTCTATTTCCAGCAGGATGTGGGGTATGGACAGAAGGAATAGTAAACTTGATGGTCGAGGACTGACACCATCCCTGTTCATTATCGCCTTTTCTTGCTCCTTGCTGAAATTCGTTCTTCGCCAGCTCATGTCCCCTCTGCCACTTTGCCTCCTGCAACATACAACTTACAGTATACATTATTCTTACCCCAAAGTTATATCGCCTTGAGGTACACACTGGGTCTCCCCATCCTCCCGCAATACCCACCAAGTGCACCCAGGTCCTTGGGCAAAGACATTCCCACAGTGGGAGACGTAACCCACACTGACTTCCCCAGCCACTTTCCTATGTGTAGTGCAGGAACCTTGTCTCCCTCCACAGTGTCTAAGGGTTTAGTTTGGGCGGGACCAGGGCGGTTAACAGATCCCCTAGTATTGACTAGCCAAGTGGCTTCTGCCAAGTTCACATCCCAATGCTTCCATGTCCCATTACCTAGTGCCCATAGCATAGTTTCAGACAGTCCATTATATCTTTCAATCTTCCCAGAGGCCTGTGGGTGATAAGGAATATGATATATCCACTTAATGCCATGCCTCTTTGCCCAGGAGTTAATAAGATTATTTTGAAAATGAGTCCCATTGTCTTTCAAGACCTGAAATTGTGTTCCGAGCAGTGGCGTGGTTTACTGGGTACGTTTCCAGCCAGCCAGTTGTGGCCTCCACCATGGTGAGGATGGAACTCTTGCCTTGGCGTGTTCGTGGCAATGGCCCAATGTAATCAATTTGCCAGGCTTCACCATACTGGAACCCCAGCCACCGCCCTCCACTCCAAAGAGGCTTCACTCGTGTGGCTCGCTTGATGGCAGCGCATGTTTCACACTGATGAATAACCTGTGTGATGGCCTCCATGGTCAGATCCACCCCTCGATCACGAGCCCATCTGTATGTTGCATCCCTTCCAAGATGCCCTGATGTTTTGTGGGCCCATCAGGCTATCAAAAGCTCACCCTTTCTCTCCCAGTCTAGGTCCACCTGAGCTATTCCAATTTTGGTGGCCTTATCTACCCGTTCATTGTTTTGATGCTCCTCAGTGGCACGACTTCTGGGCACATGGGCATCTACATGGCATACTTTCGCAGTCATGTTTTCTATCCGTGCAGCAATGTCTTGCCATAATGCAGCAGCCCAGATGGGTTTTCCCCTGTGCTGCCAGTTGGTTTTCTTCCACTGCTGCAGCCATCCCCATAGGGCATTAGCCACCATCCAGGAGTCAGTGTAGAGATAGAGTATGGGCCACTTTTCTCTCTCAGAAATCTCTAGGGCTAGTTGGATGGCTTTCACCTCTGCAAACTGGCTTGATTCACCTTCCCCTTCAGCAGTCTCAATGACTTGTCGTGTGGGATTCCACACAGCAGCTTTCCACCTCCGATGGTTTCCTGTCACTCGACAGGATCCATCAGTAAATAAAGCATATTTTCTTTCGTTTTCTGGTAACTCGTTATATGGTGGTGCTTCTTGGGCACGAGTCACCTTCTCAGACAGTGCTCCAAAATCTCTGGCTTCTGGCCAACTCAAAATCTCTTCTAGGATTCCTGGGAAGTTGGGTTTTCCCATTGGAGCTCGTTGTGTAATTAAGGCCACCCACTTACTCCATGTAGCACTGGTTGCATGATGCACGGAGGGAATGTTTCCTTTGAACATCCAGTGTAGGACAGGCAATCGTGGTGCCAAGAGGAGACATGCTTCTGTTCCAACAACTTCTGAGGCCGCTCAAACCCCCTCATAAGCCGCTAGTATTTCCTTTTCAGTTGGAGTATAGTGGGCTTCTGATCCTCAATAACTCCTGCTCCAGAATACTAATGGCTGACCTTGGGTTTCTCCTGCGGTCCTCTGCCAGAGGCTTCAGGTGAGGCCCTGCTCCCCAGCTGCAGTGTAGAGTATATTTTGCACATCTGGTCCTGTCCGAACAGGCCCAAGAGCCAATGCACGTGCTATTTCATGTTTGATTTGCTCAAAGGCCTGTTTCTGCTCAGGGCCCCACTTGAAGTCATTCTTCTTCCGGGTCACTCGATAGAGGGGGCCCACAAGTTGACTATAGCCTGGAATGTGCATTCTCCAGAATCCTACAAGGCCCAGAAAAGCTTGTGTTTCCTTCTTATTATCCGGTGGAGACATATTGGCAATTTTGTCAACCACCTCTGTAGGCACATGACAGCGCCCATCCTGCAATTTTATTCCTAGAAACCAGATTTCCTGTGCAGGTCCCTTCACCCTACTTTGTTTTATGGCGAGACCTGCTTTCAGAAGAATTTGGATTACTTTCTTCCCTTTTTTCAAAAACTTCTCCTGCTGTATCACCCCACACAATGATATCATCAATATATTGCAGGTGTTCCGGAGCTCCACCCTGTTCCAGGGCAGCCTGGATCAGGCCATGGCAGATGGTGGGGCTGTGTTTCCACCCCTGGGGCAGTCAGTTCCAGGTGTATTGTGTCGCTAGCTGTTGGTGTCCAGCCCGAATTCTGGACAGCCTCCAGCTGGCCACATTCCAGAAGTGTCCCTGTCAGATGGGGCACTCTGGAGGCATCCCTTAGACACCTGCCAGTGAAGCTGCTCGCCCGGTAGGGTGACGCACCGGGAGCAAGGAGCTGAGATAACTAACCGCTGAAGTAGAAATAAAGCGAGAGGGACTTTTGGTATAGAAGAATTCTATGCGGCTTTATTGTGGGAAGTCCAGTACAGAGGGTATCTGGGGACCAAAACCTCCGAATACTCTCTGAGACCCTCTTATGAGGGACATGTACTAACCAATCAGGTGAGGGTCCAGGGGAGGAACAAGGGCAGGATCAGGGAACCAGTCCAATGGAAGGGGGAAAGGCGAGGAGGTAAGAAGTAACAGTAAATCAACCACCCAGTAAAAGGGAACCTTCTAGAAGGGGGGAGATGATAGACATAACTAGTAACCAAGTAAGTTTGCCCTGGGGAATTTATCAATGCCCTGGGCTAAACCATGGTCACTTCAGTCCCAGGGGGGAACTTAGCAGTCTTGGAAGCCCTCCACCAAAGACTTTTCTTCTCTTCTTGGGCTTCTGCTACCCCTGGAGTCTCGGAGGTAACTTCCACAGCCACCACATCTCCCCCTTCTTTTTTCTTAAAGAAGGCCCGTTGGGTTAAAGATAACAAAAGATTTTTAAAACAAGCGAAAACGCACAAGACAATGACAATTGTCAATAAAACCCATAAGAATGAGCGGAGGACCCTGACCCCCCACCCTGAGATGCCCCACTGGTCCATTAAGTTTTTTAGCCAGTCTGTGCCTTTCGTTTTCAGCTGGTCAAGTTGCTCTTTCATTTGCTGGAGAGTCTTGCGGATGCTCTGGCTGTTGGAGGATAGGTTCAAGCAACACATGCCTTCAAACTCTTCACAGCCATGTCTGTGGGCCAGTAAAAGGAAATCAATAGCTGCTTGGTTTTGGAGCTTTGTGTGCCTGGTGGCCTCCTCGTCTTCTAGGAGTTGGGTCAATGCACTCAATGTCAAGTTGGCCTGCTTACCCAGCCAGCACTCTAGGTGAGAAAGTTCACTGAGGGCTTTTGCTGCGGCCGCCCAGGGCACAAAAATAGAGGCAGCTACCCTTTTTGAAAATGGCCAATCCATGACTTCACTGTTGCAATTTGGGTCCAAATCTTGAATTTGCCTTTCCTGATGCGCCAATTGGGATTTTTTCTGCCAATTCAAAATTTGCTTTTTGTCTGGTCCTAGCAGGGTAAGTTTACCAAGAGTGCAAGGACCTCCTTTAAGATGAGAAGGTATTCCGACCCATGCTCGGTCTCCACAAATGAGGAATACAGCATTAGGGAGTACCCTGGGATCTTTAATGGAGTTGGACCATGTTATTTCAGTGTCATTACACCACAGGGAATCTGAGTAAGACCCTTTATCAATTGGTGAGACATCCTTGTATGGACCTCCCTTTTTAGATGAGGAATCATGCCAATTATATACAGGGTTAAAATGGGTGCAATAGTGTGGTTTGGCCGACCCCAACAAGTGCAACTCTTGGGGTTCAGTGTTTGCGTGGGGAAGTGTCCTCATCCATTTATCCCAGCTATGGGCCGGGTGGGCTCCCCTACCTATGGCCTTGAACTCTTTGGAGTCTCCAGAAATCCAGACCTGGCACATGGACATGGGATTAGACGCACTATCCAGGCTGAGGCACATGCTGTCTTGCTTTAATACTTTCGCCAGAGTCACCCATACATTTTCCTTTGGCTGTTGGACGAGCCACGGTGACACTCCCGAGAAAGCAACGGCTAGCAACCACAGAAAGAAGAAGTGGGTTGGTTTCATCTTCAGGGCTCTCCGGGCGTCCAGGGTATCTTTCCTTAAGGAGAAATGAACATAAATTAGGGTACTGACTGTCGCACAGTTGGACACTAAGAAATCAGGCACTCAGGTCAGGTCAGAGCCACCAAGGCTGGGCAGGAGAGCAGGAGAGCAGAAGAGCGCCCAGCCCTCTTTATTCTTACATTTATATATCTTGTCACAGACAGCTATGGATTGGACAATGAGGTTGCCACCTTACCAACTCCATAGGTAAGGAACACAGTCCATCAACCTTCCCCACCCTTGGGAAAGGAATGACAAACAATACCAAAGGTACAAAACAATCCTTAGCCAGTTAGCAAAACATAGACTATGTTTACATAAAATCTATGAGAACCTTCTCTACTAAGTATCAACACAGCACACTGTAAAATTCAGGGCGCCAACTGACCAATATCAGAACTCAACCACTTAATCAAAGCATTCCTCATTTCTTCTCCTCTCCCCCACAGGGATAGGTTTAGGTTCTAGGGAAATGCACTAGGGAAACATCCGAGGGAAAGCTATGAGAAGACGGGGGAGTTTAAAAACTGTTTCTTCGTCTATGTATGTCTTCATTCCTGTCTTTTCAGCGTTCCAGTAGATCTGTATCTTCCTTACAGAGCCTTCTCTTCCACGCCGCTCTGTCCTGTTCTTGTAGTTTCTCTGTATCACCGTTCTCGGGGTTTGCCTCTCAATAGGGTTTGATGTTATGCGCTGGTATCCACCTAGGTCTTGCTGGGGTAGAGACACAGGCATACCCCCTCCCCCAAACAATTAGCGGATAGGGCCATTTCACCTGTCCGCTTTCTAGGTCCTTAACCAACACCAGCGGCTGTCCTGTTAATTTGGATTGGGTCGAATTTGAAAAGTGTTGGAATACAGGGGGGACTGGCTCTGTGAATGAATTGTTCAAAAAATTGATAGTAAAAAGAGCCTTACAGAGGTGCTCAATGGGCGATCTTTTCTCTGTTCCTCCCCGCTGTTGGTTAAGGAGCTTCTTGATGTTCTGGTGGGTCCGTTCTAAAATGGATTGACCTGTGGGGGAGTGAGGTATACCAGTAATGTGTTTAACCCCCCACTGTTGGAGGAATTCCTTAAATTTAGAGGAAGTGTAGGCAGGTCCGTTGTCAGTTTTTATTTCTTGTGGTGCCCCCAGTATAGAGAAGGCCATCATCAAATGTTTAGTCACATCCTTATCCTACTTGCCAGTATGGGCTGAGGCAAAGACTGCTCCCGAGAAGGTGCCTACAGATACATGCACGAATTTAAGTCAGCCAAGCTGGGCAACGTGAGTGACATCCATCTCCCAAGTTTGGCAGCTGTTGAGTCCCCTGGGGTTCACCCCCGGATTTAAAGAGGGGACTTGATATTTTTGACAGCTCGAGCATGTCGCTACTATTGCCCGAGCCTGCGCAAGGGAGCAGTGAAACATCCGCCTGAGGGCTGAGGCATTTTGATGGAAAAACTGGTGTCTTAGTTTGGCTTGTGCAAAGGTGTCAGGAACGTTGGTCATTCGCATGGCCATGGCCAGGGCATCCGCCCTGCGGTTCCCTTCGGCAATGAATCCGGGGAGATCAGTGTGCGATCTCACATGCATGACATGGAATGGTTGCTCTCGGTGGGACAACAGATACACCAACCTCAAGAGCAGCCCAAAGAGTTTTGGATTAGCAATCTCTTTGAGAAGGGAGTGCTCTGCCTGGGCAGTTACTCCAGCCACATATGCCGAATCGGTGACCAAATTCAGAGGTTCCTAGAACTTCTCAAATACTATGACAAGGGCGGCCAGTTCTGCTATTTGTGGGGATCCTTCCACCACCTGGACTTCAGATTCCCACTTCGGAGTCCTTGGGTCCTTCCAAGTCAGTACTGACTTATGAGAAGACCCAGAGCCATCTGTAAAAACTGTCAGAGCATTTAATGGCGTTTTCCTTTGGAGCAATTTGGGTGCCAATTAAAAATTAGTATTAAATAGATGGTGCTTTATTTTGTGCCCAGTAATTTGGCCTGGGTAACTGTCAAGGGCGAGCTGGAGGTGGTCGTTGGTTTGGATGAAATCCTCCAAATGCTCCATTTGCCAAGGAACAGGTATGCATGTAAATTCGCACCCCGCCAGGGTGGGGAGTCTTCTCCTGGCTTTTCTAACCAATTTAGCCATCAGTTCTTGTGGTTTTGTAATGCTTTTGGACGGCTGGTGTGGAAGAAAGACCCAGTCTATAATGAGAAGTGAATCTTTCAACTTCCCGTCCCATTGAAAGATTAGTCCATGCAGGTGTGGAACCTGTCCTAGTGTGATAAACCTGAAAGGCAGTTCAGGAGCCATTCAATGTGCTTGCTGGGAGGAAAGCGCTTACTGCACCTTACCAATGGTGTCCCTGGCCTCTGCAGTAATGGATTTTTGCAAATTCAATCCCTCACCGCCCTTCAAAAGCTGGAACAAGGGGGCGAGGTCAGCCGTCGTCAGCCCCAGCAGAGGACTAACCCAGTTGATGGACCTGCAGAGCTGGTGAAGGTCCTGCAGGGTCTTGGGGTCGTCCTGGATGACGAGCTGCTGGGGCACGACGGTCCTTTCGCCAATGCAGATGTCAAGGTAGGACCAAGAGCAGATGTGCTGGATCTTCTCAGGGTTTATTTCCATTCTGGCATGCTCGATGGCTTCTACAGTCTTTTTCAGGGTAGTGTCCAAATAGTCTTTTTGAGGGGCACAAACCAATACATCATCCATATCGTGAAGGATGACCGCTTTAGGGAAGGCCTTCTGGATGGGTGATAGGATCCCTGCAACGTACCACAGGCACAGGACTGCGGAATTACGCATTCCCTGGGGCAAAACTTTCCATTGGTAATGCCGCATAGGTGCCTCTCGATTGACAGAAGGGACGGAAAAAGCAAAGCGGGGGCCATCGTGGGGGCTGAGAGGTATACTGAAAAAACAGTCTTTGATGTCAATGACTGCAAGGGGCCATCCACGGGGGAGCATTGAGGGCAATGGTAGGCCTGGCTGTAAGGGACGCATTTCCTCTATCACCTTGTTTCTCTCTTGCAGATTGTGAAGGAGCCTCCACCTGTCTTTGCCTGGTTTCCGAATTACAAAGACAGGGGAGTTCCAAGGGCTGTCAGATGGGACAATGTTGCCCTTGGATAGCTGTTCTTCCACGAGGGACTTGAGGGCGCCTAATTTTTCCTTAGTTAGGGGCCACTGTTCCACTTCCACCGGCTTATCGGTCTTCCATGTTAGGGCCGGGGTGGTGCGCCTCTCAGTGGCCCCGACTAAAAATTCCGTGCTGGAGGTGGAATTTCCAGCCGAGTCCCCCACTGCGATAGGAAGTCTCCGCCCCATAGAGTGAATCTTGATGGGACAACAAACGGCTTGATGGACACCGTGTGCCCATCAGGTCCCTCTATCACGATGTTGTTCATGCTCCTCATTGAAGGAGTTGTTCCCCCGATACCAGAAACTCTCCCCGCTGAAGGCCTCAGACCCCAGTGTGGTGGCCATTCTGCCTTGGAGATGATGGTAACATCTGCTCTTGTGTCTATCATCCCATTCAGATGAGCAGTGGTCTTTCCATTAGTCAATTTACAACTGAGTGTTGGTTTGTCTGCTCCAACAACCTTGGCCCAGCATACAGTTGGGGTTCTCTGCAGCCAGGAGAAGTCTCTAGGTAGTACGATTGCTTGTGTTACCCATGTCCCATGTGGAATAAACCAGGGAGTGCTCATGCAGGTGACTGTAATGTGGAGATTTGTGGGGGCCGTTGTGGCAGCCCCTAAGGCCACCCCTCGGAAAGACTGTGTGTGGGACCGGCCCAAGAAGAAGTAGAGATTCCCCTGGGGCAGAACAAAAGATGGTTAGCCCCAAGAGAAGGTGTGATCTTTAGTGGGCTGTCTGCCCTCTCCCCATTTGTTTTTTGTTTTGTCAATCACCTGTCTATCACCCTCAGTTTCTAGAATGTTCAGCTCAGTTCAGTAGTTGGTTAGTTTTCTCCCTTGTCCTTCTCTCAGCCCCCTCCCCAAAATACCCTCTGTTGGTCCCCCTTCCCCTTGTCCCTCCCTTGTCCCACCTTGGTGCCCTAATCCCATTGGTTGTTGTGATCACAATAAAGTCTGATGCGCGACTGGGCTCGGGGCTCTCAGCCACTGAGTTTTTCCGCCCTCAGAGCTCACGGAGCATGGATCCCCCGATACTTTGTTTCAGTGTCGTTTTTTCCATCTCGGGAGCCCGTCGCTTTGCTACAGTTTTGGCAGCCGCGGTAGTTTTTGCCTGCCTGCTTCAGAAAGCTGCAACCCGCGGCTTAGGGTCCCAGGATCCTGGCGAGCGTGGACCTGACCCCAGGGACACTCCCTCGCCACCGCTCGGGTTGCTGACTCTAACCCTGGCAGTCAGCCCTCGTCTTGGAACACCCGAGGGTCATGGCAGCTGGCGCCCGGACAGGGACCGGCTTAGCTCCGGTCCTTGCTGAGTGTCCCTGGTCGCTGATCAGGAGTTCCCATTCGGACTCGCCAGCTCCTCGAGGAACGGGTCTCTGTTTTAGAGAGACTCGTTCTGAGACGGTGCAGAAAGACCTCTTCGGAGAAGGCTCCAGGATTGTTCGGGGCTGCTGCTCCTCCAGCAGTCGCCGGGGTACTTTCCTGGGAGCGGAGGACCTGAAGAGGATTCTGCTGCCGAAACACCCCACCCAGGGGATTTTTCGTTGGTGCCAGGGACGGGCCGGAACCGCACAACAGCGAGTTGCGAAAACCACACGGGAGTGTAAGTGCGGGGACGAGTGAGTGCAGGGCGCCTGACACCACCCCAGAAAGGGGCGTTTTGCTTAAAATTTTTATGTTGCTCTCGTTTTCCCTGCGTAGAGGGTAGCCTGCTGCCGGCTATAATGGGTTTATCATTGTCCCGGCAGCAGAGGGACGTTTATAACCAAGTTAAAATTACCCTTAGTGCGCAGCGGGGAAAGTTTAAGAAGGGGATTTTGAAAAAGTTTATTAAATGGGTTTTTCTTAATTTTCCTTCCATTTCGGGTACTTCGGTAACCACTTTAAGTTTTTGGGATGAAGTAGGGGATAAGTTAACTTTGGACGCGCGGGCAGGGGATCAGGGAAGTCCTCAGTTTTTTCAGTTACTTATTTTAATTTGTGACGCTTTGCGTGAAAGGGAAGAAAGCTCTGGGTCCCCAGTTAAATCCTCTCCCCCTACCCTGACCACATGTTCTTTGTACCATTCTTCCCCGCAACGGGAGGGACCACGGTGGGTGTCCCACCTGTCGGTGCAGGGAGGTTCTACTGAGCCATTTAGCGGCCGACTCCCTGACCCCCCCTCGGTCCCCACTGTGCCCCAGCCATGATGGGAAGGCGCACCCCGGCACGGACCTCTCCCCAACCCTCGTTCCTGCTCCTTTGTACCCGGTTGCGCCTGTTGCACTCCCCCCTGGTTTTACTGTTTCTCAAAATGGTGGTGGTCTCCAAGATGGCGCTCGCCTCGTGGCAGGGAGTACCCCCCCTCCTATCTTGTGCGCGGGAGCCCCTGCCCCCATTTTATCGGAGAACAACCCCTTCCAACAGACCCTTAAGCCGTCCCCTGTGCCGGCTCCCCTCCCAATGGCGCCAATGGGTGTAACCTCGTCAGGCAGGCCCCTTGTCATCGTGGTTCCCGCCCCGATCGCAATTAACACCCCTCCTACCGACGGTTCGGTTCCGCCCACTGGTGCCTCCGCCCACGCCACCGGCGGCCCCTCCCCTCTTCCGGTTTCCCACGCCCCCCCTTCCGATTCTTGTGCTATAGAACCCAGAAGTGGGGAAGACAGAGCCTACCAGGGTTCAGCTAGGCTAAAACCCGGAAGCCCAAGTACATCAGCCCAGGCAGATGAGGGGAACAGGAAAGCTAACCTGGGTTCCCAAAACCTGGGACCCGGGGGCCCAGAGACCATAGCCTGCACTGCGGAAGGGGAGCGGGAGTTCTTTGGGGCACCAGTCGCTTACAATAGACAGGGCCAGAACCCACGATGGGAGCCGTTCCCATATCCCAACATACGGGAGCTTGTAAAAATAGCCAAGGACCATGGGATAGATTCAGCATACTTTAAGGGGGTTTTCCATGCAATGTTCTCCACATTTACACTGACACCCAAAGATGTTAAGACTATTATAGCCTCTTTGCTCATGGACACACAATATTGGATTTGGGACCGGGCATGGCGGAGACTGTTGAAAGAACTCTTAGATGAGTATAAGGCTGATCAAAATTTGGCCTTCCTTACCTTTGACCATCTCTGTGGGGAAGGAAATTTTGAAAAAGTACAGACTCAAGCAGATCTTATTCCAGTAAAGGTCTTAACAGACATCCAACAAGCAGCCCAGAAGGCATTGATTGCTCTACCATCACTGACTGTGCCCACAGATGAGTACGCCTCAATCCGGCAAGAACCCAATGAAAATTTCCTCCACTTTGTGGAAAGACTTAAATTGGCACTATCAAAACAAATTGAAAACCCACAATCAATGAAAGATATCCTCCGGTCCCTTGCCTTGTCAAATGCCAACCCTGAGTGTAAACACGTACTCAAGGCACTCCCTAAAGACCCGAAACCGACCATCGAGCAGATGGTCGAGGCCTGCGCTGAGGTGATCCCCTTAATACCAGCACTTCAGCAGCCTCAATTTCTACCATCTTTATCTCCAATGCCTCAAGTTCCACCTGCCGTACCATCTGTTCCAACCCTGCCTACACTAACTGTCCCGATGCAATACCCATCGCCAGCCTTTACTCAGCTCCCAACACCAGCCACAGTGCAGTATGCACCACTAGCCCCAACCCAACTTCCAATGGCAGTCCCGATGCAGTCTCCGGTGTCGGCCCAAACTCAAATTCCAGCACAAGTCCTGACACATCTTTTGCTGACGACTCTGACGCAGATGCCACCAGCAATCCCAGCACAGTACCCTCTGGGGGGAACTGCCGCAGTTGCTGCTGTCCCCCAGGTGATGGCAAAAAATCAAAGTCAGGACCCTCGCAGGTGTTTCAACTGTGGGGGCACCACACCACCTCGTGAAAAACTGCCCCATTCAAAGAAGCCTAATCTGTTTACCCCTAAGTCTGTTGCAGGTACAGGGCCGTCATCTTGCCCGAGTCTGCAGCAACACTCAGAAATGGGCAGTAGAGCGCGGATCGGCCCTGCGCAATGATATCAAATGGAGTGCCGCCTCCTCCCCACTTTCCAGCGTAGACTAGGAGGAGGTATTGATCAACGGAGAAGACTGACGGTGGTGAGTGTGGCCCCCCAACATTTTGATGAAAACATACCCCACCGCCTGCCTGTCAGGCTCAAACAACAAATAGGGGGTCCTGTGGACATAATAGTGCTTGGACTTGTGCGGGGGAGTTCACCTGCGTTTTCGGTATTCCCAGAAGTAGTTTGGGTACTCCTGAAAAAAGACTTCTTCATTTCCATGGAGTGTGCAAACACTCCATGGTTTCTCCCTGGATGGACTGAAGTAGCCCAAGCTCTGGCACTGCCAGAAGATTACCCAGTGCCAGACAAAACACCATCAGCTTGCTGGGTGAAGCTTGTGGGAGGGGACAAGCCCATGCTCACGTGCAAGGTTACCAATGGACAGTCATCAAAAAGACTAGAGGGGATGGTGGACACAGGGGCAGATGTAACCATCATCAGTCGCACGGAATGGCCTTCCCACTGGAGCCTAACATCCTCAGGTGGGAAGGTCACAGGAATTGGGGGCTCCTGCCCGTCCTTGAGGAGCACCGAGAATGTCATCATTGAGGGGCCTGACGGAAATGCCGCTTCCATCCGGCCATTTGTTATCCCATCAGGTTTTACACTCTGGGGCAGGGACCTATTGTCTCAATGGGGGACTCGGTTGGAAATCCCTTCACGGGATTTTCCATCGGGGCCACTGAGAGATGCACCACCCCACCACTGACTTGGCTCACGGATGTGCCGGTGAAGGTAGAGCAGTGGCCCCTTTCGAAGGAGAAGCTGCGTGTCCTCGAGTCCCTCGTAGAGGAGCAGCTTTCCAAGGGCCACATTACACAAACCAATAGCCCTTGGAACTCCCCTGTTTTTGTCATTCGGAAACCCGGCAGGGACAGGTGGAGGCTTCTCCACGACCTCCGTAAAATCAATGAGGTAATTGAGGAGATGGGCCCCTTGCAACCAGGGCTTCTCTCTCCAGCAATGTTCCCCAGGACATGGCCTCTCGCGGTGGTTGATATAAAGGATTGCTTCTTTAGTATCCCTCTCAACCCACGAGATGCCCCCCGATTCGCCTTCTCGGTTCCATCAATGAACCGAGAGGCCCCCATGCGGCGCTACCACTGCCTCGTGCTCCCCCAGGGAATGCGCAGCTCCCCCTCAATATCCCAGTGGTACGTCGCTGGAATCCTGTCCCCGGTCCGCCGCCAATTCCCCAAAGCCTATATCCTACATTACATGGACGATGTTTTAGTGTGTGCCCCGACGAAGACCTATTTAGAAAGGACTTTGGCAGTTGTAGTCACAGCAATTGAAGGAGCCGGGATGGAGATTCAGCCCTCCAAGATTCAGCGGACCTGCCCGTGGTCCTATCTTGGCATCCGGATTGCGGAGAAGACCATCGCACCCCAGCAGCTCAACATCAAGGATGAGCCCGGGACCCTTCGCAATCTCCACCAGCTATGCGGGTCCATCAACTGGGTTCGTCCACTGCTGGGGTTGACGACGGCTGACCTCGCCCCCTTGTTCCACCTACTGAAGGGCGGCGAGGGACTGGACTCTCCGCGAAAACTCACACCGGATGCCAGGGAGGCCATCGGTAAGGTCCGGAGGGCCCTCTCCACCTGCCAGGCTCACCGCTGCGACCCACACTTACCCTTCCGTTTCATCGTTCTGGGTAAGACCCCGTACCATCACGGGCTCATTTTTCAATGGGACGAGGGGTCGAAGGAACCTCTCTTGATTATAGAGTGGGTGTTCCTCCCCCATCAACCATCCAAAAGCATATCTACGCCACAAGAGTTGGTGGCAGATTTAGTCAAAAGAGCAAGGACCAGGCTCCGCACCCTCGCGGGGTGTGAGTTTACATGCATACATGTGCCCTGGAAAGGTAAGGATTTAGAGGAGTTGCTACAGACAAATGAGCCTCTTCAGTTCGCCTTTGACAGCTACCCAGGACAGATTACCGGCCACAAATTAAAACATCCACTTTTTGGCACACATTTTCATCTGGCCCCAAAAGTAGTCCAAAGTAAAACCCCATTGAATGCTCTGACTGTTTTTACAGACGGCTCAGGTTCTTCCAAGAAGTCGGTGCTTACTTGGAAGAATCCAAGGACCCAGGAGTGGGAATCTGAGGTCCATGTGGTGGAGGGATCCCCACAAATTGCAGAGTTAGCAGCCGTGGTCAGGGTATTCCAGAGGTTCCAGGAACCTCTAAATTTGGTAACGGATTCGGCTTATGTTGCTGGAGTGACTGCAAGGGCTGAACATGCCTTGTTAAAAGAAGTCTCAAACGCCAGGCTGTTTGGATTGCTCTCGAGGCTGATAGAGTTGCTTTCCCACCGAGAGTATCTTTTCCATGTTATGCATGTAAGGTCACACACCGACCTCCCAGGTTTTATAGCAGAGGGGAATCGACGGGCGGATGCCTTGGCCATGGCAGTGCGAGCTGCAAACACCCCAGACATCTTCGCACAGGCCAAGCTCAGCCACCAATTTTATCATCAAAACGCTCCAGCCCTCGTGCGGATGTTCCATCTGTCTCGCAAACAAGCTAGAGCGATTGTGGTGACATGCCCGAGCTGCCAAACCCACCAAATTCCTTCTCTGAACCCGGGAGTGAATGCCAGGGGACTTGAAAGCTGCCAACTCTAGCAGACAGATGTCACCCACGTCTCAGAGTTTGGCAAACTGAAGTACGTATGTGTGTCTGTGGACACCTTTTCAGGTGTGGTTTTTGCATTGGCCCATACGGGGGAGAAAGCCTGAGATGTCATCAAGCATTTTATGATGGCATTCTCTGTTTTGGGCACTCCCCAGAAAGTAAAAACTGACAACAGACCTGCATATGTTTCATCGAGAGTCCGGGATTTCTTGCAGGCGTGGGGAGTGGAACATGTAACTGGCATCCCTCATTCACCAACTGGCCAGGCGATCGTGGAAAGGACGCACCAAACCCTGAAGAGGATCCTTCACCAGCAACGGGGAGGAGCAGAGGGCAAGTCGCCCACTGAGCGCCTATGTAAGGCTCTTTTCACCATGAACTTTTTAAATAACACCTATGAAGAGCCAATCCCCCCCGTATTCCGGCACTTCACCAATTCGGCCCAATCTAAATTAAAAGAGCAACTGCCGGTGCTGGTCCGGGATCCTGAGTCACAACAAATCCAGGGGCCCTTTCCACTAGTCGTCTGGGGCAGAGGGTATGCCTGTGTCTCCACTCCCCAGGGGCTGAAGTGGCTCCCTGCCAAGTATGTGAAACCATACAAGCCTGCAAGAAATCTCAAAGCTTGTGTTCCAGGTAACCCCCCTGAAGACGGTGATACCAACGCAGAGCAAGGAGAGGTAACCTGGAAGAGAAGGAAAAAGAAAGACTCTAGCGATGATGGCCGTACCGAAGACACCCAACATCAGGAAGAAGACGAGACGCCACTGATGGCGATCCTCTTTGATTAACTTTGAACTGTGACCAGAACTGTGGACCTTGTTCCCCCCTCCCATTTTCCCTTGTGTGTTTCCCTAACCCCTCTTCCCCTGGTTCAGACCCTACCGCCGGGGCAACTGAGAGAAAAACTCGTTTTATTTTCTGTATGTTTATCCTAATCTATTTCCTTTTAGCATACCCCCCGGAGATCCCAAGATGTCAGCACCAGTCCTTCTGCTCCTTGGACTCCTCACCTTTTTCACGCCACCAGGAGAGCCGTGGATCGTGCGCCAACCAAAAGAAAACGTTTGGGTGACGCTGGTGAAGTCGCTAAACCAACCTGACATTTGCCTCAACGCCTATGCCAGCGAAAACCCCATGTCGACGTGCCTGGTTGGGATTCCCTTGAGTGTCCCCGAGCTTCAGTCCATCTTCAGGGATGCTCACCCAGCCCCCTCCTGGGACCAATGGATGAGGACCGTCCCGCATGCAGACACCGAACACCAGGAATTGGAACTGCTGGGGTCGGCCCGACCATCCTTTTGCACTCAATTTTACACAGTTCATAATCGGCCTATCAAAGAGGCCGAAGTTGGGCCACCAAATTTCTATGTGACTCCAAATGACCAAAAATTATATACTTAAGAATTATGGTGTGGTTCTGTAAAAAGCAACTGGTCCCCATCCATTTTGAATCCCAAGCAACTCCCCGAGGGCATCTTTCTATTCTGTGGCGACCGGGCTTGGGCAGAAATCCCCTCTCGTCTCCAGGGAGGACCGTGTACCCTTGGCAGGCTTTCCTTGCTGACACCCGGAAAGACCCAGCTCCTCGACTGGAGGAACCACACACAATTAGCAAGACAAAAGAGAGCCACCCTCGAATTAGATCCAAATTGTGATAGTAGTGTGGTGTCTTGGTCTTTCTCAAAAAGGGTCGCCGCTTCGATATTTCTCCCCTGGGTGGCGGCAGCAAAGGCCCTTGGTGAGCTTACTCACCTTGAGTGTTGATTTGGGAAGAAAGCCAGTCTAACATCACGGGCACTCTCGGACCTCCTCGCAGACGAAGAAACCACCAGGCACGCCACCCTCCAAAATAGAGCAGCCATTTTGATTTCTTGCTGCTTGCGCACGGCCACGGATGCGAGGAGTTCAAAGGCATGCGCTGCTTTAACCTGTCCTCGCACGCCAAGACTATCCACCATACCATCCAAGAGCTGCAGGACCAGGTGAAGCAGCTGAAGGTAGAAACTAATGACGGGCTTGACAACATCTTTGGACGTTGGGGTATCTTCAGGTGGGGCCCGACCCTCTTACGGAATATGTTATGGATCCCGCTGGTTATTTTTCTTGTTTTGTGTCTTTTAAGTTGTTTTAAGTTCATTTTGTTTTCTTTAATTCGACATTCATTTTTTGATAATAAAGAAGGGGGAGATGTGGGGGCCGTTGTGGCAGCCCTTAAGGCCACCCCTCGGAAAGACTGTGTGTGGGACCGGCCCAAGAAGAAGTAGAGATTCCCCTGGGGCAGAACAAAAGATGGTTAGCCCCAAGAGAAGGTGTGATCTTTAGTGGGCTGTCTGCCCTCTCCCCATTTGTTTTTTGTTTTGTCAGTCACCTGTCTATCACCCTCAGTTTCTAGAATGTTCAGCTCAGTTCAGTGGTTGGTTAGTTTTCTCCCTTGTCCTTCTCTCAGCCCCCTCCCCAAAATACCCTCTGTTGGTCCCCCTTCCCCTTGTCCCTCCCTTGTCCCACCTTGGTGCCCTAATCCCATTGGTTGTTGTGATCACAATAAAGTCTGATGCGCGACTGGGCTCGGGGCTCTCAGCCACTGAGTTTTTCCGCCCTCAGAGCTCACGGAGCATGGATCCCCCGATACTTTGTTTCAGTGTCGTTTTTTCCATCTCGGGAGCCCGTCGCTTTGCTACAGTTTTGGCAGCCGCGGTAGTTTTTGCCTGCCTGCTTCAGAAAGCTGCAACCCGCGGCTTGGGGTCCCAGGATCCTGGCGAGCGTGGACCTGACCCCAGGGACACTCCCTCGTCACCGCTTGGGTTGCTGACTCTAACCCTGGCAGTCAGCCCTCGTCTTGGAATACCCGAGGGTCGCGGCAAAGATTTCTCCCTGGGGAGGCGGTATGAATTTTTGGCAGCACAAGCAATTCTGGTGGCCCTCTCAACGAGTTGCCCACCACTAAAATGTCAGTCTGAGTTTTAGTGGTTCCACGGAGGGAAACCTTGATTTGCTGGAATGTAGGTTTTGAAAAGTGGTGTGCAGTCGCACTCACCAATTCCAGACCCGTAGCCGGTTTGTCCATTGGTCCCTGCTGTCCCTGTTGTTCCGCAGATGACATGGCTGTTGGATCCGTGGCTGCAGCACTACATTTGTTGTCTGTGAGCAGTGCTGATCCGCGCTCCCTGTCCGTTTCCCTGCTGGTGTTGTTGTAAGCAGGGGCAGGGTGTTGTCCCGGGACCTGCAAGCAGCTTGGAAGGGTGGTTAGTTTTCTGGGCTTGGGACAGTTCTTTGCAAAATGGTGAGGGGAACCACAGTTAAAGCATTTGCGAGTGTCTCTGTTAGAGTCTGCTGTAACAGCAGCCCCTATGGTCTTCCTCTGCGGTCCTTTAAATAAAGGGCGCTGAGGGCGAGGGTCTGGTTGGTCAGGCGTCACCTCAGCACAAGCCTCAACCATCTGCTCAATGGTAGGCTTTGGATCAGGCAGCAAGGCTTTGAGGACCCTTTTACACTGCATTTGCATTTTCCTTAGCTAAGGATCTTAATAGTTTTTTGCATCTTCAGATCCACAACTTGTTTTCCCATTGCCTCCTTTAATCTATCTACAAAGTCCACAAATTCTCTTCAGGCCCCTGCCTGATTACTGCATAACCTTCTGAAGGGGCAGTGGGAGAGGGCAAGCAAAATAGAGCCTTTTTAGCCGCATTTTTAATATCATTCAAAACCTCAACTGGTATATTGGCCACCTGATCTTGCGGCTTCTCCATATCTCCCTCCCCGCAAAGATGATTCAAGGTGAGGAAGGCAGTTTGCTGATTATCTTTATAAGTTGTAGGGGTAGTGGACATAGAATTAAAACTACTAAAGCCCCCTGGCCGCTCCTGGTGGGTGAGCCCAGGCAACACCCCTGTCTCAGAGACTACAATGGTCTAAACCTTCGAGAAATCTCTCCCCCAAACTCCACCTAGTTAAATATTATTCGTTTATGATATTGTCACTCCAAGTTTATATCCTCCCCAAGTTCTGGAAAATTCATCGTTCTGTTATACGTGATTCGTTGTTACCCCCTGCTCCCGCCTGTACCCTGATCCTGTTGGATGTGACTCCCCTTCCCCGCCCCAACTTCGCCCACTTGCTGTTCTGTCATTGGTTAATCTTTGCGGTTAAAAGGGCATGTCTGAGCTGGCTCGAGGCTTCTTCTGCCCCAGGAGTCAGAGAATAAATAGCTCTGTTACCGGCAGTGGAGTCATTCCCTTTGTACCTCGCGGTCCCTCCGTGATTCCTAGGGATAACCCAGACGGCCCTCGACATCCTATCGCCCCGGCGGGATTTACTCCCTCACGTCTAACCACCGAAAGGTCTGGTTATTCGTGGTCAACCGGGAGAGGATAGGACAACCACCTGCAGAGAGTCTCTAGGCTTCCTGGACCGGAGAAGGAAGCCGTCCTCCGCCTGCCTGAACCCGAGGCAGCAGCGAGGACCCGAACGGCTTCGGACTGTATATTTTTTTTATTTTATTAATTGGCGCCCAATGCCGTGATTCCTCGAAATCACGAGGGACGGCTTGCCATCGAACGGCAAAGACGCACGTTGTGGGCCAACCCCTGCAAATCTGCCTCTTGTTTTAGAGGGGGGATTTGTTAGGGAGGGCGGCGACCCCTCGCTCCGGGAGTGAGGGAACTGCCCTGACCGCGAGAACCCTTCGTCTCCGTTTTTGGATTTATTTCGGTGTGAGGAAAATCGCAGCGCTGCGTCGAGGCTTCGTGCCTAAAGGAATCCGGTGGAGCGGTAAGCTCAAAACGTTTATATTTTTCTTTGAGGCGAAGGGAAAAAGAGTTTGAGAAGATGGGTATTCATCTCTCAAAAACGGACAGGGAACTTTCTCGTTTGTATTATACGGTTAAGATTAAGTTAGTAGAAGCGGGAGAAAATTTTGATAAGGTTTTGTTAAAAGACTTTATTAGGTGGGTGGTCAAATATGTTCCCTATTCTCATCCTTCTGTTATATTACGAGTTTCTTTTTGGGATTCTGTGGGACATCGTTTAACAGAATTTGCGGAATCGGGGGATGATTCAGTTAGGAAGTTTTTTCCGTTGCAGATTTTAGTTAACAAGGTTTGGGTTAGAAACAGGGGAAGTTCGATTGTTCGGGAACCTGGGACCCCTAACCCAAATGAGCCCTTAATCACCTTCGATCCTAACCCCTCTGTTCCTAATCCCTTTGTCCCTGGTGGGGAAGCGGCGGGGGTACCCCTCTATAGCCATCGGCTACAGGGAGAAATCCGGGGTGTTCGAGACCCCGACTCTCGCAGCTCCTCTACCAACCCCTTCGGCACCGGGACCGGCCATCCCGGGGCTGACCCTACCCCTACCCGCGTCCCTAATCCCGTCTCCCAAGTTGCGCCAGTGGCGCCTTCTGTACCCGGTTGTTCTCCCCCGAGTTATCATTGTTCTATAGGAATTCAAAGTGCGTCACCGCAAAATGGCCCTGAAATCATTAAAACTGCGCCACAGCAACACGGTGGCGGCGAATTTCGTGCTGCGCCACCACGAAATGGGGGCTCTGCCAGCTCGCCGCGATGCAGTCATCACTGTGTTGTGTGCGCATGCTCGGGCGCGAGGAGCCCTCCTCCCTTTACCCCACCCCCGATCCGTCGATCGATCCTGCGTCGGTCCCTCCCCTGGCGGCCGATGATGTCACCGCGACGGGTCCCCTCCCACCTTCCCAATCCCACCCCTCGGGTCCCTCCGCCCCTCCCGCCGCCGCGCGGTCCGCCCCTCCCGCCGCCGCGCGGTCTGCCCACCCCCCGCCTCCACCAATCCCGCCCATTCCTAGCCCCTCCCCTCCTCCGTTTTCCCACGGTCCAGATTCCGGTTCCCACGGACCTGGATTGGAAGGGGGGAGGCCGGCAGCGGCACCACTTGTGGCGCCGATCACATATAATAGGATGGGGGCCAATCCACGATGGGATCCACTTCCCCAGGGGACAATTAAAGATATCTGTAAGGCTGGCAAAGAATTTGGCCGTGATTCTGGATACTTTAAGGGATTGGTGAATGCGACCTTTGAATCCTCAGTTCTTGTTTCAAAAGATATTAAGGTGTTAATGGCAAGTTTGTTAACGGAAAGCCAATTTGGAATTTGGGAGCAGAAATGGAAAAGAGAAGTGCAAAAATTACGAGACATGTACAAAACTGACCCTAACAAAGCAAATCTAACTATGGACCATCTAGTGGGAGAGGGGAATTATGTGAAACCAATAGATCAAGCTACAAATGTTCCTGAAAATGTTCTAGTGGATGTTCAAAATATAGCAAAAAGAATTTTGTTCAGCATTCCAGTCGTGATGGGTCCTATTAAAAGTTATATAGAAATTAGGCAAGGGCCTGATGAGAACTTTGGCGTGTTTGTGGACCGCCTCAGAGAAGCCATGTCTAGGACCATCACAGATCCCAAAATGTTGAAAGAAATATTACTAGAATTAGTTCGCCAGAATGCTAATGAAGATTGTAAACGTGTCATTGATTCCTTACCAGTGGAACTCCCTCCCACCATAGATTTGATTACTGAGCGTTGTTCAGAAATCAGAGCGAAATTAGAACCTGATAATAGACGACGAAAAGATCTCTTTGCAGCTGCTGTAGGCACTCGTGATAAACTGATATGCTATAATTGTGGTAAATTAGGCCATTTTTCTCGAGAATGCAAGAACCCAAAAGCTAACAAGTCCATCCAACAAAGTAACGTTAATACTAAGCCTTCTCCGAGTGTTTCATTCCAGCAACAACCACAGAATGCCATGGTACCCCAGATGACACCGCAATGGGGACCTTATCCACCCATGTTTCCATGGTGGGGGCAGAAGTACCCAGCTCCAGCGCAGACGTCGGGAAACGGGAGTGGGAAGGCGGAGCAGTGCCGCGCTCCGGAACAAACAAATTAAAAGCTGGCGGAGAGAAGGACTTTGCGACGCACATAGACATTCCGGACTTGACAAGAAAATTCAGGTATGACATTGTTACAAGTTTTGCACTACACTTAACATCGAATGAATTCCAGCACATTGCTGTGTCCATTCAGAACGCTCCAGCACACCCAATGACTGTGTTGTTAATTGGAGACTCCAGTCGAGGTCGTCCAGGTATCTTTGTAGTGCCCAAGATAAAGACATTCCGTCCAAATAAGAACCTTAGTCTGAGCCTGTGCCCGAACACGACACCTTGGTTCCTGCCACAAGAACTTGGATAGGGCAGGCAATTGTTTTACCTGACAGCCTTCCTAAAGACAGGTCAACCCCGTTTGTCTGCTGGACTGAGGTTGTCGGATAGGACAAACCTATTGTCACTTGTAGATTGGACAACGGTCGTTCTACTACCATTTGCCATGGGATGCTAGACACAGGCGCGGATGTGACTGTTATATCGAAAGCAGACTGGCCATTGGCATGGGGGACCAAAGAAGCTCCATGAGGGCTGTACGGTGTGGGGGGTGAAGTAACTCCTCAAAGGAGCACTTCTGATATCTTGATTAAGGGCCCTGATGGACACATAGCATCTGTCCGTCCCTTCATTCTTCCCCTGGGCTTTAACTTGTCTGGGAGGGATGTCATGTCCCAGTGGGGGGGCGACCCTAGAGATCCCTCCTGCGACACCTCCGAGGGATTTCTTGGGGGGGCCACTGTAGCACGCACCACTCCAGCCATTAAGTGGTTGACCGACCAACCGGTCAGAGTGGAGCAGTGGTCCCTGCGTGGCGAGAAGCTGCGTGCCCTCCAAGATCTGGTAGACGACCAGCTGAGAAAAGGACATATCACCCCCTCAACAAGTCCCTGGAATTCCCCTATTTTTGTTATCAGAAAGCCAGGGACGGGGAAATGGAGACTCCTCCATGACCTTAGAGCTATCAATAAGGTCATGGAGGAGATGGGCCCCCTACAACCAGGTCTCCCATCCCCCGCAATGTTACTAAAGACTGGCCCATGGCCATCATTGACATTAAAGACTGCTTTTTTTCAATACCTTTACATCCCGAAGACGCGCCTCGCTTTGCTTTTTCTGTTCCATCAACGAACAGGGAGGCACCAATGAGGAGATACCACTGGCTCGTATTACCGCAGGGAATGAGAAATTCCCCTGTGATATGCCAGTGGTATGTCTCCGAGGTGCTTTCCCCTGTGCGCAAAGCATTTCCCAAGGCCAGAATTGTCCATTATATGGATGATGTCCTAGTTTGTGCCTCCGAGGAGAATTACATGGAACAGACTTTGACTCAGGTCATCCAAGCCATACAGTCAGTAGGCATGGAAATACAGCCCGATAAAATACAGAGGAACCAGCCGTGGAAGTATTTAGGAGTGAAGATAACGGACAAAATCATCGTGCCCCAACTCCTAAAGATAGAAGACCATCCCAAGACCCTACAACAGCTTCATCAATTGTGCGGCTCCGTGAACTGGATCCGGCCGTTGCTGGGACTCAAAACGACAGAGTTGGCGCCCCTCTTCACACTCCTAAGAGGTGGACGAGCATTAGACAGCCCTGTGACAATGACACCCGACGCAATCAAGGCCATCAAAAAGGTAATGCTGGCAATTCGTACACGACATGCTCACCGTACTAACCCGGTCCTCCCCTTCCGCTTCACCATATTGGGGAGGACCCCACAATACCATGGGTTAATCTTTCAGTGGGACGGAGGGGCCAAGGATTCGCTCCTGATCGTAGAGTGGATATTCTTGCCCCACACCCCGTCCAAAACAATATCGACGCCACAAGACCTAGTGGCTGGGCTCGTTACGCGAGCTCGGTCTCGGCTCCGCACCCTTGCGGGGCGCGATTTTGCGTACATAACAGTTCCCTGGAAGAATGAGCAATTTGAAGAAGTCTTTCAGGAGAGTGAACACCTCCAGCTAGCTCTGGAAAATTATTCAGGCCAAATTGGGTGTGAAAAGCTGAAGCATCACCTGTTCAGCTCTGAATTTCAATTGGCACCGAAATTTGTTCAAAGTAAGATACCAATAAAAAATGCTTTGACAATTTTTACCGATGGCTCTGGGTCGTCTCACAAGGCGGTTGTGACCTGGAGAGACCCAGAAACCCTCGTGTGGGATGAGGAAGTGCACACTGTGGAGGGTTCTCCACAGGTTGCAGAGTTGTCAGCGGTGGTCAGAGTATTTGAAAGGTTTCAGGACCGACCTATCAATTTAGTAACAGATTCAGCGTATGTGGCCGGAATAGTTTCCAGAGCAGAGCATTCTTTAATCAAAGAGGTTCCAAACAAAAAGTTATTTGGGTTGCTTGTGAGATTAGTCCAGCTCCTGTCCCACCGCAAGCACCAATTCTTTGTTATGCACGTAAGATCACACTCAGAGTTACCAGGTTTCATCGCCGAAGGAAATGCGCGAGCTGACGCCCTTGCGATGCCTGTATTGAAATGTAACACCCCGAACATCTTCGAGCAGGCACGCTTGAGCCACAGGTGTTTCCACCAGAACGCTCCGGCGCTCCGGAGAATGTTCAATCTCTCCATTGAGCAAGCCAGAGCCATAGTGGCCACATGTCCGAGCTGTCAAGAACACCAAATACCAGCTTTTAATCAGGGGGTCAATCCACGAGGACTTAATGCCAATGACATATGGCAAACTGATGTTACCCATTTTCCATCCTTTGGGAGTTTGAAGTACCTGCACGTGTCTGTAGACACCTTTTCGGGTGCAGTGTACGCCTCCGCGCAGACTGGTGAGAAAGCCCGAGATGTCAGGAAACATCTCACCCTGGCATTTTCTGTGCTGGGAGTGCCAAGGGAAATTAAAACTGACAATGGTCCTGCATATGTCTCTGCGTCCATCCAAGACTTTATGCAGGACTGGGGCGTCAAACATGTGACGGGCATTCTGCATTCTCCCACCGGGCAAGCCCTAGTGGAGAGAAAGCACCGAGACTTAAAAAGGATCCTCCTACAACAGCGGGGAGAGGCAGAGAGAAAGACGCCAATTGAGCGACTCTGCAAGGCTCTATTCACTTTAAACTTTCTAAATTGTTCTGAGGACGAGCCGACTCCCCCCGTATTCAGGCACTTTACGGGCTCAACGCGAGCAAAATTGGCTGAAAATCCGCCTGTGTTGTACAAGGACCCTGAAAGTCTACAAGTAAAGGGGCCAGTGCCACTAATCATCTGGGGGAGGGGATATGCTTGCGTCTCCACCCCAGGCGGACCGCGCTGGCTCCCGGCTAAGAACATCAAGCCTTACCGGAAAGAATGCCCTGTCCAATCAGAAAACACTGGAAAAGACAAACATACTGCGTGGAAACGCAGAAAGAAGAAAGCTACAACGAACGAACTACAATGACCAGACGAGACAGACTACAGACACCACGACGGACGACGGAACAGTATTTAATGGACAATAATGCAGAACGCATGTTTTATAAATTGTCGTTTCCCCATTTTCCATTCCCACTTTCCCTTACCCTTTTAGTCCCTCCCTTTCTACCTTCCTATACTTCCTTACCCACTCTACCCTTGAAAACCCCATCCTCCGTCTCCCCTCAAAATAAAGGAAAAGGGGGAGTTATGGGAGGAGTTCATAGAAAGGAGATGAGGGGAGGGAGAGAGTTATGGTGTGAAAAAAAATGAAAGAACGGGGAGAAACGGTGAGATGTATAATCATGTAACCTTTGTGATTTGTAGAGAAATCTTAAGAATGAAGAGAACCCAGAACAACATCCTGCCCAGTCAATCATTGTCCTTACGATGTTGGTGATCACCCTGCCATCCTTGAATACGTGGATTGTGCAACAACCCAAAGAGAACATCTGGGTGACACTCGCAAAAGCTCTCAAACAAGATAGCATGTGTTTAAGCATGCATTCGGCACATGACCCTATGTCGACATGCCTAGTAGGTATCCCCCTGCGAGAGGATGACCATTCCTTCGCAGGCAAGTGGCCCAATCCAGTTGAGACCTGGGACGCCTGGATGAAGACCCTCCCGCAAGCACCAGAGGAACCCCAAGAATTGGCATTATTGGGGTCCGCTAAGGCGACATTCTGTATCAAATTTGATTACCCCTATACAATGGAAGATATAAACCATTATACAATTCGGAAAATCCCCCACAAAGAGGTGTCTCCCATAAAAAGGTCAATCTATAGCTACAAGACTTGGTGCAATTACACCGCAAATACACGGTCTAAGTCCAGCGCTGTTCCCAAGGTTCTCCCTAGCGGTATGTTCCTAATCTGTGGAGACAGAGTTTGGGCCGGGATACCGTCCCGTCTTCTAGGTGGGCCATGCACGTTGAGCCAACTCACCCTCATGACCCCCAACAAAACACAGATTTTGGAATGGAGAAAATTTTATAATCAGACGCGTCCAAAAAGAGAATTGGTGAATTGGGATGAAAATTGTAATTCGGAAGTTACCCATTGGAGTTTTTCTAAGAGGGTGGCTGCCTCCATATTCGTGCCCTGGGTGGCAGCAGCAAAGGCGTTGGGGGAATTAACCCATCTAGAATGTTGGCTTGGGAAACAAACTAACTTAACGTCCCGTGCGCTGACCCAGTTACTAGAAGACGAAGACACTACTAGGCAAGCCACCCTGCAAAACAGGGCGGCAATCGACTTTTTACTCCTCGCACACGGGCACGGGTGCGAGGATTTCGAGGGGATGTGTTGTTTCAATCTATCATCAAATTCAAAAAGTATACATGCTACCATTCAAGAGTTGGACGGACGACTAAGGCAACTCAAGGTTGAGAGCAAAGACTGGTTGCAGCACATGTTTGATGGCATGGGACTTTCGTCGTGGGTAATAGGTTTGGTCAAATCATTGTTGTGGGTTCTTGTCATCGTTGTTATAGTCTTGTTACTGTTTGCATGTTTAAAAAATGTTCTTCTAAATTTAGTTAAAAACACCTCCCTAAATAAAAGAAAAGGGGGAGATGTAGGGGTAGTGGACATAGAATTAAAACTACTAAAGCCCCCTGGCCGCTCCTGGTGGGTGAGCCCAGGCAACACCCCTGTCTCAGAGACTACAATGGTCTAAACCTTCGAGAAATCTCTCCCCCAAACTCCACCTAGTTAAATATTATTCGTTTATGATATTGTCACTCCAAGTTTATATCCTCCCCAAGTTCTGGAAAATTCATCGTTCTGTTATACGTGATTCGTTGTTACCCCCTGCTCCCGCCTGTACCCTGATCCTGTTGGATGTGACTCCCCTTCCCCGCCCCAACTTCGCCCACTTGCTGTTCTGTCATTGGTTAATCTTTGCGGTTAAAAGGGCATGTCTGAGCTGGCTCGAGGCTTCTTCTGCCCCAGGAGTCAGAGAATAAATAGCTCTGTTACCGGCAGTGGAGTCGTTCCCTTTGTACCTCGCGGTCCCTCCGTGATTCCTAGGGATAACCCAGATGGCCCTTGATGTCCTATCGCCCCGGCGGGATTTACTCCCTCACGTCTAACCACCGAAAGGTCTGGTTATTCGTGGTCAACCGGGAGAGGATAGGACAACCACCTGCAGAGAGTCTCTAGGCTTCCTGGACCGGAGAAGGAAGCCGTCCTCCGCCTGCCTGAACCCGAGGCAGCAGCAAGGACCCGAACGGCTTCGGACGATATATATTTTTTTATTTTATTACCTACCCTGTAACTGCCGAGTTGTGGGGTCTTTTCCGTGCCTCATACCTTACAAACTTGCCTTGCACTGACGGGTTGACATTTTTAAAATCCATCCTTCCCCAGGGCAACATATGTCTCTGACTTGCATTTTCAGGATTATTCTAAAGCACATTAAACCAAAAGGGTTTATTACTGAACAACAGAAAAGCAAATGTTTTCCAGTCATATGTGTACATATGTGTGTAAATCTCTATGCCGGTGCATACATGTGGAGGGCAACATATTTAGCAGTAGTAGCAATGTTTTCTTTCTTTTCTTTTTATTAAAAAAAAAACCACCCACAAAATCTTGCCTGATTCATAGCTAGACATGGTCTAAATTTATGTCCAGACATTATGGCTGGAATTTTTTAACTTGGAAGTCCAGGGCTGAGCATCTAAATATAACTAACAGTGTTAATTCCTTTATACTTCCAAATATAAATTTAGATTTAAACAGTTGGCTTCGTTACTATCTCAATTTTTTCACTTTTTATTTAGAATTACACTCTTGCATAGGTATATCTGCTATCACGTTCCTTACATGTGTTACTCAGCTATCCTTCAAGTGTATATGTAAATGATTTTACTTCTCACCAAGAATTCCTTAGAACATGACTTGATGATCTCCTCTCAGAAGACTTCTGGGAAGCTGGAGAACAGCATGCATGCCTCATAGTATCTTATATCTCCAAAGGTAAGCAGGTAATTTGGTTTTACAAGACCCATCCAGGATTGGCAGCTATTAGTGTTAAAAGCACTGGTAGAGCATGTACATGGGACAGTACATTTTCAAATTTTTCATGTATGTTGAATTTAGAAAGTATTTGAGTACATGAATAAATAAAAAGCTGTGCACAAAATGTGCATTAGGTATATATAATGCGTCTGATTTTCTTTCAGGAACACTTATTTGCTTCTCTGCTGTTTTCAGTTGTTGTAGAGCTAGCTTTCTTCTCAGTGGCTGGTATGGGGCTGTGTTTGGGTTTGTGCTGAACACAGAGTTGATAATACAGAGATATTTTTGTTATTGCTGAGCAGGGCTTACACAGAGTCAAGGCCTTTGCTGCTCCTTGTATGGCCACGCTGTGGAGGGGGCTGGGGGTGCATGGGGGGTTGGGAGGAGACACAGCTGGGACAGGTGACCCCAACTGACCAAAGGGATATTCCAGACCATATGACATCATGGTCAGTATATAAAGTGGGGGGAAGAAGGAGGAAGGGGGAGACGTTTGGAGTGATGACATTTGTCTTCCCAAGTAACTGTTACTCATGATGGAGCCCTGCTCTCCTGGGATGGCTGAACACATGCCTGCCCATGCAAAGCACCAAATTAATTTCTTGGTTTTCTTTGCTTGCATGCAGAGCTTTTGCTTTCCCTATTAAACTGTTTTTATTTCAACCCATGAGTTTTCTCACTTTCATTCTTCCAATTCTGTCCTGTGAGAAGCTGTTGTGGTTTAACCCCAGGCAACAATTAAATACCACATCGATGTTTCCTCTGCCTCCCCCCCCCCCCATTAGATGGAGAGGTCAGTTTTTAAGAACCACCTTTGAAAAGCACAGAAGCAGGCATTCCCATTATGTTGAAAGTCAAGCGAGTGGGGCAGACCAGTTTGGCTGAATCATTGAATAGTATGGGTTGAAAGGGAGCTTTAAAGATCATCTAGGCCAACCTCCCTGCAATGAGCAGAGACAACTTCAACTAGATCAGCATGCTTAGAGCCCTGTCCAACCGGACCATGAGTATTTCTAGGAATGGGGCATCTACTGCTTCTCTGGGCAACCTATGCCAGTGTTTCACCATCCAAATCAGAAAACATTTCTTTCTTATGGCTAGTCTGAATCTACCCTCTTGTAGTTTGAAAACATTACTCCTTGTCCTACCTCTACAGGCCCTATTAAAAACTCTGCCCCCATCTTTCTTATAAGCCCCCTTTAAGTCTAGAAAGTTCGCAATAAGGTATTCCTGGAGCCTTGTCTTCTTCAGGCTAAACAGCTATAACCTTCTTGGCCTTTCTTCATAGGAGAGGTGTTCCAGCTCTCTGATCATTTTTGTATCCCTCCTCTGGACTCATCTCAACAGGATCACGACTTCTTTGTACTAAGGACTCCAGCGCTGGATACAGGAGTCCAGGTGGGGTTTCACAAGAGCAGAGTAGAGGGTCAGAATCACCTCCCTCAACCTGCTGGCCACGCTGCTTTTATGCAGCCCAGGATATGGTTGGCTTTCTGGGCTGCAAGCATTCACTGATGGTGTTGAGAGATATAGTTGTTTAGCTTAATAAGTTTTAAATAAGCATAAGTGTAACAATTGAAGACACAGAACCTGTTAGGGGTTAACAGAATCGCTTTATTAAGCACGCACCAGTATTTATACGTTTTTTTGGTGTACAGGTTTAGGATCAAACTATGCAGCCAATGATTAGGAGAGTAACCAATCATGCAAATAAATGGCAGAGCAGATGTTTCTTGCTCTTTTATCTTGGACACTCTCACACATGCCATACAGCCTTCAGGGCCCAGTGCTCTGGGCCGCCAACCAAAGCACTCTCACATAGGTATGGCTGGAGATGATCCTCTGGTATACACTTTCCCATGGGAAAAGGGTTGCTTGTTAAGGTTGACCGGGAGCTGCCGCTTCTCCAAAGTCACCTAGAGTTATAATACTGTGTGATTTATTCTGTTATTTGCTTAGCTTTACTTGCTTAGCATGAATAGCTGAATTTGCTAAAGCCTTAGGCCACAAGCTGTGAATTTTCACCTAGATATGTTTTTTACTGGGATACAGTTAATTTTCTTCTTAGTAGCTTCTACAGTGCTGTGACTTGAGTTTAGTATGAGAATAATGTTCACAACACACTGATATTTTGGTTGCTGCTAAATTGTGCTTACTCTAAATCAAAAACCTTTTAGTTTCCCATGCTCTGGCAACTGAGCTAATGCCCAAGAAGTACAAAACTGAAGATAAGGAGGCTACAGTTTTCAGCAGAATCTGCAAATCAACAAGACAAGAACAGATAACAGCCTGCCTACATGGACACAGAAAGAAACCAATAAGGTGTTAGAAGACCTGTCTTGGTTTGAAAGACAGGTGTTTGCCAAGGAAGGCAGGAACCTTCCTTGGAATGGGAAACATGACCCCCCCCTTCCCTCCAAATTATTATAACTCCGAAATTAAGGAGCTTTCAGACAAAGATATGGGAGTAGGAATAGCAGCTCTTTACTAATATATATATGTATAACAAGGCAAACAACCATAATGGCAGCAATGACAAACAAAACCAGAAACCCAATAACAGCCTCCTCTTGACTGTCGAGCACTTTCCCCTTTGGTGTAGTTATGACCACAGCTGGCAGAGGGCACATGATTTCCCTGCAGCTGCAGGGGGGGCTGTGGCGCGACCTCAGCCACCTCTCTGCGTGTGGGTAATGGTGGGCGTGCCGGCAGAAGAGATAGAAAAGGGGCCTCCTTTACAAACCTGCGGGGGCAGTTGGTCCCGCTGCCCCTCCGGATGGCAAAATGGACTGTAACAGGAACCCCGGAGCAGTGGCTGGAATGGCAGAGGCAGGCACACCTGGGGTAGCAAATAAGATGTAGCAAAAACTCTGCAGCTGCAGCAGGAGCCGCAGGGTGTTCCGGCAGGCACAGGGTTACAGTGTAGCGAAAAACCTGGAGCAGTGGCAGAGAAACAGTGGGGCTGGGCAGCGGCAGCTGGGCTCCCAAACGCAGCCGGGAGACGTTCCCTTGGAGGGGCGAGGGTCTGGGTTTTCCCCTGGGGCACCTGAGTAGATGATGAGGGTCCTTTCCAGTGAGGTAGGGTGTTAATAAGGTCCCAGTCCAACGGCTGCTCTTGTGAGCAGAGCCTCACTCACAGTAGAAGACTGTAGGAGATGGGACTGCAGTGGTGGTGAATTCTTCCCACAGAGACCACACCCTGTGTCCCCTTCGATCCTGAGAGACGAAAATCTCACAGTACCTCTGCTCTTCCAAAAGAAAGCGCATCAGCTAGGACAGTGCAGCTGCACCCTTCCCCCCACTTTGGCCATTTCTTTTGTCGTTTAAGTACCGGTCGTTATTGTCTCTTAGCAACAAATGGGACAAAATTCCATGAGAGAAAGAAAGAAAAAAAAAAAAAAAAAAAAATCCTAACCTCCAACAAGACCCCAGACCAAAAATTACCAGTGGACCAAGAGGCAGGTGAAAGGCATGTGAAGAGTATACGAAAAACCGATGTGTAGACTGTAAGAGTATGAAAGGCCGGGGATTTCTTTGTTCTGGGTCCCTTTCTGAAGGCACCCAACTGAAGGCACCCAACTGGAGCTGACCTGCTGATGTACCACTCTATTAAATCATTTTTATAAATCCAGTGCCTGAGAGTCTGCTATGAGAGCTCTAGGGTCAAGCCTGAAGAAGGAAGTGTGCCAGAGAGTAACTGTGTGTGTGAGCGAGGAGTTGAAAGGGGCACTTGTAAGCTCACTGGAGCCACCCGCTGCAAAAGGACTCCTGTCCTAGCAGTTAAAATCTCGGATGGTGAGTGCACGACTCTCTGAATGGTGTGAGAATTCTTGGGCAGTGGCTTCTCCTATAACAGTCGACTCAAATCCAGGTTTTCATCCAGCAGCACCCCCAAGATTTTCTCAGCAGGGATGCTCTCGATCTGTTCATCCTCCAGCCTGAATTGATACCGAGGGTTGCCCCAATCCAGATGCAGCACCAGCACTTGGTCTTGTCAAATCTCATGAGATTCCCATGGGTCCACTTCTTGAGCTTGTCCAGGTCCCTGTGATGCCTGATCGAATGGGATCCTATTAAAATACCGAGGTAAACAACCCCCAACCCTCTAACCATGTCTGAGCTTTTATTTCCTAAGACCAGGAAAAAGGTATCACCTGTAGATGGCCCTGTTCTTCAGGTGTGTCCACCTGCACCACTCAGCTTGGTGTCATCTGCAAATTTTCTGAGGGTGCACTTGATCCCTCTATGTTGTTGATGAAGATATTAAACAGTACTGGTCCCAATACAGATCCCAGAGGGACACGGCTTGTCACTGATGTCCATCCAGACCACTGAGACCTTGACCACTACCCTCTGGATGTGACCATCCACCCAAATCCTTATCCATCGAACAGTCCACTCATCAAATCCATAGCTCTCCAATTTAGAGATAAGGATGATAGGAAAAATGGGTGTTAATGTCTTCACATATGACTAGATCTGAAAGAACCAATCAGGCTCTGGAAGAATGGGTGTGGGGGTCTTTATGAACATCAAGCCATGCAAGTTTTTTGCAGAACTCAGCAGAATCTGAACTTCTGAACTTGAAAGAAAAATTCACAGGCCTAATAGGATTATGAATATTAACTTCTCTGCCCAGAGTGGTCTTAAAGCTGAATTTAATGGTCATGATGAGGAGGTGATACGTGTTAAAGAGGGAATATGGAGTAGGTGGTTTGGGAAGGCTGTACCTTCCTAGTACCTCAGCTAATGGGGAAAGGAGGAGGGCAATGTGCCGTCAGGAGTTTAGTATAAAAGAAGGTTGTATCCTCCAAAAAATCAAGAGAGACCCCACAGGGGTATGGCCCAGTGGACTCTTTCCCTTTTTTTTGAATAAAGTTCATTCTTGCAGGACTCCTCCTTCTCCTTTGTGAACATTGGCCTTTCACTGTGATTTTCTGCACAAGGATGTTGTGGGGGAGGCCACTGTATTACAGAAGCTCAGATAAATTGTCTGTACTTCTTGCCTTGCCCACTGATGGAGTCATTCCATGACAGAAGTCCACTGGGTTGATCAGGCAGGACTTGCCCTTGGTGAAGCCATACTGGCTGTCCTGAATCACCTCCCTGTCCTCCATGTGCCTCAGCAGAGCTTCTAGGAGGATCTATTCCATGATCTTCCCTGGCACAGAGGTGAGGCTGACAGGTTGGTAGTTCCCAGGGTCCTCCTTTCTACCCTTTTTAAAGATGGGTACAATGTTTCCTCTTTTCCAGTCACCAGGGACTTCACTTGACTTCCAGGACTTTTCAAATTATTATGGAAAGCAACCTGGCAACTTCATCAGCCAATTTCCTCAGGACTCTGGGATGCATCTCATTGGGTCCCATAGACGTATCTATGTTCAGGTCCTTCAGGTGGTCATGAATCTGATCTTGTCTTATAGTGGGAGGGACTTTGCTCCCCCAGTTCCTACCTTGTGGTTCATCCCCTCAAGAGGTGGCGGAAGAGAGTTTGCCAGTGAAGACCGAGGCAAAAAATGTTGAATACTGTGTTGGGTTTGAGTGGCCAGGTTTTGGTAGCAGGGGGGCTACAGGAGTGGCTTCTCTAAGAAGCTACTAGAAGCTTCCCTCATGTCTGGCAGAGACATTGCCAACCATCTCCAGGATGGACCCACAACTGGCCCAAGGCAGCGGCCCCCCGTGAGGCTGCAGGACGCCCTGGCCCCGTGAGGCTGCGGGACACTTTGGCTACCTGTGGTGCTGCCGGCTGTGCCCGCCACGGGGGAAGGGGGGGGGGGGGGGGGGTGGCAGGGGAGAGCCACGTTTGGGTTTGGACCCTGCGGCAGGACAGGGACCGGCTCTGGTATACGGTGCGTGATAAAGAGAGTGAGCTCAAGGAGGAAGGAATATCTGGGAAATGCAGATTATACGTAGAAAGATTAGGATTTTATTTTAAAGATTTTTTGTTCACTAGGAAAACAAATGATTTTGAGCTGTGGGAAAACTGTCAAAAAGATCTTTGATTGTTAAAGGAGTTGTGAAAATTGTGGTTTCTTCTGTAGGCTTAGAAGTCTGAGCGCTTCTTTCTCTGAGGGAATTGTAGAAAATGTGGTAAATGAATTTGGGGATTTAATTCCTCTGTCTACATGGGGTTTTGTGCGGAGTCGAAAAGCTCTGTTTGGAGGGGACTCACACCCCTGTGCTTTTTGTGTGTTTTGTTGTGAAAAGCCAGAGTTGGCAGGTTTCAGTCCTGAAGCCAATTCTGCAACTCCTGTCTTGTGGGGAACCCCCTCACCAGTCTCTGTCTTTTTGTGGAGAATTATAATTGGCAGGTTCTAATCCTGGAACCAATTCTGCTGCTGCTACTGCCTTGTGGGGATGGTGCTCTCCCTATGCAAGCCTAGGTATTTATCATGCAGCTTCCTCCGTGGGGGCAATAAGCAAACTTTACGGGAAAATATTTTGTTATCCTTCCTTGGTTAATTTGTTAGTCACGTCCCGACCCCTAGGGTGGACTTGATGCAAAAAATTGGGGTAGGGAGCAATTGGGTACTAAAAAAAAGTGATTGGTTATTAAGAAAGGCTTTAGACAGTGGCATTGCATGCTGCCGAACTTCATCATGTCCAAAAGGAAAATCACTGGAACAAAAGGAGCAAACTGTCAAGGAAAACTGCTTCAAGATGAAAAGGAGACACCTGCTTCACAGACTGCAACTCTTGCAAAACTTTTTAAAAGCAGTTCACTCCCTCTGCTGAACAGTCAGTTGGAGGAAACCCCACTTAAAACTTGTAGGAAATAGCAAGGGTGGTGCAGCAAGCACTTCACAGAATAAAAGCTAAAATTCCACATGAATAAGGTAATGCAATTATCTGTTTCACTCATGTATATTTTGCCAGGGAGTTTGTTTCTTTTCTAGGAATGTCAAACATCCATGCATCAAAGATAAGGATAACTGAGAGCAGAGAAACTGCAAGCAGCAAAATCACACCTAAATGTGATAACCATTTCTTCACATGAAATCTGTCACTTTGTGTTAGCCACAAGAAGTTTTTACTTTTTAATAATCAGTCTGGCAGGCCAAATTTTCACTTTTCTTTTATAGGAACCTACCCACACATGAGATGGAGCTTCGTGAAAACCAATGAAATTTAAAGTGCTTGCATTGTCAGTTTGTTGTGAAAGGAATGAAGAAACTTGTCTTCACAAATAGTGTCTGATAGATAAGACTGGCACCCAGAGATAAAAGAAACAATGGAAAGAATTCCATTGATTAATGAATGGAACCAGATTTACATTTACAAACAAACCACAGGACTACTGATAAATAAAACTGAATATTGCAATATGAAAGGAACCATGAGAAGGACCATAACATTCCATAAGGGAAAGACAAAAAGGGGGGATTATACATTGGGAAAGGGGGAGGTCTTAGGCATTCCAGGAAGTCTGTACCTCTCAAATACCTCAGCCAATGAGGAAAGAGAGAAGGGCCCACGGTCGGGGAATTAGGATAAAAAGGAGGCTGCATCCTCCACAATTTGAGAGACCCCATGGGGAATGCCCCATGACCTCTCCCTTTATTCTAGTAAAGTCACAGGACTCCTCTGTCTCCTTTTTGGACACAAACCTCTGTTGTTCATGGATTATTTTCCTCACAGTTGGAAAACATACCAGTTTAAAAATATTTTAATATAACTTTAGTCAGGTTTGTCCACCTTTGCCTTGGGGGAAGTGAACTGAAGCTTTTTTCTAGGACATTGTGTGTCTAGGGAAGGCCTGATGAACTTAACATCTCAACAGACTGGGAGTAGCACAGAAGATACACAAGAGATAACAGCTACCAATGTCATTGACAGACCATCAACTCCAAGCAACACCCCTGGCTAGCTGAAGACGCCTGGTCTGGAAAGAGAGGAATAAGAAAAGAGATTTAATTAGCATTGGAAGTGAGGGAATTGAGATCCAATGAGAAACTGAATTCTGGGGGTTGCTCAACTCCAGACCAATGAACACTGACCCATTCGTTTCTATGAGTTTTGACTGTGTTAAAAATAAAGGGGGAAATTCGTGCCCGAAAATGTAATATCAAAATGTAATAAATAAAAGGGGTTTTTTAGTTGTAACCAGCTTTAGAACAAGCAGAGCTCCCCCAAGAAAAGAGTTGTGGCCTCGCCCGGGAACTGATTTACATCCCAAAAACAGTGCTACAGAAGATGACGACACATCGAGAAAACATTAAGCTGGCTCCAAATGTCTACATTTTTAAAAGAGGAATTTCCTGGCAAAGCTGATGACAAAACTGATCAACCATCTCCGGAAGATCTCCTCCCAGTCCAGGTGCTAACGACCAGATCGGACTGAGATAAGGGCCATCATGACCCATCAGATAACACCTCCAGATGGTGAAAAATCAATCAAGCACAGGATGCGTTTTTGCCCACCTCAGATTCATGAATAGCAGGCTTCATGAATATGCTGAGTGACAGAAATAATGCCTAAAATCCGGACTTCTCGGCCAGAACTGTATATAAACCAACCGATGGAAACAGTCGGGGTGAACAGAGGGAGGTCTGATGCGATAGAGGTCAGATCTGTGTTCACCCAGTTCCAATCCCGGGCTTGGCACTGTCTCTTTTTTTCGATTGCAGCATTGCGTGTTCGAACTCTCGGACACTAAATAAATTTTATATTTGTTTTACTATAAATTGGGCGTATTTATTTATAACAACTGTATAAAATATCTGAGAAATCTTGTAAATGTATCATGGAACGATCCCCTCTGCACACCTGGGCTATGTGTGGATGAGATGATTTCTGTGGTACATCCTGGCCAGAACAACATCCTGGCCAGAATAAAGTAATGCCTTGATTCTCTGACATTAAAAATGTTACACAGTTTTTGTTTTGCCTGCAGTTTCGGTGACAAGTTTGTAATGTTTGCGATTTGTTTGTGTTTTCATTGCAAGTGACTTGGTGGGAAATCAAATATTAGTTAAAGCATTCTGCATACCCTTGAGTTTGATTTTGTCTAACTTGTTTTGTCTTTTTACTGAAAAATAGTGTGGCTAAAGGTCTTAGAGATATATAATTTGTGTCAACCAATTTTATCCTGAGAGATGGTTTAAGAATTTATATAAATTTGAAATCATACAAATATGTACTAATCTTCCCAGTTCTGCCTTGGAAGGCTTCAAAATTACTATAATTTGGCTAAGTTTTTTCACATTTACTAATTAGTGAATTAAAGAATCTTAACAAAACCCAAACAAGTGCTACATGAGAAATGGTTGAATCCGCCTTCCTAAACCAGGAGGGGTAGCCATGAACTGCAGATAGGACATGAATAAAATACAGAAAAGCCTTCTACCAACTCTCAAACCTCAAGTAAAGTTGGTGAATATTTACAGATTCCAAGTATGCATACGGGGTGATAGATGCATTTGGGAGACTATGGGAAGAAAGAGGTTTATTAACCTGCAGGGGAAAAACATCAGCTCATGAGAGCTCAATTACTTGCTTGTTGGAGGTGGTGGATTAACCAAAAGAGGTAGAAATAAAAGCTGTTAAGGGACATCAGGCAAGATACTCAGAAGAGACAATAAGTAATCAACTGGCCAATGGAGATGTTCAGAAAGCAGCACTTTTGCCAGAGGTCTCTGGAATCTGCCCTTTGCTCCCTGTGGCTCTGCATTGCCAGAGGGAAGGGGGAAGTGGTGGTGCTGGATACTGTCCTTTCCACCAGGGGAGTTGGAGAAAATTAAAGGTGGTGGGGCAGAGGGAGAAGGGGAAAATTGATTTACAAAAGTCAGTAAACAGTGGATGCCAGGAGCTTTGAGCCTGCAAATACTGAGATAGCTCCATGGGGAGAGTTGTTGGGACTCTCGACGATTTGCAGAGACATTTTTCAAGATGTACTGCCCTGAGGTATTTTTGGATTTTTTTGTTGTTGTTTTAGCAAAATGAGCTTTTGAGGTGTGCCTGGCTAAAGTTAATAGACTGCAAAGGAGGTTTCAAGACAGGGAAATGACCTTGGACTATACATCTTTTCCAGGGATGTCAGGTGTATTTTGCTGAGATGCCCTGGGCAAGAGGGCTTAGGTATCCTCTGGTAGAGGTATGTCTCCTGCAGGGTGGCCAGAGGAGTTTCTAGTGGCTTCAGCTACTATTTGATCAGTTAAAAAATGGAGGTGTGAATGCAGTGAACTTGGATGGGGGAACTAATTTTACAGGGGGATCCTTCATGGGATTCTGAATGCTTTGAGAATTCAGTGGGACCTCCATACCCCCTGGCACCCTGAGAATTCAGGTCAAGTAGAAAGGATGAATGGTGAAATAAAGGAACACCTTTTGAAGCTAGTGATGAAAATTAAGATGCCACTGCTTTTGCCAATGGTTTTTGCAAAAGAAAGGGCCAGACCCAGGAAATATATTCTTTTTTCTCCCTTTGAATTGTTTGGAATTCCTTACCCTTGTAATTCTCAGCCTAGTGGGGGGGGGAGGGGAATGGGGTGGAAATAAGTGATGTATATTTAAAACAATGTGTGGCCAGGAGACTGTGTCTTGTGAAATCTCTTTGACAGCAAGTTCAGCTGGCACAGACCCTGCCTTGGACTTTGCTGTTCATAACTTCGAACCAGGAGATTGGGTCCTGCTTAAGAAGTGGAAAGAAGCACCACTGGTGGCAAAGTAGCATGGACCTTTCCAAGTGTCCCTGAGCACAGAAACAGCCATCAAGACAGCTGAACACAGGCGAACCCATCACACTCGGCTCAAGGTCTCTGAAGCCCCAGAGATTTGGACATCTCAGCTGGAGGAGAAGGACAGGAGGCCACAACTGACCCTCCGCAGGAGTGGACCAGAGCAGCAGCCAGTGTGTCAACATCAGGGGGTGCCCTGTGTGCCTACCCAGAGACTGTCTGCTGAAATAGTCTGTATGGGCATCCATCCTTTTGGCTCTCCAGTCATTGAGGGGGCCAATCCTTGCTGTCATTGTTTTCTTTATGTTAAGCTGTTTCTGTGCCTTCACTTGCCACAGGTGGTATGGAAGAAAATTTGAAAATTAGATTGAGATTAAATTATACCTGTAGAATATTTTTCTTAATAATCTTACCTTTATATTGTTGTCGCGTCGCCGCTGGTTCAGGCCAGGCAGCTGCCCACCAGGGTTTTGAGCAGCAGCCCTGCAGCGGCTACAACCGAGTGTCCCTGGCTCAGGCGGGCTCAGGTTCACTGGCGTCGGGAGTTCAGTTTCCCTTGTCGCGGGCTGTATCTGCCCTATAGGTAGACACTGTATCTGGATCACTGGAAAGGCTGGGGAGGGATCTCTCGCCGCAGAGTAAAAGATACACTGTATCGAGGAGATGACAGCTCTCTGGGCATCTGAGTCCGAGAGACCAAGAGCTCAGCCTGCACCAGACTTTTATTATGAGGGTGACAACCAATTAGGTCCAAGCCCAGGGGAGAAACCAGGGAGGGACAAGGGGACAAGGGCCAACGGGGGATAGAGAGGGGAGGAGAGGGGATAACAGGTATAACCATAATACAATCAGCAACCGTACTTAACAGAACTTTCTGGAACTCGGGGAAGATTGACAATTGATGGATGGGTGGTCAGTCCAATGGTCAAGGGGACGTCCAGCCCCTAAGAAGCTCAGCCCCATTCAGGGACACGCCACTATGAAACTCCACCCCGGGGGTGATCTCAATCCTTAGATTCTTTGTTCCATGGCTTCTTAATGGGGAAGGTACTCTTCGCAGCCCCGACCACCATCACATATTGTCAGTTAGGTTTAGGCCAGAGGTAGGAAAATGATTTTTTTAGTCCTAAGAGAAGAAGTAGCAAAAACCTTTAACCTTAGTAATTGTTGGGTCTGTGGGGGACCAGGATGATCTGAAGACTGGCCACGGGTGGCCAGTCCAGTCGAACCTAAATGGTGGGTCAGCACCCTGAGTGAGGTCCATAATAAAATGGGATTTTGGGGTGATGAAAGAAGTCCATAGCTACTTCATTCTTCTGAAAGAGGCATGTATTGTCTAATACGTGGGAAAAAGTGTTTGTGACTGGACTTTATCTTTGGGTTTATCTATTAGCAGAAGAAAGAAGAGTGTGTGGAAAATTAAATTACTCTAACTGCTCTTTGCAAAGAGATGACAATGGAAAAGTGGTGGAACGAATAACAAAGGGAATAAGAAAGTTAGCTCATGTACTGGTCCAAACATGGAAAGGATGTGAATGGGACATGTTTTCATGGTTATCTGATGGACTATGGGTTAAACAAATGCTTTTTTCCCCTCTTATGTGCTGTAGTATCCCTAGTCTTTTTACCATACATGATCCCTTGCTTAGTGCAACTTATTCAACATGCGATCAAAGGGATGCAGGTAGTAGCCATGACCACTGATGCAGAATTGGCTACAAAAGAACAGAAAATGATGCCACTGCAAATAATGGCAAAACCAAAAAGGACCCAGGAACAGAAAATTAAGTCAATGATAACTAAAGTTTGTAAAGACAATTATTGAGAAAATAAAAGAGGAGGGACTGAAAGGAATGAGGGAGATTTGTCTTTACAAACAAACTGTGGGTCTCCTGGAAGATAAAACTAGCACTGAGAGATAAAAGAAACAATGGGAAGGATTCCACTGATTGATGAATGGAATGAGGGAGATTTGTCTTTACAAACAAACTGTAGGTCTGCTGATAAATAAAATTGAATACTGAGAGATTAAAGAAACAGTGGGAAGAACCATAAATTCCATAAGGAATTCTACCGAGTGACACAAAGAAAGGACAAAGGGGGGGATTATACATTAGAAGGGGTGACTTAGGTATTAGGCGTTTCGGGAAGTCTGTACCTCTCAAGTACCTCAGCCAATGGGGAAAGAGAGAGGGAAATGTGGTCGGGAAATTAGGATAAAAAGGAGGCTGTGTCCACTAAAAAATTTGAGAGACCATGGAGAATGCCCCATGACCTCTCCCTTTATTTGAATAAAGTTACAGGACTCCTCTGTCTCCATTTTGGACAGCTCTGGTGTTTGTGGATTAATTTTCCTCACAATACTGTCTTGACTCTGCATTAAACAGATTCATTTTGCTCTCTGTTTGTGAGTCTCACATTCATACGCCGCAAATGGCCCCCGGTTATACCAGGACTTCATTGCTACTGATGTGATCCAGCCCGGTGGCGTACCCTGACCGAATTATGCATGTGTGTGTGTGTTAAGGTGATCACAAAGGAGCTCCTTTCATCGCTGGCTATAGAACTGGTTAGCCTTTGTGAACGGTTGGGCAGCATTTTTATAATGGGGCAAGGCACAACAAAATCCCAAAAACTGCATAAAGATTGTTATGCATCACCAGGGAACAGGGATGTAAACTCCAATCTGAAAACCTCATCCAATTACTTATATTGCATCCAATTACTTATATTGATGCCAAGATGATTTTTATTTTTTTCTTTTATTTACCTTTTACGCAGTTCTATGTATCCACAAGTATTAGCATGCATACTTGTAATTCTTTAAGTCTGATAACTCAGCATAGTTTCAATGTCCTTTAGGGCCAGAAGACTAAACACCCCAGAAGTGCATAGGCAGGAGACCAAATATTCTCCTATTTTGAGAAGCCAAGGTCCCCTAGTAGAACATATTCTATAAACTAGAGGTTAGCCCACCCCAGCCCCCTTATTGGGCCCACTTGTTAGATATGCTAATGTGTAACGTCTTTGATTGTATACGTGATTGGGAGTGCCCAGGGCATTGTGACACGTTCCACCTTGGCAAAGTATGCATCAAATGGGATCCTATTAAAACACTGAGGTAAACCACCCCCAACCCTCTAACCGTGTCCTGCTTCATTTCCTAAGACAGAAAAAGGCATCAATATGGGCCAAACAATTTTTCCCTGGTACCCATCAGATGGGTCCTATGATCTTTACTCACTGGCAAAAGGTTGGTGAATATTTACAAACCACAAATTTCTCATCATGATGTCCACATTGATGATATTACTGTGTTGTAGTATACTTGATTTGCAACAATTGTAGGAAGCAGATCACTCCTTGCGATGCTCTGCCTGCATCGCTGTCAGATTCTGTTTTTTTTTTTTAATGAAACATCACCTGAGATAATGATCTAGAGAAAAGGATCATTGATCCTGGTCTATTGATTCTGGACAAGAACCACATCAATATCCTCCTTTAGCCCAGTACATGCTATGGCTTCCTAGCCGGAAAAGAAATACTACAAACAGCACAAAAAGGCTGCACAAATATTTCACAAATTCGACCACCATTTATACCTCGTCCTATTCCTCTAGTTGACTATGATGAAAAAACAATACACCTACAGGACTGAGCCAGAAAAGTTTATACAGAGATGCTGGAGGCGAGCACTGGAGAGGGTGATATTGAATTTTTCAAAGCATGCCTGTTGTATATCATAATCAAAATGCACATCATGAACAATTGTCATATGAGATGTAAAGAACTGAGGAGATCGGTGAAAGAAAATCTTTTACATTCTTCCTTTACTATGAATTTATTGGATGCAATTGCAGAAGAACATACTATGTTACCAGGACTGAAATCCCTTTTTAAGAACAATTTTGACAGGAGACAATACTGTCTGGTGATGGAAATTTGTAGATTTGGTCAAACTCAGGCATGAATAATGGTCATCAGCTACCACCCATAATATCACGCATCACAGCTCTCTGGCATAGATGCACATACTGCTGCTTTGGCCTTAAGCTCCCCCCCCCCCCCCCCAAGTGTGGGATCAGTCTACTCTTATTTCCATGAGGGCACTATGAAAGGTACCTGATATAAAAAAGTTGGAGTCTGGTTTTGCTGCTGTGAGGCAGGGTGTCACGAATGGATGTGGGAGTTAAAATCAGTCCCTGCCTCCTGCCCAGGCCTTGGCAGTAGGTAGTAACCTTATTGAGGCAGCCAGCACCCCAAAACCCACTCTCGTGTATAAGTCCTTTTAATGATGACTGATTCTGTCTATTATAGAATGAATCATTTATTAATAGATGGGGAAACTAACAGATATAAGACTTAAAAGCAAACCAATACTACACAGGAATAAAAGAAAAATAAAGACTACAAGTAGATAGCATCCAGTGCATGATAATGGTACCTTTTTCAGTTACAGCTAGGCAAGAAATAGCATAAGCTTAGGATGCAATGTATCTTGCCATCCAATTTGTTGGTGCAGCACATCGAGATCCTTTCCCTCAATCCCTGGAGAAGTAACCACGAAGCCTGCATCCAGACTTTGGGGAGAAGCTTCAAACACTTTTAGGGTGTTAGCTGAGGCTTGAGCCCTGTGGCACCAGAGATGACCCCTGCTGGACCTTCCTGCCCTTGGGTTACCTCTTTATGCACCCGTTATCTGTGTCACATAGGAGGAGGAGGTGAGGGGGGTAAACGTCCTGCCACAATCCACCCCGTGACTTAAGAGTCACTGGTTTTATCTCATGGAGTGATAATGGAGGTATCTCTTGCCTCCATGCTATAAAAGCATACACTTTCATATATGTGTGCACTATTTTTGAGTACTTTTGATATACATTGTTTTCCTAGGTTGTACAATTTCTTCAAAAGATGTTGTATTAACATTGATAAGGAGCACGTGTTGTTGTTTCAGTTTATGTAACATTTATACATATAAGACATGGTATTACAATTAGAGTGTACATGATGGTTTAGGGTAGTTCATCTATTAGTCCATGTAGGGTAGGTTGTTCCTCCACCCCGTGAATCTTGAAGCCACAGGAGTATGAGATGTAAATCAGGAACAAAGGAAAATTTATGGAGGTAGCTATTTGGTTGCAATGACTGAAGCAGTTCAGTGGCTGGTTAGTGATTCTCTTCATTTCTCCTTACGTTTCTGGTCCAGTCCTTTTTTTTAGTGAAGTTTATTTTGCTTAAGATAATAAGCGTTAGACAATTCTACAACAATTTAAGCAAAAACATATATATATGTATATTGTATTACATAATGGTTTGACTGCCTCAGGGGAATTAAGGATCTACTGAAATTCAATTTTTATTTATGTTCTACCTTGAAGAGGTAGAAAGGGAGAAGTAATCAAAGTTGATTCTGAAAATTCAAGTCAATGTTACATTAAGGGTCAATCCCCCTTCATCCACTGTGACAGAGTGAAGGTGCAAATATTCTACAGTGATATTTTTAAGACTACAAGTGATAAATAAATATCAATTAAAACAACTAAATCAAGATAACTAAATTATTAAATCATTTAGTACTCCAATAGTACTAAATAAGGTGTTAATGTTACCCAAACAAATGTAAACAATTTTTTTTTATTTTAGAGGAAATGGTTATTACTAGACTTACATGTTTTGTTGGATCCAATTTTGTAAATTTGGAATATGACCCATACGCTAAACATAAATGTTAAAACCACAATTATTACATCAATCAGTTTAATGGTTAATTGTAAAGTTTTGTTAGGGTGGCTAATTAGACACTCAGCATTATTAAAAACATTGATTTGCAAATATAAGAATGTAAGCAATATTATAATTAATATTTCTGGTTATAGCAGATTCATTAGTTACTGTGCAGTCCAGTCCTGTAGGTTCTTCTGTGTGTCTAGAGTTGGTTTTATTCATTTACAGGAGTCCAGGAATCTCAGCAGCTTTCACCGTTGGGCAGGTAGTGGACAGTCCTTTTAATGTTGCTTGAATGGTTTCTTGTTCCACATCTGGATGCACATCTAGCTTTCGTCTAGTGAGGATATACTTAAACATTCAAGGTTATTAGAGAAATTAAAACAACAGAACTTAAGCAATAATAGATATTTTTTGCAGAGTTATAGCAGTGGTTCTCCTTTTGGCCTCTAGTTGTAAACTCAGTGTTACGCTCACTGCTGTCAGACGAGGGCAGTGTAGGAGCCCTTTGTGAGGTTTCATTGGGAAACTTTCTTTGTTTTAGAGTAATGCCAAACTTGCACAGAGGCAAGAGTGTTACCATATAGAGTTTTAGGACAGGGAGACTGGAAAATTAGTCTTTAGTCTTGAGATAGTAGTTTTTGTATAGGCATGTTTGCTCTTTGTGGTTTTAATAGTCTAGATATACTCGTAACCACTAGATGTTTTCAGAGGTCTGATATAATCTATTTACCAGGTTGACCAGAGTGTCTTATTATTTTTGACGTGTAAAGGTGGTGCCAGGTTTGGGTGATTTTGTTAAGTCTCAGCTGGCACTGAGGACATTGAGTGAGAATGTCTTTACACATTTTCTTGTTTATTGCTCAGCCTTTGTTTTGTGTTTGTTAGAGACTGTGCGGAAATCCCTCATCTGCCTCACGACCATCGGCAAAGACAGACTGAAAACCCAAAGACCCCAAAGGGGAAAGAGAACTTTTGCACAAAGAAGTCCGGCCAGATCCTGGTGGGATGCCTGCCAGGGGCAGAGGTGTACACTTGCCTGTGAGACCGTGTTGCTCTTGCTACCAGGGCAAAAAGGACTGCGCAGGAACGATCCCCCTTGTGCATCTGCACCTGTACCCCAAAACAATGGGCCTTATTCCCCCACCTCTTGGCCATTTGCCCCTCATCTCTGGAAGGATTATCTCACCTCTTGATCAGCTGCCCCTCGCTTTCGAAAAGACTATAAAGAGACTCTCAAAAACGACCCCTACGAGATCTCCCCATGGACGAGACGGAATCCATCGACTCCGGATCATGAGGACTTCGTTGTGCTGTGATAGCTATAACCCCTCCTTTTTTTTCTCTCTCTCTCTCTCTCAACTCTATATCTCTCCCTCTCCTCTATCGCATAATCGTGTTGTTGGCACTCAATAAAAGTGCTTTTGATTTTGATTGAAAAAAAAAAAATACTTGTCCCTGTTTCTTTTGCACTCTGAGATTCGGGTAATGAACCATCACCACTCCTGCTTGTGTTAGTGGATTGTGACATTAAATTGGTGTCACGGACAGGATTCTGAGAGACAGAAGGAGCTGCAAGGTTTCTGTGTAGTCTGTAATAGGGGAAGGCTGTTTTGCTCCAGGTGCACCTAGCCCGACACTCCGAAAGAGTGAGCGGTGTCTAGAAAGCAAGGGGGGCATCTCGAATTTCCCGCAAACTGCACATGCCTAGGTGAAAAGCACCCCTATACTCTGTTGAGGGCTCTGTCTTCAGAATTTCACAAAAGGATCTCTTGGTGCAAAAGGGGGAGTGTTGTGTTTCTTTTTTAAAAGATGGGTGTGTAAGGAGTTTGGTCTACTTGGTGTAGCGAAGAGACAACAGTTAGTAACTTAAGGAGTACCTCCCAAGTAGATTTTTGGTCACTTCACCCACTTTAGGGAAGCAAAGGGATACGCGGCCCAGTTCTCTGGGTTGTGGATGCAACTAAGTCTTACCTCCCTGAAGTGTTTTTTTTACTATCCCATCACAACATGACCTCAAACACTAGAACAAAAGATATAGCTGCATTTTATGCCTTGTTAGCAAAACACAATGCCAGACCCACTCCAGGAGGGGAAGAGCGGGCACTTCATAACCGGTTTGATTTAGATAATGTGATTGATAGAATTTACCCTTTACAACATGGGTCAAAATTTAAATTTGGCCGAGATAAAGCTGTAATTTGCTCTGTCCTAGGAGCATGTCTTACATCGGCTGTAGATCTCTGCTTTAAGTGGTGAAGTGAACAAGAAGGAATAATAGACTCTCTCCAAAACCTAGTGGAAATTTTGCAGAAAAAATTAGATGAGGAAAGGAATGAAAATCACTTGCTGCGAACTGCTTTGTGAGAGGAATATCATAAGAATTCAAGGAACTCTGATTTACCACAAGATACAGAGGAAAAGGAAAAAATTTACCCCCACAAAGAATTAAAGCAAGTAAAAAATTGTGGGGAAAACTGCTGCCCTCATATGAGACCTTTGATTAAGACAGAATACAATTATCTTAATGATGAAGATTATGATCTGCATATCACCACTGAAAAAATTCCATTTACGGCTACTGAATTGGCTAAATTGAAAAAAGAATATGGGCGGCTTTCCCACGAATCTCAAACAGAATATGTCTTTCGAGTGGCACTCACCGGAGGAGACCAAATTCATTTAACTGAACATGAGTTTTCTTAACAACAGGAGACAGAAGTAACACATGGTCCCTGACTCAGCATGCAGCTAACTGGGCTGGGGTACTCAGTCCTCTAGAAAGGGGAGACCCTTTAGCTATAATTCGTACCCCTGATCAACTCCTGGAAGGCGTCCACAAAGCCGCTTGTCTGCAAATGATAAATGAAAGGAGTTGATTCCTGGATATGAATCCCCTATGCAACTGCCTGTGAAACCTGAAATGATGACCCCTTTAATTTGAGGTCTCCCAGAATCACTCAAACCCACAGCGATTGTCCTTCAGAAAACTATAGCTGCTGTGGGCCCTGTAGAAAGGCTGGATAGATTCCTTGAAAACCAGACAAACCAAACTGGATCTACTGATCCCGTATTTACCCCATTTACCACACCCTCTCAGCCGTCGGATTCACACTCGAATTCACCTTCTGGTGATCGCAAAATTTGGACATGGAGTGGGGTTGCAGACGATATGGTTAATTACAGTATAAAATATGGACCTGTAAAAACCCCAGAAGAGGAATCAGAGAAAACAAAGGGTGTTAGGTACATTGGGGCTCCCTACAGTGAAGATCAGGACAATGGAAAACAGTTTAATAACCGTCAGCATTGGTGGTCACTAGGTATCAAAAAGGGAACCGCTAGAGAAATCATGAGTGGTTTACCCCTTAACAAATTAAGTAAAATAGTGTTTAACTGGCACCACTGTAAACCCATTCTACCTAGTGCACCCCCCCTCTCACAGAGCCTGGGCAATGAGCCTAAGCTTCTCCCTCAGAGCCCAGGCTACGAGCCAAAGCCTCTCCCACAGAACCTAGGCAACAAGCCAAAACCCTTTTTCCATCAGAACCAGGGAAACTAATTTCTCCATTTCTTACCAGTGAGCAAAGAAATGGAGCATGGATATATCTGAGAATGCTCACTAGAAACCATCAGACAGGATACATCATGATCACAGCTATTACAGGCCCTAAAAGGGAACATGTAACTTTTTTGATTGACACTGGAGCACAAATTTCTGCACTAACAAAAAAAGATGACCGGAGGTGTGGAATTGTTTCTACAAAGAACCGATATTGTGTTTTAAATGCTCTAGGAACAATAGAATCTATGAATGTGGCTTTAGTCAGTCTCACTTTACTGGGGGAAGAAAACCAACTTTCTATTCATATGGTGATTGGAGATATTCCAAGCAATTTATTAGGGATGAATGCCCTTGTTGGAAGACAGTGGGAAGACTCAGAAGGTTTTCTGTGGTGTTTTGACGCACCCTGCTTTAACATCAGACTACTTCAAGCCACACCCTCCCTACTGTAGAGTTTGCAGGTCGGTTTCAGACGGCCGAGACAGACGAGAGATCTCTGAAGTAGGGTTGTAGAGCATGAGGTTTATTGTAAAAGAACGTTAATGTAAGAGACCTGCTGAGAGCTGCCAGACGCAGCCCGGAGCAGGTCAGAGAGACAAGAGAAGAGCTAAGAGTGGGGATCTAAGAGAGTTGAGAGCGAAGGTCTAAGAGAGGATTTAAGGAAGTTAAAAGAAGAGAGCTAAGAGAGCTAAGAGAGCTAAGAGAAGTTGAAGAAGAAGAGAGCGAGCTTGTCGCTTACAATACAATAAATCACCTTCTGTGTTGAATATTCTAATTTTCATTAACCAATCTAGAACAAACTACAAATCTTATAACATTTGCATACAGCCTATGAGAACTGTTGCATTACCATACAGTGTTATATTTTAAACTCTAAAAGCTGCTTTTTGGACCCTCTGCCAAGTTGTTAGGGTCTGCTTTGACCCTTGGACCTGTCTGCAAGCAGAGGGTATTGTTTAATCAAAGGGGGGATTACCTGCAGGCAGTCATGCCATTGTTTTCTAGTTGTTCAATAAGTGGGGTTTGGTATCTCAAAGCTTGTCTTCATTTCAATCTCGCTTATAGTTTCTACATTCTCAGCATCTTTTGCTAGGTAATCATATTTATAAGGCTTTTTTATTTCATCTTCCCCAACACCCTACCATTTAGCAAAGTAACTAATGTAAAACAATACCCCCTTCCCCTGGGTGCCAATGAAGGTATCAAACCGGTTATACAAGAACTCTGGGAACAAGGAGTAATAATTAACACTCATTCTCCTTTCAGTTCTCCGGTGTGGCCAGAAAAAAGCCTAATGGAAAATGGAGACTAACCATAGATTTCTGCAGACTGAATGCTAACACAGATCCACTCACAGCTGCGGTTCCAAATCTAGCTGAATTAATAACATTGATTCAAGAAAAGGCACACTCCATCATGGCAACCATAGATGTCAAAGACATGTTTATTATACCTTTACAACCAGAGGATGCAGACCGCTTTGCTTTTACCTGGGAAGGACAGCAGAACACTTTCACTTGGCTTCCCCAAGGCTACAGACACTGCCCCACCCTTCCTCATCACGCTTTAGCCCAAGAGTTAGAAAAAATACCCAAACCTGACAATGTAGCTGTTTATCAATACATTGATGATATCCTTGTGGGAGATGAAATAGAAGAAGTGAGGGATACCCAACAAAAAATAATCTCCCACTTAGAAAGCCTTAATTTGCAGATTCCCTCAGAAAAGGTCCAAAAACCCTCACAAGAAGTAAATATCTTGGGAATTTGGTGGAAGGGAGGTATGACATGCATCCCACCTGATAGCCTAACCTCTTTAGATCAGATTAAAATGCCTGAATCTAGGAAAAATCTCCAACATGCTTTAGGGTTATTAGTGTTCTGGAGGAAACACATCCCTGATTTTTCCATAATTGCCAGACCTCTCTATAACTTGCTGAGAAAAGGAGTAAAATGGGAATGGAATGCTTCTCAAGAAGAAGCCTTGCAATTGTTGATTTTTGAAGCAACAGCTCACCAAGCCCTAGGCCCTATTCACCCTACAGATGCTTTTCAAGTGGAATGGGGATTTGCTTCCTCAGGATTGTCGGTACACATATGGCAGCGGGGCCCTGAGGACTCAACAAGACCTGTTGGTTTTTATTCCTGTGGCTTCAGGGATGCTGAAAAAAGATACACTACCTGGGAAAAGGGATTGTTTGTGGTTAGCTTAGCTCTCATAAAAGTGGAGAAAATTACATGACAACAACCAGTTGGTTTGAGGTCCTTTCAAAGTTATTAAGGCAGTTTCTACCGGGACTCCCCCACCTGACGGGGTGGCCCAGAGAGCCTCAGTAAGAAAGTGGTATGCTCAGATTGAACATTATTGTAACACATTTTCAATAACTGAAGGAGCTGTAAAAAAAACTGGCAATACAAGAAAGCTTCAGTAGCAGCCGAGACAAACCTGCCTCAGCTATTAAAATAGCCCCTCCCTTTTCCTCTGAACAGTCGGCCAACTCTTGGTTAACTGTTGCTTCCGCCAAGCGAGAAGGAAAAGTGTGGAAATACAAAGCTGTAGCCCTCCACACTTCCTCCAGCGAACAAATTATTACAGAGGGGGACAGTAGTGCCCAAGTGGGCGAGCTGATAGCTGTCTGGAGCGTTTTGCAACAAGAGGCACAAAATGCTTCTCCCGTCTCTATTTACACTGATTCATATGCTGTGTTTAAGGGATGTACTGAGTGGATTTCTTTCTGGCAGCAAAATGATTGGGAGGTGTCGTGGGTTGACCCTGGCTAGGTGCCAGGTGCCCACTCAGTCACTCTATCACTCCCTCTCCCACTGGGAGAGGGGAAAGAATAATATGGAAAAACTACCAGAGTAAGATAAGGCAGGTTTAGTACAGCAGGGGAAAAATAGAACAAGCAAGCTGAGAGTTGCGCGTGCAAGAGCAGAGGGGAAAATAATCAATCTCTACTTCCCATCAGTAGCAATGTCTGGACACTTTCTGGGAAGCAGGGCTCCAGCACATGTAATGACTGTCCAAGAAGGCAAACACGGATGAGTCCTGAGTGCCTCCTCCTCCTCCTCCTCTCTTCCTTCCCTTATATATCTGAGCTGATGTCATATGGTATGGAATATCCCTTTGGCTGACTGGGGTCAGCTGGCCTGCTGGTGTCCCCTCCCAGGATCTTGCCCACCCCCATCCCCTTCGGTGCGGGGAAGGAATGTCAGAGGGACAGCACTGCTTGGCAGTAGCCAAAACACTGCTCTGTTATCAATGCCAGCTACCAAAGCAGAGCACAGCACTGTAAGGGCTGTGAGCTTTACCCCAGTCAGACCCAATACAGGAGGTTAACAGAATTCCAGTATGGCAAAATGAAAAGTGGCAAGAAATTTTAAGTATTGCAAGTCAAGGGAATTTTGTCTTGGGATGGGTAGCCTCCCATCAGATAGACGGGAATACAGCAGGAGAGTGGGACAGTAAAGCCAATGAGTTGGCAAGACTGAGTGCTGTGAAAAAGGATCAAATTACAGAGGACTGGGAACACTTATTAGAATGGCTGCATGTAAAAAGACAACACACAGATGCAAAAAATTTGTACAGAGAAGCTCTTGGTCACGGTTGGCCTGTTACCAGAGAAATGTGTAAAACATGCATATCAGCCTGCGAACAATGTCGCAAATGGCTAGAAAGACATCATTTGGAAGATGACCCTCTGCATTTAAGAAAGGGTAAAGGCTTATGGGACGGGTGGCAGGTAGATTACATCGGTCCCTTTAAGAGTTCAGGAGGTAAACATTTTGTGTTGGTAGGAGTAGAGATTATATCTGAGCTAGTCCAAGCCGATGCCTTTAAAAGAGCTACAGGGGAAAACACTGTTTAAGCTTTGCAGGGATGGTTTGGAACTTTCCCAAAACCACAAGAAATTCAATCAGATAATGGGTCTCACTTCACTGCCAGAGCTGTACAGGATTGGGCAAAAGGGGAAGGGATTAAATGGACTTTTCACACCCCCTACTACCCTCAAGCTAACGGGATTGTAGAAAGGACCAACGGTCTTTTGAAAAGATTCCTGAGATCACAGGAGGGAAATTGGGATATTCGGCTATGGGAAGCTGTAGAAGGTGTGAATGAGAGATGGGGGGCAAATGGGTGTCCCAAAATCACTGCCTTTTGCGACAGCTCCAAGCATAATTCCCTTGCTACAGGGACCAGATGATTCAACAAATCCAGCACACTATCCTGGACAACCTGTTTTAGTGGACCTCCCTACTGTAGGTGAAATACCACTAGTCCTAAAAACCCCTCTGAATAAATATGCATGGATAGCCTCTGATGCTCTGGGGAAGGAGCGTTGGATAAATACACGCTGGATAATTCCATCATTTTAACCTTTTTCTGCCTCTTGGTGGCAGACTCTGTTGTGTTTGCTTTTCACAGGAGAACTCTGAGGGACATGAAAACCAGATAAACCATGATAAGACTAGTGTTGCTTTTCTGCATCTTACCACAATACCATGGCCAATACCCAGCTGAGTGGCCGTGGTCCAAAGCTATCCTCAGGCATACTAGTGCTCGAGGACAATATCCCAGAGGTTGTCACCCGAGTCTCCTGACGGTAATACTGCATGATTCTAAGGTATAAGGTCGAGATGAATGGGAATGGGACTGGAAGGATTGAGCTAGAGTCCTGAATGGAACAGTTGGCGAACAAATAAAGGTAGGATGCAGAAAAGTGGACGGGTCCCTTTATGAAAAAGCTTCCACCATTGCAATCGCTGGAAATTTTCTAGAACCAGATGTGACCAGTAAATTACACCCCAACGTTACAGCAAAACTATGCCCCACAACGGAGTGGAAATGTGACAAACCAACCCCCTACATACTGTGTTGCCATCAGAAGAATGTCGGTAACTACACCTTAGACCGTAGTACCATCAATGTTGAAATTACAAAGCTTTGTAAAGACGAACCAACTGACTGCTAGCATAATTTTACTTTAACCAAATCAACTTAGGTAACATGTAATTGGCAAAATAATTCAGCAGATCAATCAAGTTTGAAACATTTAATTCATAGATTGAAATTAAAGGTTGTAGCAAAGCCCATACTAAGTGCAGTAGCCACATACCATGGTATAAGCACCCCCCTTGTGTTGGACGACAAGAATAATGTTTTTCCTCCTTTTATGGTAACCCGAGGTGATGATGTTATAATATGATGTAAATTAATTGCTGAACTTTTTAACAAACCTGTATACAGTTATTGTGTTGGACCTCAACGGCTGTGTTTCATTTTGGTGAAGTTCAAAAGTGGGATTATTGGCTAAACTTAACTGCTGTACAATTTTCCCATAAAGTCATCTTTGGTAAAAACAATACGAAATACTGGGGGGAACTCGAAGTTTTTGTTGTAATACCTACCACCCAACCACCAGTAATGCTAAGCCGAAGAATTTTTCAAATTGGACCAAATATAATCAGGAAAACAGGCCAAATCTGGTATGGTCTCTTTTAAACAAGTCAAATTGCTAATGCAAAACAATGTCTCAGAATTTCAGCCAGCTTGTTCACCTTTTAACACAAAGAGACATAACCAGTGCTGTGGGAACAGGATTGGGAGTCTTGAATAGCATTGATTCAGAAGTACTGATGAATAAATTAGCTGCCACAACTAGAGATTTGACCAAATTACAGCAACCACTGCAGTCGTCATTAACTCACCAGTGGTTGTTATCAAACATATTACCAAATTGGGAAAAGGTAAATGTAACCATACATAATGCTTTAGTGCATTCAGTATTCCCTGTCATTGCATTAGGGCTGAATCATGGTGGAACTATTCTTTATCCTTTTGAGCATAAGCAATGGGCCCACCAAATTGATAAGAAATGGCAAACTGCTGATTTAGAAACTTGTATTGTCCGGGAACAACAAGGGTTTATCTGTGGAAGCAATACAATTAGAGCTCAAGACATTTGTTTAGACACAGAACAGAATATCTGTCATTTTGAAATTCATCCTAAAGAGAATCCTGAAACAGTGCTTGTGTATATAAGCAATGGATGTGCATGCTTGAGAACTGCTTGTGACAGTGTAGTTATAGAAAAACTAGTAGTGGATACTAAAAATCATTCAAATTTTTGTGTTTGTAATTTTACTAGGATCATAGGATGTGATTTTTCTTATTTAGCTCCAGTTACTTCTTATCACCTTTTGCAATCCAACTATTCGCTGATACACCAAGTTGTGCCTACCCCCATTGAGATGAACCTTACCTTGGTAAACCGATTGTTGCTTCACCAAGATTTAATCAAAATTTTGGAAAAGATCAAGAAAAATGGACAGAAAACCTTGATAACTGTTCATCACAATGTAAAGGAAACATCATGTTCTGGAAAGGGTAAGGAAAGATGCTGAACACAGTTGGTGGGATACCCTTTTTGGGTGGTCACCTACTGCTACAGGTGTCCTGAATAAATTGTCATCCCATCATTGTTCTCTTGATTTGAGTTTTGATTGGTTTTGTTTTGTCAGCAATTTTGTATATCATGAATTGGAGAATGATGAAACGAATAACACATTTGACACCTATAATGAACATGCATAATCTGGTTGATGTTACATTTTCTGTGGACACCCCCGACGTTATTGACACAAGGCAAACTAAGGTATAATAAGAAATTAGATAAGTATTTTACTGCTTATTGTAATACAATCAATTATTAATGTAACTTTAAGGTATAATAAGAAATTAGACTGTTCTTTATAATCCGATCAATTATTAATATAATCTTACTATAGTAAGGCAATTGTTTCTTCGCTGGGATTTAAACAAAACTTTATGTGATTGAAATTACTTATCCCTTTTGTTCTTTTCGCTTTCTTTTCTTTCTTTCTCTTTCTTGTCTCTATTTTTTGGGGTTATGCTACTTGCACTGACGAGTCCTGAAGACTTCGTGGCAACACTACAGACTCCTGACGATGATCATGAGCCACGGGGTGGTGTAAGAGACTGGACATAAATCCCTCATCTGCCTCACGATCATCTACAGAAACAGAGGCTGAAAACCCAAAGATCCTAAAGGGGGAAAAAGGACTTCTGCACAAAGAAGTTCGGGTCAGATCCTGGTGGGATGCCTGCCCAGTGCAGAGGTGTACACATGCCTGTGAGACCGCGTCGCTCTCACTACCAGGGCGAAAAGGACTGCGCAGGAACAATCTGCTTTGTGCATCTGCACCTGCACCCTGAAACAATGGGCCTTACTCCCCCACCTCCTGGCCATTTGCCCCTCGCCTCTGGAAGGATTACTTCACCTCTTGGTTACCTGCCCCTCGCTTTCGAAAAGACTATAAAGAGACTCTCAGAAAAGACCCCTACGAGATCTCCCCACGGACGAGATGAATCCGTCGACTCCGGATCATGAGGACTTCATTGTGCTGTGGTAACTATAACCCCTCCTTTTTTTCTCTCTCTCTCTCTCTCAACTCTATATCTCTCCCTCTCCTCTATCGCATAATCGTGTTGTTGGCACTCAATAAAGGTGCTTTTGATTTTGATTGAAACAAAAACAAAACTTGTCCCTGTTTCTTTTGCACTCTGAGATTCGGGTAATGAACCATCACCACTCCCGTTTGTGTTAGCGGATCATGACAGTGTTGCAAAAATTAGGTACAATTATTTATCAAATTGATATCAATGTTATGAATTAATTTGTAGTTAATCCACTTAGTTGTTACAATAGGCTTGTAACATTTGGGGGTTTTTGCATGAGTTTTAACTCAACCTATATGGATTTATGAGGACATAACCTGTAAAAACAAACATTCAAATTTTCCTTTTGCCAAACTTTTCATTCAGTTGTCAATCTAACACTTACATTGACACAATCATCACTGGCACCAGCCCATATTGTATATGAATCTGTGTATACTCTTTCTGCATTTTCTTTTACTGCCAGTAACAGAGCTTTCAACTCTCTTACCTGTGCACTTTTTAATTTTTTTTTTTTATCACTTCCACCCCCATTTCATAATTTTTTTAATTTTTTTTTTTATCACGTCCACCCCCGTTTCAATATTCAGAGTCACTGCTCTGTATTTTCAGTTACCATTAAGACATTTAGCTGAGGTATCAGTAAACCAAACCCCTTTTACTTTGGAATTTCCAGTAAAGGTAGGAGTTTTCAATATAGGACTGCGTTTATATGGCTGTTGCAAAGTTAACATGTCTGGAGACACAGTTATCTGTAATTTCGTAGGCTTTGTTGGCCTTTCAGTAACATTTATTTGGTCTGTGATTCCTGAGAGATATATATACCACTTGTCAACTGTGGGACTTTGGGGTCTGTCCTCGCTGGGTGGGGGCATTGCCCTTTTTAATGTTGGCTAGCAAATTGAAAGGTCCTTGAATTGTTACAGGCTGCTGCTGTTTAATTATTTTATTTGCTTGAGGGCTTCGGTGAGAGATAACAATCCCTTTTCCCAATCAGTGTATCTTCTTTCAGTGTCCTTTAATGCTGTGGAACTAAATCCTAGTGGTTGTTTTGGCCCGTGTGGTCCCTTTTGAAACAAATTACAGTAAGTTCCATGTTCAACAAAACCCCATTCAGCTATTATAGGATCGCTGGGGTGAACTGGTCCGAGTGATTGGTATATTTTCAGTTCTTCTATTAGTGTTTGTAAAGCTTGTTTGTGGTTATCTAACCACTCCCACTTTTGATGTCTTCTCATTAGCGTGTATAAGGGTCTTGTTGTTATAGAAAAACCAGGGACATGATTTCTCCAGTGTCCCAGAGTACCCATGATCTGTTGCAATTCCTTTTTTGTTGTGGGAGTAGATAAAGTATCCAATTTTGTAATTTTTTCATTTGGAATTACAGCTTGGCCTGTTACCCACGAAGTGCCCAATAATTTAACTTCTTTAGAGGGTCCTTGACACTTAGTTGAGGGTACTTCTATTCTCTGTTCATTCAGTTTATTCCATATGTCTTGTGATGTAAGTCTCACTGCATTTTCTTCTTCCCCCCCCCGACCAACGCAACATCAATGTATTGGTAAAGTTGTACTGCTTCCTGGATTTTTATTTGCTGAAGGAGTTGTGCTAAAGCATTGTGAGTGATAGTTGCAGCATGTTTATATCCCTGGGGAAGATGATTAAATGTGTATTGTGTTCCTTCCCAAGTAAATGCAAATTTGGGTTTATCTTCTTCCTGAATAGGTACCATAAAAATGTCCTTTTTATCTAACACTGTCATCCACTTGTGTGCCGATGCTTGCAGTGTAGCAGTGGGATTTGCAATGTTTGGGATAGCTGTAGTCAAAGGCCCTGTGTTTGCGTTAAGTCTCCCGTAATCGACTGTTAAACACCAGCTCCCATCTGGTTTTTCACCGGCCAGACAGGGGAGTTGTATGCAGAGTGTGTTCTAAATATCATGTCCCTCTGTTTTAAATTTTTAATTACTTTAGTTATCCCTTGTTTGGCTGCAAGGGGTATAAGGTATTGTTTGACATAAGTTACAGCAGAGGCAGGTAATATTGGGGCCACTTTTAGAAGGCTGATTTTTTTTATTTTGGGATTTGAAGCAAAGGCAGTGGTATTCATTAACCAATTCTGTTGAAGAGTGAGATACCACTAGTATTTGCCATGCTTTTCGTATGTAAATTTAGTCTTTGCAAGACAGCAGAGTTTGGGGAGTTGAGAGATAGAGAAAACTGGTTTGACTTCTTTAGGCAGGAGGAGTTGAGTTTCTATTGTCTGTCTCTCAATTTAGCAATGTCAATTTGCATCTCTGAAGTTGCTGTTTCACTGCTTGGAACTTGGCAGCCACACACATATACACACAAGCACACAGGCAATTTCAATGCACACAGATGTACACTAAAAGAAAAGTCAAAGTATTTGAGTGAACTCTGTTTGTGGTTACCACAGAAAAATGCAGGAACTTTACCTTCCAAAAAGGGAATTTGGCATTTAGTTGAAGGCTGTCAACATGCAAACTGCTATGTGTAAATGTACCTGGGACACCCGCAGTGGAAAAGTTTTAATTATATCAAAACAGATTTTAGTAGTATAAGAGATAACACTTTTCATTAGAGTTAGTTTAACTAATTCTAATTTTATTTCTCTTAAAAACTTAAATTTAGTTTTGTGGCTCCTGTAGGAGTATTTGAAAGAGATTTTAAACTTTGGTGTTAGCTACCAATTTTTAAAGGTTTTCTCTGTTCTCACTAAAGAGATAAGAGGAGTACTTAGAAGTTGTTAACATGCGGGAATGAGGGGAAGCTGGTTTGAGGTTCCAGCTTAGGGCTTTTCTCTGCAGTAAAGAAGTGTTAGGGTTTTGTTTTTCTCTGTGAGAGGAAGGGTTTGAATTGCCGCTTTTCCTCCCCCAACTACCCAAAAGAAGTTAAGGATACTTGAAAGTTGAGGTACTTGTTACCCATTTCTCTACTGAACAATCTTAGCACATTTGGAGTTCCTTTCAGTAAGGTAAGAATCGTCTCTGCAGAGTTTGACATACTTATATCTGCAGATTTGTGTTTTATGTGCAAACAGTTAATTTTTGCAGCAGCAGTAGTGGTATTTTTAGCTGACTACATTGCTCCTCCTGGCCCGTGTGTACTTATTAAGTCAGGGGGGTTTGGTTCATATTATAGCAATACACTCACGGCCCAGAATCCAAAACTTTCTGTATCATCCCATAATATTTCATTTTTCCCTCTGAAACAAAATCTCTTCAGATGTTTATACTTTTCCTGGAGATCTGGTGATGGTAGGGCATTGTAGGGAGATGTTGTGAATGTATTTCTCTTTTGACCACTTTGGGGTCCCTCGGAGAGTTCAGCTTTAGTTAGGGATTTCAATTTAAGTTCTGGAATTCCTCTCTCTTTAGGAGGTAGAGGTTTGGTGTTTTGGTTAGGATGTAATTCAACATTTGAATCACTAACTTCATCGGAGTTTTTCTGAATATCATCATTTTCATCTACAGGTGATGTTGTCAACTCTGGAATTTCTATTACAGCCACAGAGTCGGGGTTTTTTAGTGATGTTAATTCCAGTTTTTCTTCCAAGGTTTTGGTTATTTCCTTGGATTCTCTCAGCTCTTGTTTTAATTTGTCATGTTCTCTTGTCATTCCTTTTTGCCACTCACATGCAGCTTTTAAACACGATGCAAGTGCAAGAGCAATTACATTTTCTCCAGTTATGCTCTCCTGGAATTTTTCCCACTCAAACCAGTCGTGTACTGGAAGAGGACTAACGCTGTGCTCCCGTAAATAGTTTGATAAGTCTTTAGTCTGATTGTTTGAATCATATATCATCATCCTGCCTCGACTATGGTAAAATTGTTACGAATGGATGTGGGAGTTAAATATCAGTCCTTGCCTCCTGCCCAGGCCTTGGCAGTAGGTAGTAACCTTATTGAGGCAGCCAGCACCCCAAAACCCACTCTCGTGTATAAGTTCTTTTAATGATGACTGATTCTGTCTATTATAGAATGAATCATTTATTAATAGATGGGGAAACTAACAGATATAAGACTTAAAAGCAAACCAATACTACACAGGAATAAAAGAAAAATAAAGACTACAAGTAGATAGCATCCAGTGCATGATAATGGTACCTTTTTCAGTTACAGCTAGGCAAGAAATAGCATAAGCTTAGGATGCAATGTATCTTGCCATCCAATTTGTTGGTGCAGCACATTGAGATCCTTTCCCTCAATCCCTGGAGAAGTAACCACGAAGCCTGCGTCCAGACTTTGGGGAGAAGCTTCAAACACTTTTAGGGTGTGAGAGACTTCTGCCTCAGTGTTAGCTCATGTATCTTTTATAGTGTAAAACTGTGGCTCTTAAGTCAGTAATTTCTCTTTTATCTCTCCTTCTATCAGCTCTGCAGACTAAGATGTTAATTCTTAGTTGAGGCTTGAGCCCTCTGGCGCCAGAGATGACCCCTGCTGGGCCTTCCTGCCCTTGGGTTATCTTTTTATGCACCTTTTATCTGTGGCACATAGGAAGAGGAGGTGAGGGGATAGGCGTCCTGCCACACAGGGGCCTCAGGAAACATATATTACCTTTATTGATCTATTACAATCCACTGTTAGATGGCAAATTAATATGCAGGAAGCAGCTGATACTGTCTTAAAATCTCTTGCTTATGAAAATGCTAACAGTGACTGCAAAAAAGCCCTGGACCTAACTGGTAATTTTGCTGATGTTGAACTTTTTGATTATATCAAATCTTGCGCTAATATCAGCTCGGAACAATTTAAAGCAGAACTAATTGCTTCTGTGATAGCCCAGCAGCTGGAAGTGGCCAGAGCCTAACAGGATTATGATCTAGCAGTCACACATCTCCCTATCACTGCAGCAGAACTGGAGAATCTTTTCAGGGATTCACTGTTATTTCAAATTGCTCTTGCAGAATATAATGGACAATTTTTTCACACGATGCCTCAACGTGCCCTGCTACAATCCTTCAAGGAACTCCAACAACGACTGCAAACGAAAACTCCAACCCCTGTATGCAAAGACTGTTTTCACTGATGGATCAGGAAAGACACACAAAGCTGTCATCCTGTGGAGAAATGATAAGGGACAGTGGGAACATTCAATAACCTTTCAACCTGGATCTACCCAGCTAGTCAAGCTGGCAGCTGTGGTAGAAGCATTTAATCTTTTTTCACAGGAGCCTTTTAACATTGTTTGTGATTCTCTTTATGTTACAGGAATCATTGAGAGAATTGAGCATTCATTCCTGAAGGAAGTCTCTAACAAACATCTTTTTGTGTTATTAACCACTCTGGACAACTTTTTACTTCACAGATCTCATGAATATTGCATTCTGCATCTTAGGTCACACATCACTCTGCCTGGACCTATAGTGGAAGGCAATGCGAGGGCGGATGCTTTCACCATGACAGTCACTATACCACAAAAGTTAGGGCAGGCAAAACTTTTTCATGATTTCTACCATCAAAATGCCCAAGCACTGGCAAAACAATTCAATCTAACTTTGTCACAAGCACGAGATGTAGTGAATTCTTGCTCACAATGTCAGCAGACTCTTTGCCACAAACATTGGGTACAAACCCACGAGGGTTGAAACCTAATGACATTTGGCAAACAGATGTAACGCACATATTGAGCTTTGGGACTTTTAAATATGTCCATGTTTCTATTGATACCTTTTCAGGATTCATAGTAGCAACAGCACACAAGGGTGAGAAATCAAGAGATGCCACCCGACATTGGCTCGGTGCCTTCAGCATGATGGGTGTCCCTCAACAGATAAAAACAGATAATGGACCCGCATATATATCTCATAAGACACAAGAATTCTTCCACACCTGGAGTATCAAACACGTCACAGGTATTGCCCATTCCCCAACAGGGCAAGCCATTTGCCGAAAGGGCACATTACACATTGAAAAACATGATACAAAAACAAAAGAGGGGAAATCCAACAGGCATACTCCCTCAAGAGCAGCTTGACAAAGCAACCTGGTTTAATTTTTTTTTTAATTTTTCTAGTAGAGATGACTTAACTGCACATAAAAAGCTTCTGGGTCAGACTGCTGATGGAGAAGGAGTTCACCCACAAGTCACATACAAGGATGTACATAGCGGTCACTGGAAAGGTCCAGGTCCACTGTTAGCTTGGGGAAAAGGCTATGGGTGTGTTTCTTTACCTACACGACCATATTGGCTTCCAGTGAGATACATCAAACCCAGCCAAAGACGACAGCAATGAACCTTGTAGTCTTTCTTCTGCTATACTGACATCAAGTGGTGGAAGGGAGAATCTACTGGGCACACATCATTCAACCTCCGCTGTTTTGGCCTCTGACCTGGTGGGATCCAGAGCCTCCCCTCAGCAGCAAAGGAACAGAATGGGTAGGAGGAACTTGACTTCCTCCCCTGGATCAGGATATTGTAGATACACATAGTATTAACACTACTTTTGTTACTAATTTACTGCCTATATGCTTAACATGGAATCAAACAAGTGCCTCTTTACCTTGTGCTAACTTTTCTATGCAATTGCATTTAATATATGTGCACTCAGAGAAGGCAAGAAAATTGACTGCTATTATGTTGCCAGCCATTCTGTCCACCTCCAACAAATCTGTGGATGCCACTCCACCTCATTTCCCAAAACGTCGTTTTATACCCATCTCCAATATATGGCATTTGGAATGGGCATCATGTATAGGACAACGGCCACAACAATTCTTACAGTATGGGAGGGTAATTGATTGGGGGCCACATGGCATCTTTAAAGAAAGTGGGACCAATGCAACCATTCTCCTGTCCCAAAAGGCAAACCGCAGTATTGTTTGGCATGATGGTGGAATGGCTGGATCATTAATTCAATATTATTTAGGTAATCAGTCCTGTGTGCACAAACAGTTGTGGAAAATGTTGTTACCTGCTTTTGGCAATAGGATATACCAAGTAAAATTAGATAAGAATGCTTCAATTGCTACTTTAACACTGCAAGAGGAACAATTACTAATGACTTGTGCTTCACACCCATATGTTTTTGCTTTAGTTAATGATTTTTCTATAGATTATAGAAATGGTTTGTATTTTTTATCTGCTGATTCTTTTGTTTTCAAATAATGTATAACCTATGGAGATATGCATAACTATTCTGTCCTTCTTCCGTTTAAAAGAAGATCTGAAATTTGAGTACCTGTAAAACTTACTTGAGCTTGGGAAGGACAGGATGGTCTCTCGCAATTGGCTCAAATAGTCCAAGAGGAAATCCAAATGAATAAGAAACGAGTTTGCAAATTCCTGGGTTGATTAATCTTTGCTATTGTTTCTGCCGTAATAATATTAACCATAGCCTCTGTGACTGTTGCTGCCTTAACTCATTCGATTCAAACTGCCCATACTGTGGGACAAGCTTTAATTAATATCACAAAAGAATTACAAACACAAGAAAACATTGATAAAGAAATAATGGCTAGATTATATGCCTTGGAAAGTGCTCTTATATGGGTGGGCGAGAGAGTTGAGGCCCAAAAAACTCATCTATCCCTGCACTGTGATTGGGAACATATCCGTAATTCTTTATGTGTCACTGCTCTTCCCTGGAATGACACAGAACAGAATTGGGAAACAGTTGAAAACCACCTTCAAGGAGCCTTTGATAAATCCTTACAACAAAATATACAGTTACTTTCTGCTCAGTTAAAGGATTAACTCAGAACTTTACAAACTCTGCAGGAACAAAAGGTGTTAACAGATCTGAAAAATTATCTTTCTTGGCTAAATCCGAAAAATTGATTTTCTGGGATAAATTTACAAGTTTGGGTTTTCATTGGACTGAGCTGTCTGGCAATGATATTCTTTTTAATCTTCTGTCTTGTCCTTTTTAACATAATCAGAGCTGTTAAAAGCATGCAAAATCAAGTCATGCTTACCTTAGCTTTATCAATGACCCCAATAAAAACAAAGAGGGGGAGATGTGAGAAAGAAACAAGCCTGACATTGCAGAAAATTCCTGGGAAGCACGGAAGAACTTAGATAACACACTATCTGAGAACAGGAAAGGCATCCTGTTTCTTTGAAAGTCTGCAAACCTTGAAGAAACTAACAAACTGTCAGGCCGACAGATTTATTACAGGCCTGCAAAACGGGTTGGGTGCAAAGGACTGAACAAAGATTCTCACACTAAGTGTATAAGTACTGTCTTAACTCTGCATTAAACAGATTCATTTTGCTCTCAGCTTACGAGTCTCGCATTCATGCGCCACAAGGAGGGGCAATAAGGGAAAGTCAAGAAGGAATCTTGACAATCCATGCCCGGGGGGGGGGGGGGGGGAAACGACAATAAGGGGAGTCAAGAAGGGGTCTTAACAAACCATGCCTGGAGGAGGGAAATAAGGGGAGTTGAGTATCATGAATGGATGTGGGAGGTTAGATTAGTCCTTGCCTTTTGCCCAGGCCTCTGGCAGCAAGCAGTAACCTAATATTGAGGCGGCCAGCACCTCAAAAACCACTCTCGTGTGTAAGTTCTTTTAATGATGACTGATTCTGTCTATTATAGAATGAATCATTTATTAATAGACAAGAAAACTAACAGACATAAGACTTAAAGTAAACCAATACTACACAGGAATTAAAACAAAAATAAAGACTACTAGTAGATTAACATACAGTGTACGAGAATGGTACCTTTTTCAGTTACAGCTAGCGAAGAAATACTGTAACTTAGGATTTAATGTGTCTTACCATCCAATGGCTGGCAGGGCACACACCGAGATCCTTTCCCTCAGTCTCCAGAGAAGTAACTACAAAACCTTAGTCCAGATTTCGGGGAGAAGTTTCTAACACTTTCAGCATGTAAGAGGCTTCTGCCTTAGTGGTAGCTCATGTATCTTTTATAGTGTAAAACTATGGCTCTGAAGTCAGGAATATTTATTTTATCTCTTCTCCCATCAGCTCTCCAGACTAAGATGTGGATTCTTAGCTGAGGCTTGAGCCCCCTGGCACCAGGGATGACTCCTGCTGGGCTTTTGAGCCCTTGGGCTATCTCTTTATGCACCAGTTATCTGTGGTACTGGGGGGGGGGGGAGGGGGGGTAGATGTCCTGCCACATCAAGAAGTAGTCTTGACAACAGGGGATGGACAGATAGTGTTTGTGTGTTGTAACAGAATTGGTTGAAGGGGAGTGTGGAGAGATTTGGTTGAGGCAAGGAGCGGCAGGACCAGGTGCCTGTGGTGCTGCCAGCTGTGCCTGCCGGAGCGAGGGGAGCCGCTTTTGGCCACTGCGGCGGGACAGAGATCGGCTCTGGTATATGTTGTGTGATAAAGAGAGCGAGAACAAGGAGAAGGAGGAAGGCATATCAGGGAAATGTAAATTGTATGGGGAAGGACTAGGATTTCCTTTTAAAGGTTTTGTTTTGTTCTCTGGAGAAACAAATAATTTTGGCCTGTAGGAGAATGAATACCCACAGTCAATAGCAGGGGGACTAGAAGAAAGGAAAAAGTCCCTAGATGAACTGGTTAGAAAGATACAAAAAGTGTGCATATAAAGGGATGAGGAAAAGGCAAAGAAAAAGACAATGGCAGAGTTTTTTACAGCCCCAGAAGAATAAACCGCAAGGTCCAAGGGGTCCCCCAGGACAGAGGGGACAGGGTCTGCCACAAGGATGTGGCATAGGCATTCCCTTCTCAGCAGGGAGGAGCTGACCCAAACAGCAGCTGGGAAGAAATCTGTAGGGACACTGGAAAGGGAACTGTCCACAGAAACAGCTGGATACTCAGGAGGATGAAGTCCAGAAGGTAATGGAAATGGATTTTTAGAGGTGTCAGGGGCTCACATTATACCAGGGACCCACCATATTGGAGCCCTTGCTAAGTTGGGTCCGGATTGAGAGGAGGTGTGTTTCTGAGTAAACACAGGAGCCTATCAGTCCACCTTAAATTTTATCCCTAAGAGGGGAAAACTGTCAAAAAGATCTTTGATTGTTCAAGGAGTCGTGAAAATTGTGGTTTCTTCTGTAGGCTTAGAAGTTTGAATGCATCTTTCTCTGAGGGAACTGTGGAAAATGTGGTAAATTAATTTGGGGATTTAATTCCTTTGTCTACATGGGGTTTTTGTGCGGAGTCGAAAAGCTCTGTTTGGAGGGGACTCACACCCCTGTGTTTTTTGTGTGTTTTGTTGTGAAAAGCCAGAGTTGGCAGGTTTCAGTCCTGAAGCCAATTCTGCAACTCCTGTCTTGTGGGGAACCCCCTCACCAGTCTCTGTCTTTTTGTGGAGAATTAGAATTGGCAGGTTCTAATCCTGAAGCCAATTCTGCAGCTGCTGCCTTGTGGGGATAGTGTTGTCCCTATGCAGGTATAGGTATTTATCATGCAGCTTCCTCTGTGGAGGCTATAGGAAAACTTTAGGAGAAAATATTTTGTTATCCTTCCTTGATTAATTTGTTAGTCATCTCCCTACCCCTAGGAAGGACTTGATGCAAAAGTTGGGACAGGGAGCAATTGGTTTACTAAAAAAAGAAAAAGGTTAAATATTTGGAACACATTTTGACTGGAGGGTTACGGTGTACTGATGCAGAAAGAATACAAAGAATTTTACAAGTACCATTACCCCAGACAAAAAAGGAGTTTTGGCAGTTTTTAGGGGTGATGGGATACTGCAGAGCATGGATTGAAGATTTTTCTGTTTTGACCAGACCTTTATGTGACTTTTTAACCCAAGGCAATCCTAATGCTGTGGTATGGACACCAGAAGGAGAGCAAAGCTTTAGAAAATTAAAAGACAAATTGGTTAATGCTCCAGTCAGCTCTTCCAGACTCAGAAAAGGAATTTGAGTTGTATGTAGATGTTAAACAGGGCCATGCTAAAGGAATTTTCGTACAAGAGCACAGGGGCCTGTTGCTTATTTTTCTTAGCTGTTAAACCCGGTGGCCAGAGTGGCTTCATTGCAAAATTGTGCAGCCTTGGCCCTGATGGTAACTGAGGCCTGAAAGCTAACAATGGGAGGTTATCTGGTTGTTAAAATTTCACATCAGATTACGTTATATGTCAATGGAAGGGAATTAAAGAAAGGAGGGAGGTTACCATCCACATGGTCAGCTCAAACGGTGGAGCTGTATGCACTTGTGAGAGCCTGTGAATTATACCGGGACAAGATAGTGAATGTTTTTATTGATTCTAAATATGCATACGGGGTGATAGATGCATTTGGGAAACTATAGGAAGAAAGAGGTTTATTAACCTGCAGGGGAAAAACATCAGCTCATGACAGCTCAATTACTTGCTTGTTGGAGGTGGTGGATTAACCAAAAGAGGTAGAAATAAAAGCTGTTAAGGGACATCAGGAAAGGTACTCAGAAGAGACAATAAGTAATCAACTGGCCAATGGAGATGTTCAGAAAGCAGCACTTCTGCCAGAGGTCTCTGGAATCTGCCCTTTGCTCCCTGTGGCTGTGTTGTTCCCAGGGGGAGGAGGGAAGTGGTGGTGCTGGTGCTGTCTTTTCCACCAGAGGAGATGGAGATAATTAAAGGTGGTGGAGCAGAGGGAAAAGGGGAAAACTGATTTACAAAAGTCAGTAAACAGTGGATGCTAGGTGCTTTGAGCCAGCAAATGTTAAAACAATTGCATGGGGGGAGTTGTGCCTCTTGAGGACTGGCAAAGACGTCCCTCAAGATGTAATGCCTTGGGTCTTTCTATTTTAGCAAAATGAGCTTTTGAGGGGTGCCTGGCTAAGGTCAATAGCCAGGCTACAAAGGAGGTTGCAAGACAGGGAAATGACCTTGGGCTATATGTCTTTTCTAGGGATGTCAGGTGTATTTTGCTGAGATGCCCTGGGCAAGAGGGCTTAGGTATCCTCTGGTAGAGGTATGTGTGGTAGTTTGAAAGCAAATCAGTGAGAGACTCCAAGTCAGAACTACAATTTAATAGAAAAAGTAAAATAAATGCAATAGTACAAAAACACTGACAGAGTCAGAATACAACCTGACACCCTGTCGGTCAGGGTGTTGGTAGTAGTCCACTTAGAAGGTGGCTGCAGTCCTCTGGGAGTGATAGATGTGGTTCTGTTGAAGCAGTGATCCTGTGGAAAGGTGTAGTTTTCCTCTGAAGGTCCGGTGGTGGTGTAGAAGGGTCTGGTCTTCCTCAGGGAATCCAGTGGTAAAGGTGAGTTGTGGTGTTTCAAATTCCAGATTATATCCAGATAGGGATGCTTGGTTCCTCACCCTGGGCAGAGCACCTCACAATGGGATGATGGAGTTTATCAGTGGGACTCAATGGCCCATTAACTGGAGCCATCAGGGATGAACCAGGAAGAATGCCCCACCTGGCCCCAACATCCCATGAAGATGGTGATAGAATACATACCATTGTAACCTAAGACAAACCATAAATTCCATAGGAATTCCACTAATTGACACAGACTGTTACTCACTCAAGACTCTGCTAAATCTCTGGATTTAGAGAAAAAGAACAGAGACACAAGGAAAAGAAAAACAGGGGGGCTGAGTATACATTAGAAGCGGGTCTTGTGTATTAGGCATTTTGGGAAGTCCGTACCTCTCAAGTACCTCAGCCAATGGGGAAAGAGAGAGGGAAATGCGGTCGGGAAATCAGGATAAAAAGGAGGCTTCGTCTCCTAAAAATTTGAGGGACCTCATGGGAATGTCCCATGGCCTCTCCCTGTATTCAAATAAAGTTACAGGACTCCTCTGTCTCCTTTTTGGACATAAACCTCTAGGGTTTGTGGATTAATTTTCCTGACAGTACTAATTTCTTATTGGTAGTATGGGATTGTTGGAACCCTTAGAGGAGACAACTCATTTCAGATTGTTCTCCTTTAAATTGTCTCAGACCAAGACATCTGCACAAACTGGTAACATCACAGGAAAAATGACTTGTTTGGATTGTTCCCAACTACCATGAACACTCGGAATTTAGTGTTATACCCCATTGCTATAATATTGCTATTAATCTGAATTTGTCTTTTTGGTAGTAATAATTGTATATATATATATGTTGATGCCTGAAAGATAGGCTGGAAATAAAACCCCATAGACCCGTGTATATAGAGCAGGTATTTGTTTATTGCAGCTCTGGAGGTGAGGGGGATTTTTCCTCCTGACTCACCCATATTTGTCAAGTGCTGTGGTATGTTTATACAGTAAGTATTGATTAGTGTTACTATGTCATTATAACATCATCATATATGAGCCAGAACTAATTTACATAGTATAATCTCATGGTTATTAGATAATTCTTTTGCACTGCACTTGTGCCTCCCCAATTTGGGAGTCATCAGGGGTCTTTGATGAAGGCTTCCAAAGTCTTCTTTGCATCTGAACTTTTCAACTTTGTCTTTGGAGCACGTGCAGTTACGGTGTTCCTTTGTCGATCTGGTCCTAACCAGCCTAAATTCTTTATTTTGTGGCTAATTTGCTTTACATTTGCCAATTTCTCTTTAGTACAATACTTATCTATCTCTGAAATTATCCACCTGGTGAGTTTTTTTCCTTTCTTTTTTGTCTATTCAGCATTAAGCAACTAGTTAACCACATATTAGCCATTCCATTGTATAGAAAGTTATTCATATCAGGTTATATAGGTATCAAAAGTAATGATTCAAGTTATATTGTCATCAGGTTATATAGATATATAAAAAATATGATTCAAGTTATATTGATATAACTCAAGTTATATAAGCACCTTGTAACTTTGACTTAAGTTATATATGTGTTGTACCTAACCCAACACATGAGGATGTTAACCATTCCAGAAATACATAAATTAAAATAACAATGCTTCTTGTCAAGAGCAATAACTAATTCTATATTATGGTCTATTTAATATTGCTAACTAAATTCTGTATGACTTTATAACAATTTTCAGTATAAGGTAAGGCCTTATAGGGGAGGGGGAATGGCATGTCCTCTTTGCAGCAAGCAGGAAGTAAAAGAACTTTTTGTGGCTTTCTCCTGTTTTAAATATGGTTTCTAGAGGCGTATCCAGCTTCTATAATTGGTTTGACCAAATATCAATATTCAGAACTAGCAGGCTATTGGTCCTGTCAGCCACGGAGGAAGCTGTAATATTTTCCTCAGGAAAGGTCACTTTTGAGGCTGATCTTTTCCTTCCTTACCAGAAAACTGAATTAAGGCAAACTGAGGACAGACAGATAAGCTGCTAAACACACCTGGTGGCACATGACTCGCATTCAACTTCTTTATGCCATAAAAGTCCAGTCCACTTTCATACAGTTTGATTCTTCCACATACCCTTCTTGAAGTATATGGGGTTTCTCCCATGGAATTTGGAACACCTCTCTCACCACAGTTACTTCCCAGGGATTGAGAGAAAGAGGAAGAAGTATTCCACAAAGTGTGGTGAGATACATCAAAACCTCTACTTAATGTTTCTTTTGATATCTTTATTGTGGAATTTCTTTGTCAGGAAAATCCACAAACTCCAGAGGTTTATGTCTAGAAAGGAGACAGAGGTGTCCTGCAACTTTATTCAAATAAAGGGAGAGAATCCACTGGGGCACACGCTTGAGGACTTTTCTCTCTCGGGGTTTTGGAGGGCACAGCTTCCTTTTTATCCTAACTCCCGGCTGCATGTTGCCCTCTTCCTTAAATTTAAACTGTTTAAATTTAATCTGAGTCTAAGGAAGGATTTAACTTCATTTTAAACCCCTTCTGTGAAGGAATTTAAATACACAAAGGAGTTCTTTTGGCACCACAGATTTAAAGACAAGGCTTCTCTAATGAACCTTGAAGCTCCCACTCCACCTGTGACAATTGGTGCAGTCTGGCAGGATGTCAAATGATTTCGAGAAACAGACAAAAACGATCTTAACAGAAATTTATTTACAGAGGTACAGTATAATGGGGAAAACCAGAAACCTGATAAAAGAAAAAAGCCCCTGCTGCATTGGTGGAGGCTGCTTTAGCAGCAGCAGAACAAGAGAAGTTTGTTGCTAAGCAACGAGATGAGTTAATTGAGTCTTTGTTTAACTTAACTAAAACTTTACAAGCTGCATTGGAAGTTGAGAGGCTTTCTCAGCTAAAAGTTGACAGGGAGCTAAATGTCGAAAAGAGATTGGCTGAAAACTTGAGGAACCAGTTGGACAACTTCTTTCAAAGAGAAAGAGAATTAAATTTGCGAAGTGCCTGTCTCAGAGGAGAGGCAGAAACTCAGCCTGGGTTTTCCATCCCCTCACAGGAGGGGGAAAGGGAGGAGGAATTCCCTGACTGTGATGTCATTCACTTTTTGAGGAGTTTGATGCAGTAAAGCTAAACCCCTCACCTCACCCTAAAGTCTGCCCACTTGTAAAAACTGAATTTGTTTAAGAGACAGAGCCCACTGTAATAACTAAACAGATACCTTACACAAAACTGGTTAACATTCAAAAGGAATGCAACATGCATTCCAAAGGAATTGAAACAGAGTATATGAGGGTACTGACTCTTCCATTAGTAAATTTGCAGATGACACTAAGCTGGTATCTGTTGGAAGGTCAGAGGGCTCTGCAGAGAGACTTGGAATGGTTGGATGGATGGGCAGAGTTCAACAGGATGAAGTTTAATAAGTCCAAGTGCTGAGTCCTGCATTTTGGCCACAATAACCCCCTGCAGCATTATAGGCTGGGGACGGTGTGACTGGACAGTGCCCAGGCAGAAAGGGACCTGGGGGTACTGGTCAACAGCCAACTGAACATGAGCCAGCAGTGTGCCCAGGTGGCCAAGAAGGCCAATGGCATCCTGGCCTGTATCAGGAATAGTGTGGCCAGCAGGAACAGGGAGGTCATTCTCCCCCTGCACTCGACACTGGTGAGGCCGCACCCTGAGCGCCGTGTCTTGTTCTGGGCCCCTCAGTTTAGGAAGGACGTTGAGACACTTGAGCGCGTCCAGAGGAGGGCAACAAGGCTGGTGAAGGGCTTGGAACACAAGCCCTATGAGGAACAACTGAGGAAGGTGGGGTTGTTTAACCTGGAGAAAAGGAGACTCAGAGGTGACCTTATCACTCTCTACAACTTCCTGAAGGGTGGTTGTAGTCAAGTGGGAGTTGGTCTATTTCTCCAGGCAGCCACTGACAGAACAAGAGGACACAGTCTTAAGCTGCCCCTGGGGAAATATAGGTTGGACATTAGGAAAAAAGCTTTTTACAGGAAGAGTGGTTAAATATTGGAATTGTCTGCACGGGGGAGGTGGTGGAGTCACCATCCCTGGATGTGTTTAAAAAAAGATTGGACGTGGCACTCGGTGCCATGGTTTAGTGGAGGTGTTAGGGCATGGGTTGGACTTGATGATCTTGAAGGTTTCTTCCAACCCAGTGATTCTGTGAAATTATGTGAAATTCAGTGATATGGGAGGCTTGGACCCATTGGAGGGGGGAGAACCTATCTCTGTCTCCACTCCAACGTTGGCTAATCTCACAGAGAATGTGCAAAAGGTGGCTTGCCTTCAATATGAGAGGAAGCTTGTACCCCGCCAGCCTTCTCCCATGTTGGCGTTGTTTATTGTAAATGAAGTGAAAAATCAAATTGCTGTCCAGAGGACAGAGATAAGAGAAACAGTTTCCTGATTTAAGCGTCAAAATCTGAGAAGTGAATTCTCAAAAGGTTACCTCTGGAGTGAGGGATTGGAGAAGGAGATCCCTTGAGAATTGGTGGATAATAAGTCAACCCAGATTTTAGAACTGCTGATGTCATTCAGAGATGACGGTTCCCCTGTGTTCACAATGAGGCTTTTGCAAGCTTCTACACTGCCATCATTTAGTCAGTGAGTATAGAGCCTTGTCCTCTGCTATTGGAGGCTGGAGATAGAATTGCAGAAGTCATTCAGGACTTAAAGGAAAAGGGCATAGTTCTAAACCCATTCTCCCTTTAACTCACCTGTATAGCCCATTGGAATCCCTTTGGGGACAACATTTTATCATTATGTCAGGAAAATTAATCCACAAACACTAGAGCTTTATGACCAAAATGGAGACAGAGGAGTCCTGTAACTTTATTCAAATAAAGGGAGAGGTCATGGGGCATTCTCCATGGTCTCTCAAATTTTTTAGTGGACACAGCCTCCTTTTTATCCTAATTTCCCGACCACATTTCCCTCTCTCTTTCCCCATTGGCTGAGGTACTTGAGAGGTACAGACTTCCCGAAACGCCTAATACCTAAGTCACCCCTTCTAATGTATAATCCCCCCCTTTGTCCTTTCTTTGTGTCACTCGGTAGAATTCCTTATGGAATTTATGGTTCTTCCCACTGTTTCTTTAATCTCTCAGTATTCAATTTTATTTATCAGCAGACCTACAGTTTGTTTGTAAAGACAAATCTCCCTCATTCCATTCATCAATCAGTGGAATCCTTCCCATTGTTTCTTTTATCTCTCAGTGCTAGTTTTATCTTCCAGGAGACCCACAGTTTGTTTGTAAAGACAAATCTCCCTCATTCCTTTCAGTCCCTCCTCTTTTATTTTCTCAATAATTGTCTTTACAAACTTTAGTTATCATTGACTTAATTTTCTGTTCCTGGGTGTAAGAGTCTGGACGGAAATCCCTACCTGCCTCACGACCATCGACAGAAGCAGAGGCCGAAAACCCAGAGACCCTAGGAGGGGGAAAAGGACTTTTGCACAATGAAGTCCAGCCAGATCCTGGTGGGATGCCTGCCAGGTGCCCAGGTGTACTGCAGAGCTGTGCTGCTGAGCTGTGCTGCAGAGAACCGTGCCGCTCGGCTAACGGGGCGGAAAGGACTGCACAAGAACAATCTGTCTAGTACTGCTGTACCTGTACCCTAAAACAATGGGCCCTATTTCCCCACCTGCTGGCTACTTGCCCCTCGTCTCTGGAGGGATTGCCTCATCTCTTGGTTACCTGCCCCTCGCTTTCGAAAAGACTATAAAGAGACTCTCAAAAAGTACCCCTACGAGATCTCCCTACGGACGAGACGAATCCATCGATCCGGACAACGAGGACTTCGTCGTGCCGTGGTAGCTATGCCCCTCTTTTCCCTTTCTCTTCTCTCTCTCTCTCCTCTATCGCATAAGCGTGTTGTTGGCACTCAATAAAGTGCTTTTGATTTTGATTGAAGCAAAAATACTTGTCCCTGTTTTCTTTTGCACTCTGAGATTCAAAGTAACGAACCATCACGACCCCTGCTCCTACGAGCGGATCGTGACATCAATTGGCGTCACGGACAGGATTCTGAGGCAGAAGGGGCTGCAAGGTTTTGTGTAGTTTGTAACAGGGGAAGGACGTTTTGCTCCAGCCGCACCTAGCCCGACACTCCGAAAGGGTGAGCGGTGTCTAGAAAGCAAGGGGGGCATCTCGAATTTCCCGCAAACTGCACATGCCTAGGTGAAAAGCACCCCTATACTCTGTTGAGGGCTCTGTCTTCAGAATTTCACAAAAGAATCTCTTGGTGCAAAAGGGGGAGCGTTGTGTTTCTTTTTAAGGTGGGTGTGTAAGGAGTTAGTCTACTGGGTGTTAGGAGAGGCAATGGATTGTAACTAAACAGAGCCTCCAGTAGACTCAGTCTCTTCGCCACTTTAGGGAAGAGAAGGGGAACACAGCCTGGCTCTCGGGACTGTGGATGCAACTAAGTTTTACCTCCCTAAAGCGGTTTTATTGTCCCTTCAAAAACATGACCTCAAACACTAAGGCAAAACATACAGCTGCATTTTATGCTTTATTAGCAAAACACAATGCCCGACCCTCTCCAGGAGGGGAAGAGTGGGCACAAAACAACTGGTTTAATTTAGAAAATGTGATTGATAGAATTTACTCTTTACAGCGTGGGTCAAAATTCAGACTTGGCCGAGATAAAGCTGTAATTTGCTCTGTACTAGGAGCATGCCTTACATCGGCTATAGATCACCGCTTTAAGCGGTGCAGTGAGCAGGAAACAATAATAGACTCTCTGCAAAACTTAGTAAAAATTTTACAGAAACAATTAGAGGAAAAAGAGAATTATATTCTCTTGTTACAAGATCTCTTGAGAGAAAAATGTCCAAAAGACTCAAGGAACACCGATCCACCACAAGACACAAAGGAAAAGGAATCACTTTATCCCCACAAAGAATTAAAGCAAGTAAAAAATTGTGGGCAAAACTGCTGTCCTCCTATGACACCTTTAATTAAAACAGAATATGTCTCCCAAGTGTCACTCACCAGAGGAGACCAAATTCATTTAACTGAACAGGAGGCCAGTGGATACTGGGGACATGGTGTTTTCTTAACAACAGGAGACAAACATAACACCTCGTCCCCAACTCAGCATGCAACTTTCCAAGCTGGGGGACTCAGTCCTCTAGAAAGGGGAGACCCTTCAGCTATTGTTAGTAGCCCTGATCAACTTCTAGAAAGCGTCCACAAAGCCGCTTGTCTGCAAACAATACATGAAACGAAGTTGATTCCTGAATATGAATCCCCTGTGCAAATGCCTGTGAAACCTGAAATGAAGACCCCTTTAATTCGGGGTCCCCCAGAATCACTCAAACCCACAGCGATTGTCTTACAGAAAACCATAGCAGTTGTGGGCCCCGTAGAGAAGCTGGAAAGATTCCTTGAAAACCCGACAGATCAAACTGGATCTACTGATCCCGGGAATGCCCCAAATTCTACACCCTCTCAGCTGTTGGGTTCACACTTGAATTCACCTGCCAGTGATCGCAAAGTTTATACACGTAGTGAGGTTGCAGAAGATCTGATTAATTACAATAGAAAATGTGGACCTGTAAAAACCCCACAAGAGAAATCAGAGAAAACACTGGCTAGCAGGGACATTGGGGTCCCTCATAGTGAAAACCCAGACATTAGTGGACCCCCCTTGCTTTCTCAAAGTCTGGGCAGTGAGCCTAAGCAACCCCTCCCTCAAAGTCTGGGCAGTGAGCCAAAGCAGCCTTTCCTTCAAAGTCCAGGCAACGACCCAAAACACCTCTGTCCTCAAAACCAGGTAAACTGGTTTTTGGGAATTTGGTGGAAGGATATCCCACCTGAAACCTTAACCTTTTTAGATCAGATTAAAATGCCTGAATCTAGGAAAGATCTCCAACATGCTTTAGGGTTATTGGTGTTCTGGAGAAAACACATCCCTGATTTTTCCATAATTGCCAGACCTGTTTATAAATTGCTGAGAAAAGGGGTGAGATGGGAATGGGATGCTTCTCAAGGAGAAGCCTTACAATTGCTGATTTTTGAAGCAACAGCTCACCAAGCCCTGGGCCCTATTCACCCTACTGATCCTTTCCAAGTGGAATGGAGATTTGCTTCTTCAGGGCTGTCAGTACACATCTGGCAGCGGGGCCCTGAGGGCCCAACAAGGCCTGTTGGTATTTATTCCCATGGCTTCAGAGATGCTGAAAAAAGACACACTATCTGGGAAAAGGGGCTGTTTGTGGTCAGCTTAGCTCTGATAGAAGTGGAGAAAATTACACAACAGCAACCGATTGTTTTGAGTTGCCTTTTCAAAATTATTAGGGCAGTTCCTACCGGGATCCCCCAACCTGACGGGGTGGTCCAGAGGGCCTTAGTTAGAAAGTGGGATGCTCAGATTGAACACTATTGTAACACTTTCTCAATAACTGAAGGAGCTGTAAAAAACCTGGCAATACAAGAAGGCTTCAGTAGCAGCCAAGACAAACCTGCCTCAGTTATTAAGGTAGCCCTCCACACTTCCTCCGGTGAAACAGAGGGGGAAGGGAGCGCCCAAGTTGGCGAGCTGATAGCTGTTTGGAGTGTTTTCCAACGTGAAGTACAGAATATTTTTCTTGTTTGTATTTATGCTGTGTTTAAGGAATGGATTGAGTGGCTTTCTTTTTGGCAGCAAAAAGCATGGACAGCCTCTGATGCCCTAGGAAAGGAGCATCGGACAAATACACGCTGGATAATTCCATCATTTTAACCTTTTCTGCCCCTTGGTGGCAGGCTCTGTTGTGTTTACTTTTCACAGGGGAACTCCGAGGGACATGAAGAATTTATAGATTTAAAATAAATGCCATAGCAAAGCCCATACTGAGTGCAGTAGCTACATATTATGGTATAAACACCCCCCTTGTGCTGGATGACAAGAATAATGCTTTTTCCCTCCCTTTATGGTAACATGAGGTGATGATTGCTGAACTTTTTGTTAAACTTAGCTGTTGTACAATTTTCCCATAAAATTATGTGTGGTAAAAACAATACAAGATACTGGAGGGACTTGAAGTTGATGTTGTAATACCTATCACCCAACCATTGGTTATGCTAAGCCTGAAAATTTTTGAAATTGGACCAAATATAATCAGGACCAGGTATGGTCTCTCAAACAAGTTAAATTGCTAATGCACAGAAATTCAGCCAACTTGTTCATCTTTTAACACAAAGAGACATAACCGGTGTTGTGGGAACAGGATTGGGAATCTCGAATAGCATTGATTCAGAAGTATTAATGAATAAATTGGCTGTCACAATTAGAGATTTAACCAAATTACAACGACCACTGCAGTTGTCATTAACCCACCAGTGGTTGTTATCAAACATATTAACTCAGTGAATGTTAACCGTATGTAATGCTTCAGTGCATTCAATATTCCCTATCATTGCATTGGGGCTGAATTGGGGTGGAACTTTTCTTTATCCTTTTGAGCATAAGCAATGGACCTGTCAAATTGATAAGAAATGGCAAACTGTGGATTTAGAAACTTGTGTTGTCCGGGAACAACTAGGGTTCATTTGCAAAAGTAATGCAATCAGAGCTCAGGACATTTGCTTAGACACGGAACAGAATATCTGTAATTTTGAAATTCATCTTAAAGAGAATCCTGAAACAGTGCTTGTGTATATAGGCAATGGATGTGCATGCTTGAGAACTGCTTGTGATCAAATAGTTGTAGAAAATTTGGTGATGGACACTAAAAATCATTCGAATTTTTGTGTTTGTAATTTTACTAAAATCATAGGATGTGATTTTTCTTATTCAGCTCCAGGTACTTCTTATCACCTTTTGCAATCCAATTACTCACTGATACACCAAGTTGTGCCTACCCCCATTGGGATGAACCTTACCTTGGTAAAGCAATTGTTGCTTCATCAGGATTTAATCAAAATTTTGAAGAAGATCAAGAAGAACGGACAGAAAACCTTGGTAACTGTTCATCACAATGTAAACGAAATACATCGTGTTCTGGAAAGGGTAAGAAAGGATGCTGACCACAGTTGGTGGGATACCCTTTTTGGGTGGTCACCTACTGCCACAGGTGTCCTGAATAAGCTGTGTCATCCCATCATTGTTCTCCTGATTCTAGTTTTAGTAGGTTTTGTCTTGTCAGCAATTTTGTATATCATGAACTGGAGAATGATGAAACGAATAGCATACTTGACATCCATAATGAATATGCATAATCTGGTTGATGCTTCATCCTCTGTGGACACCCCTGACATTATTGATGAAAGGCGAGCTAAGGTGTAATAAGAAATTGGATAAATACTTTACTGCTCATTGTAATTTAATCAATTATTAATGAAATTTTAAGGTATTTTTATTGTTTTATGATTCAATCAATTAATGTAATTTTAAAGTGTAACGATGTATTAATGTAATTTTGAAGTATAATGATTTAAATAATTATTAATATGATTTTAAGCTATAATAAGAAATTAAACTGGTTTATTTGAATAATTATTAATGAAATTTTACTATAATAAGGCAATTGTTGCCCTGTTGAAATTTAAACAAAATTTTTTGTGATTAAAATTGCTTATTCTTTTGCTTTCTTTTCCCTTTTCTTTTCCCTTCTCTCTTTCTCTTTTGTCTCTGTTTTCCGGGGTGTGCTACTGGCACGGACGAGTCCTGAAGACATCGTGACAACACTACAGACTCCAGAAGGCATCGAGACAATGCTACAGGTTCCTGACGACGATCGTGAGCCACGGGGTGTTGTAAGAGTCTGGACGGAAATCCCTACCTGCCTCACGACCATCGACAGAAGCAGAGGCCGAAAACCCAGAGACCCTAGGAGGGGGAAAAGAACTTTTGCACAATGAAGTCCAGCCAGATCCTGGTGGGATGCCTGCCAGGTGCCCAGGTGTACTGCAGAGCTGTGCTGCTGAGCTGTGCTGCAGAGAACCGTGCCGCTCGGCTAACGGGGCGGAAAGGACTGCACAAGAACAATCTGTCTAGTACCGCTGTACCTGTACCCTAAAACAATGGGCCCTATTTCCCCACCTGCTGGCTACTTGCCCCTCGTCTCTGGAGGGATTGCCTCATCTCTTGGTTACCTGCCCCTCGCTTTCGAAAAGACTATAAAGAGACTCTCAAAAAGTACCCCTACGAGATCTCCCTATGGACGAGACGAATCCATCGGATCCGGACAACGAGGACTTCATCATGCCGTGGTAGCTATGCCCCTCTCCTTTTCTCTCTCTCTTTCTTCTCTCTCTCTCTCCTCTATCGCATAAGCGTGTTGTTGGCACTCAATAAAGTGCTTTTGATTTTGATTTAAGCAAAAATACTTGTCCCTGTTTCCTTTTGCACTCTGAGATTCAAAGTAACGAACCATCATGACCCCCGCTCCTACGAGCGGATCGTGACACTGGGTCCATTTTGGTTTTGCCATTATTTGCAGTGGCATCATTTTCTGTTCTTTTGTAGCCAATTCTGCATCAGTGGTCATGGCTACTACCTGCATCCCTTTGATCGCATGTTGAATAAGTTGCACTAAGCAAGGGATCATGTATGGTAAAAAGACTAGAGATACTACAGCACATAAGAGGGGAAAAAAAGCATTTGTTTAACCCATAGTCCACCAGGTAACCATGAAAACATGTCCCATTCACATCCTTTCCATGTTTGGACCAGTACATGAGGTAACTTTCTTATTCCCTTTGTTATTTGTTTCACCACTTTTCCATTGTCATCTCTTTGCAAAGAGCAGTTAGAGTAATTTAATTTTCCACACACGCTTCTTTCTTCTGCTAATAGATAATCTAATGCCATCTGATGTTGAAATATCGCATTCCTCATCTTGGTGGATTGGCCAGCAAGAAGGTCAAGGGTTGTAGCTGTCTGCTTAATTATTTCAAAGACAATTTGTAACCTTATGTCTTGGTTTGAAGGACAGGTGTCTGTTAAGGAAGGCAGGAGCCTCCCTTGGAATGGGAAACTGTAACCCCTCTCCCTCCGAATTATTATAAATTTGAAATCAAGAGGCTCTCAGGCAAAGATATGGGAATAGGAATAACAGTTCTTTACTACTATCTAAAACAAGGATAACAAATAACAACAACTATAATGTTGGGAAATGGCCATTTCTGGCTGCACAGACATAAGGTATAAGTGAGCAATCCAGACTCCATAGACAAGTGTTAGGCCTCTGCTCAAGGCTGTTCTCAAAACAACTGTGGGAAAGGGAGACATGAGAGCTGTAAACAAGGTGCAGGTGTCTAGAGATTAGCTTGGCAGAAGAAACTGTTGATGTTATTGCCTTCTGAGACCAGTCTGTGTTTTAATTAGATTAGAGAAAAATCCCGTGTGAAACTTCTGTAAGTGAATAATATTTTGAGCACGTAAGGTAGTATAAGTATGTGCACTGTCTGACAATAAACAAGCTTGATTTATGAACCACATTGGATCGTCGTCTTGCTCCTCTCGCCGACAAATGGTGACCCCGACGTGCGGGACGGAGACGCGCGGGACCTGACCGGCGGGATCGGGAAAGCACCGGTAGCAGCGACCGGGGAGCGAAGATCTATACCCTTTGCGCGGCGAAGGGGGGATCCGATCGCTTGGACCTCGGAGAGGGGTCCGCCGCCCGAGAACGGCTATACTCGGAAAGGCTGCGTGGCGATCGCGATCGGCGCATAGACGCGGCGCGGAAAGACGCGGAGGGGCCGGCGCGGAGGGACGCGGAGCCCACAGCGATCAGCCTGGAGAGGTTAACCAGCTGGACGGAGATGGATTCGCAGGTAGCCGTAGAATTATTAACACGCTTTTTAGAAAAGCGGGGAGTTAGCAAAGACACCTTAAAGCAGGTGACAGGATTAGTTACGTTAGGTGTAGAAAAGGGTTGCTTCAGGGACCCTAATACGATCTTTGACCTGCCTGAATGGCGGAAATATGGGGATCAGTTGTTTGAGGGAATTCTAGACAGCAACAAAGCATGCGCGAAACTTGGGAAGCCCTGGAGGGAGGTAACGACCTGTTTGCAGAGGTACCAGACTGAGAAAAAAGTTGCTGCCGTAGCCATGGAAAAGTTAGAAGGGGTCACTGAAGGGAGCGGGGGGACCCCGGGAGGGGAGCACCCTATCCCGGGAATGCTCGGCATTGGGAACGAAACACCTAGCTTGCCGGCCGTAGGGAAGTGTGTGGTTCTGGGGGTGCACGGGTCGCCGCCCGATCGCGGCGCGGCCCCGGAGGCGGGCGCTCCTTCCGCGGAGCAAGCGGCCGCCGCGGCGCGCACGGAGCTAGCGGCCGCCGCGGCGTCCGCGCCGCCGCAGCCGGAGGAGGGGTGTCTGCCCCTTCCTTGTGCGCCGTCCGAACCACCACAGGGGGACGATCAGCCGGCTTTGCCCCCCACCCCGGGCGATTTTATGCCTTTTCGCACGGGGCCAGAAAGCGGTGTCCCTTCTCGGCAGGAGCAGCCGCCCGCACGCCAGCAGCCGCTTGCGCCCCCCCCCTTGCTGGGTGGAGGCGGAGGCGGAGGCTCTGCTCCGTTTCGCGTGGGGAACGGGAGACGTAGAATTAGCTGGGCGAAAGTGGAGCAGAAAGCTTTGGAAGAGGGCGATGTGAAACTAGCTCAGGACGCTAGAACTTTGAGCCGAGCAGAACTGGCATTTCCAGTGCTGTTTGAGACCCTGCAGGATGGCAGGCAGCAAGCGACTCACACGGCAATCGATTGGAAGTTACTCACGCAGTTACGTACCACAGCCAGTCAGTCCGGCCTGCACGGGGAGCCCACCAAAATGATATTAAATTATATTTGGGGAAGTGTTATACTGTGCCCCGAGGACATCAAGGGAATTGTTAGGATGATCATGACCCAGTCGCAGCAACTGCTGTGGCAAGCTCACTGGCAGCAGCTTTGTAACGAGGTTGCTAATCAACCTCGGCAAGAGGGTGACCCCCTGCGGGGAGTCATTCCTGAACAACTTATGGGTCATGCACAGTGGTCCATCATCATAGCGCAGCTGCAGTTAGGGGCTGACATTCTGCTAGAATCTATGCGAACAGCAAGGGAAGCTATAGACAGTGTACGTACTGCCCCCCCCCCCCCCACGCCTAGGGGCTGACATTCTGCTAGAATCTATGCGAACAGCAAGGGAAGCTATAGACAGTGTACGTACTGCCCCTCCCCACACCCTCCTATATGGCCATTAAGCAGGGCAAGGAGGAATCGTTTGCTGCCTTTGTGGACAAGGTCTCCGAAGCTATTACAGCTTCTGGGGTGCCTCAATGGATGCAGGCGGCACTGTTACGCCAGTGTGTTCTCGAAAACAGCACTCAGCAAACAAAAAACATTTTAGTTACACTGCCTGCAGATGCCTCCATTGAAGTAATGTTGGAAAGGATGAGCCGAGTGCCGGTGGGGATGCATGCATTTCTAGCTGAGATGGTCACGGCCATGGGTGAAAAGATAGGGGAGAAGATAGCCCAGGCTCACACACATGCTTTTGCTGCGCTCCAGCCACTTCGACCCCTTGGTAAGGTGGGGGGTGAGTCAGGAGTGCTCAAGTGTTTTAGATGTGGAGAGGAAGGGCATGTTAGACGACAGTGCTCTCGTCCAGTCTGGTGTAACCACTGCAAGAAAAGTTCCCACTCCACACTCGCCTGCAAACGCTCGGGAAACGGGAAGAAGAGCGCGCATGGCCGCCGCGCCCAGACAACAGTAGCGGCCCCGGCACTCACTGCGCCACCACCGACAACAGCGCCCTCGTCTGCCGTCGTTCCAGTTTACAACCCGTCCATCCAGCCAACGCCGTTCGGCCAGCAACCAGCCTTGCCCCCGCCACAAGAGGAAGCCTCGGATTGGACCTGGGAACAGCAATAGGCATCACCATCACGGACCTCCGCCCTGTGAAAATCCCCTCGGGTGTGCGTGGCCCTGTGATTGTGGACAGCCAGCCCGTGGGTGCGCTTTTAGTCGGCCGCTCTTCTGCAAGCATCAAAGGACTGTTTGTCTTACCTGGTATCATTGATGCTGACTTCACTGGTGAAATTTGTATTATGGTACAGACTCTGTTTCCTCCTTTGTACATACCCAAGGGCTCCAGGATTGCTCAACTCGTGCCCATTCCGCAAATGGTTGCTACAATGCAGAGACATTCTGAACTTGCCAATCGGGGGCCCCGTGGTTTTGGTTCTACCGGGGGCCTGGCAATGCTGACTGTTCCAATGACTGAAGGACCAGTTGTTGACACTACCTGGTCGCACAAAGGTCAGACACTGACCCTGCCTGCGCTTCTTGACACGGGAGCGGACATTACTATCATGTCAACATCATGTTGGCCCGTGAACTGGCCATGTCACCACACCCTGAATGGAGTTGAGGGTGTGGGCGGTGCTGCTTCTGTTCAGCGCAGCTCCAATTTGGTTCAGGTGGTCGTCGACGGACGACGGGCCTCCATTCATGTCACCATCATGCCACTGCCCAGAGGAGTGAACGCTTTGGTTGGCCGGGATGTCCTGGACCAGCTGGGCCTTGTCCTCACGAACCAGGCTTTTTGACTGCTGTCACTGCAAAGTGGACTTTCCCGATCCGTCTCGGTTGGATCACCGATAAGCCTGTCTGGATCGAGCAGTGGCCGCTGAAAAAGGAAAGTCTGGACCAGGCACGTCACTTGGTGCATGAACAGTTGCAACAGGGACACTTAAAGCATTCTACTAGTCCCTGGAACACACCCATTTTTGTCATCAAGAAGAAATCTGGGAAATATCGCTTGCTACATGACTTGAGAGCTGTTAATGCTCAGATGCAGGCCATGGGTGCTCTTCAACCTGGCCTCCCTAACCCCGCAATGCTTCCTGAGGGTTGGCACATGCTCATCATTGATCTCAAGGACTGCTTCTTCACTATTAAGCTGCACCCCGTTGACACTGCAAGATTTGCATTTACGCTGCCCACGCTTAATAAGGAAGCCCCTTTTGAGAGATTTGAATGGACCGTTTTGCCCCAGGGAATGCGGAATTCCCCCACCCTTTGCCAGTTGTTTGTCGCCAATGCGCTTCAGCCCATTCGTGCCGCTTGGGCAGACACAATGGTGTATCACTACATGGACGATATTTTGTTCGCCCAAGCTCATTCCTTTACGGAGGACCAGTTTCGTTTTTTGGAGCAGCAGTTGCACAGCCAGGGCCTTGTTATTGCCCCTGACAAAATTCAACATGGCCCGGCCTGGAAGTACCTCGGCTGGCACATCACTGAAGGACAGGTGCGACCACAAAAGCTTCAACTCTCAGTACACACCCGGACCCTGCATGATGCACAGCGCCTTCTTGGTGACCTTCAGTGGCTGCGCCCGGTGATTGGTATCTCCAACGACGATCTGGACGTCCTTCGGCCGCTGCTGAAAGGCTCTGACCCTGCACGGGCGGTGTCCGTCACCCCTGCTCAGCGACAGACAATCCAAAAAATCAGCACGCAGGTGGCCGAGCGTTGGGTCGATCGACGTGACCCAGACGTCCCAGTGGACCTCACCATCCTGAATGGCAGCGCACAACTTGTTGGTGCACTTACTCAGTGCAAAAAGAAAAAGGGGGAGAAGGTGAGGTCAGAAAATGTGAAAGTACTGGAATGGCTGTTCACAAGCATCCAACCCGCAACAACGACTCAACAAAAAATTGAAAATGTAGCTGAACTGATCCAAAAAGGCCGCAGCAGAATCGTACACCTAACAGGCCAGGAGCCGGGGACAATCTTCTTGCCAATGAAACGGAAAGATCTAGAATGGTATCTACAACACAACCAGGCCTTTCAAACCAGCCTGTTGACTCAAGCTGCAGCAGTCAACATAGAACCGCTGCAGTCCACCACCTTGCGCTGGATGAACAACCAGGCCTGGATTCCCCTGCCCAAAAGAAGTGAGCGCCCACTGCCAAATGCAGTGACGGTATTCACGGATGCAGGAAAAAAGTCCCGGCGTGCAGCAGCTACCTGGATGTTGGATGGGGAGTGGCACCATCACACACTGACTGCAGACGAACAAGACTCATTGCAAACTTTAGAACTAGCAGCAGTTGTGTGGGCCTTCCTGAACTGGCACTCCACTGAGTTAAATGTAGTTTCTGATTCCATGTATGTTACGGGCATTGTACAACGTATAGAGGATGCCCGCCTTAAGGACTGTCAAAATAAGCGGTTGTTTGAACTGCTGAGAAGATTACAAACTGCAATTCATCAGAGAGAGAAAGCGTATGCGGTGATCCACATTAGAAGCCACAAGTGGGTGGAAGGCCTTGGAGAAGGAAATGCAAGAGCGGACCAATTAGTTTCTGCGGTCGTGCCAGTGGATGAGTTTTGCAAGGCCAGAGAAGCTCATAGTACCTTTCACCAAAATGCTAAAGGACTTTTTCGCCAGTTTAAGATAACAATGCAGGAAGCAAAAGGTATTGTGAGAGCCTGCCCCAGCTGTAGCCACCATGGCCCAGGGCTAGGGCTTGGTGTGAATCCCCGGGGCCTGGGCCCGTGTGAACTCTGGCAAATGGATATCACCCACGTGCCGCAGTTTGGCAGGCTGAAGTGTGTGCATGTTACCATTGACACATTCAGTCGATTTGTTTGGGCAACAGCTCAAACAGGGGAAAAGGCCCTCCACGTCCTGCGACACCTGACTTGTTGCTTTGCCGTAATGGGAGTTCCTTCTCAATTAAAAACGGACAATGGGCCCGCATATGCCAGTGAAAAGATGCGACGTTTTTGTCAAAAGTGGGGAGTGCAACATACCACGGGCATTCCGCATTCGCCTACCGGACAGGCCATTGTTGAGCAGACAAACCAAACCTTGAAGCGGTACCTAGATAAATATGCTGACATCCATGATGTTCAAGAAAGACTGTTGAAGGCGTTGTTCGTGCTGAATCACTTGTGCATCTTTTCTGATCAAGATGCACCCCCAGCACAAATCCACGGACGTGTCCCTTCATCTAAGGATGAAGAGCCAATGCTAGTCATGTACAGAGACCCACAGACTGGCATGTGGCAGGGCCCTGCAACAGTAAAATATGTGGGCCGCAGTTACATGTGTGTGCTTACTTCCACAGGGACACAGTGGATTCCTGCGAAGTGGACCAAGGCGGTACCTTCCTCTGCTGTTGCTCCTGATGGCGACCGGAGCGCAAGGGATGACCGATTACCTGCCTCCACAGCCCAAGACCAACGTATGGGTGACAATGGCTAATCTTACGGGACAGGATTCTATTTGTCTCGCCTTAGCCTCGCCTGGTAACCCGTTTTCCACCTGTTTAGTTGGTGTTCCTATAGATTACTGGCCCTGCCCCTTTGCAACACCTACGTGTCAAAACGCCAATCTCAGCCGCACGGTGGATGGCTGGGACACCTGGGCACCTTATTTGCCCCTTGCACCAAGTGAGCCACAAGAACTAGAACTATTAGGGGCTGTGCGAATGGATGTGTGCGTGAATTTTAATTGGACTAGCACTCAAGCCCGGATCGATGGTACCGCGACAAATGTGAACTCTAGCCTTTCAGTGTATAGAGACACTCGTGTATGGTGCAATTATACCTCCCACAACATTTCCCATTCTACTAATCAACCCTTGAAATTACCTAGTGGCGTGTTTTTCATTTGTGGAGATCGAACCTAGCCAGGTATCCCCTCCAAAATAAAAGGGGGACCTTGTTCTCTTGGAAGGTTGACATTGCTGACCCCTAACACCTCGATGATTCTTAATAAGCTTCGACAGCACCATCTCAGGCGCTTGAAACGCTTTGTACATGGCTTTGCTGCTGATTGCAAATCTAATGTCGAGTTTTGGTCGCCTGCTGCTATTATTGCAGCCTCCTTCCTTGCTCCAGGAGTGGCCTTGGCTGGGGCCTTGGCCCAGTTGAACAAACTAGGTTGTTGGCTCTCCAAACAAACAAACGCTACATCTAAAGCAATTTCAGACTTGTTGCTTGATGTGGATTCTGTGAGACACGCCACGTTGCAAAATAGAGCTGCAATAGACTTCTCATTGTTGGCACAAGGACATGGGTGTGAAGAATTTGAGGGAATGTGTTGCATGAATCTCTCTGATCATTCTAATTCAATACATGCACAATTAAAAACTTTGACTCAGCTCACCCAGCAATTGCAAGTGAGCAATGACTTAGGAATAGCTAAATGGTTGTCCTCATTGGGCATCACCGGTTGGATCCAAACCTTGTTATTTGAAGGCCTTCGATTGTGTGTTGTTGTTATTGTATTTATAATAATTGTTAAGATTGTGTATAGCTGTTTAATGAAACAAGTAACCAAAGTGACCCACAATGTTTTGCTTGCAAAAGAAGAACAAGGAGGAATTGTTGAAGAATGGCTCCATGACCAGGGCCATGGGTCGCTAGAGGGCTTGTGCAAAGAAGACCCAGTTTAACTGGGGAAAAGACTGAAGTAAATAATAAGAGTAACATTGCCTTTAATAAGTTTTAAAATAGATGATAAATGAAGTTTATTAAGATAAGATTGATAGTTTTAATAGTTATTACAATCATAAGAGTAAAAGTGCCATAAGTTCAGTTAAGTTTAAGTGCTGCTAAATTTAAGTGATGTTAGGTTAAAGTTTATTGATTTTAAATTCTGTTAAGCTCTATTAAGGTTAGGTTCTGTTAAATTTAAGTTCTGTTAAATATAAGTGTTAAGTTCAAGTGAAGTTAAGTTTAAGTGATTCTAGGTAAGTTTTAAGGACTGTTAAAGTTAGGTGCTGTTAAGTTTCATTTCTGTTAAGTTCAAGCGTCAATTAGTTTATAATGTTAAGTATTTGGTAAATAATAGAAAAATGTAAACATGGTCTGGATTGCTCAAAGAAAAGAAGGGGGATATGTTGGGAAATGGCCATTTCTGGCTGCACAGACATAAGGTATAAGTGAGCAATCCAGACTCCATAGACAAGTGTTAGGCCTCTGCTCAAGGCTGTTCTCAAAACAACTGTGGGAAAGGGAGACATGAGAGCTGTAAACAAGGTGCAGGTGTCTAGAGATTAGCTTGGCAGAAGAAACTGTTGATGTTATTGCCTTCTGAGACCAGTCTGTGTTTTAATTAGATTAGAGAAAAATCCCGTGTGAAACTTCTGTAAGTGAATAATATTTTGAGCACGTAAGGTAGTATAAGTATGTGCACTGTCTGACAATAAACGAGCTTGATTTATGAACCACATTGGATCGTCGTCTTGCTCCGCTCGCCGACACTATAACGTTGACCAACAAACAGAACCAGAAACCCAGTGGCAGCCTGCTCGGCTTCAGGCACCTTTTCCCTTTGGTGCAGTTCCAGTCACAGCCTGCAGGGGCGCTCTGGGTGTGATGATTCCCCGGTGGCTGCAGGGGCGCTCTGGGTGTGGTGATTCCCCGGTGGCTGCAGGGGGTGCTCTGGGTGTGATGATTCTCCGGTGGCTGCAGGGGTGCTCTGGGTGTGGTGATTCCCCGGTGGCTGCAGGGGGCGCTCTGAGTGTGATGATTCTCCGGTGGCTGCAGGGGCGCTCTGGATGTGATGATTCCCCGGTGGCTGCAGGGGTGCTCTGGGTGTGATGATTCCCCGGTGGCTGCAGGGGGTGCTCCGGCGTGAGCTCAGGTAGCACACGGCAAATGGCGACTGCCTGAAGCATGGAGGGATGGAGGAGAGCCCTTGCTCCACAGACCCTCGGGAGGGGCAGCTGGTGTCGGTGCCACAGCAGGATCCCCGGACACAGGGAGCTGGGACGGTAAGGGGTCTCCACGTGCAGGGAAAAACCCCGCTACAATGTAGCGGAGAAAACTCAGAGCGGGCTGGTGGCAGGCAGGTCGGCTCCGGATGGGGCAGAGGGCAGAGACTCACAGCAGACAGACCGGCAGCTCCGCGCTGGCTTCTCAGGGGGCCGTGGGTTCAGCAGACAGCAGCTCCGACCGTCCAGCTCCGAGGGTCCCGAGCAAGAGAGTGTGACCTCCCCCCTGCCCTTGCTTTTCAGTCTCTCCAAATCTCGCGTTGTCAGGCTCTGCTTCCATGAGGGGCAATTTTGCCCCACCCTGCCAAGGAGAAAGGCTCTAGCCTTGTGCTTTGTTTCTCTTAAGTACCCAGTCATTTGTGTCTTAGCAACCCATGGGAGAAAAATTCCTGAGGAAAAGAACTAGATCCAACCTTCAACATTCTCCACCCCGAATTTTTTTCCCATGAAAACACCTTACATCAAATTTAAACTTTCGAGGTATATACATACATGCAGATACAGATACAAGCGCAGTGTCATGAGTAGTTTACCCTAAAAGAAGATCTCCTTGAGGTATGCCTCGGGTCTCTCCATCCCTTTGCATCACCCACCAGGTGCAGCCTGGTCCCTGAGAAAAGACAACCCCCCGGATGGGATTGTCTTTACTTGAGGCAGAGTTTACTCAAACAGTCCTTCCCAGCATACCTCTCATGTGTACTACTGGAACCTTATCTCCATCTGTTGTTCGCAAGGGGTCAGAGTGGGCAGGCCCGGCCCGGTTGGAGGAACCTCGGGTGTTCACAACCATGTGGCCTTTGCTAAATTAGTCTCCCAGTTCTTGAACGTCCCCCCACCCAGTGCTTTCAAGGTGGTTTTGAGCAGGCCATTGTACCGTTCAACTTTCCCAGCTGCTGGTGCATGATAAGGGATATGGTACACCCACACGATGCCATGTTCTCTAGCCCAGGTGTTTATAAGGCTATTTTTGAAATGAGTCCCATTGTCGGATTCAATTCTCTCAGGGGTACCATGTCTCCAAAGAACCTGTTTTTCAAGGCCCAGGATGGTGTTCCGGGCAGTGGCATGAGGCACAGGGTAGGTCTCCAGCCATCCTGTGGTGGCTTCTACCATTGTGAGAACGTAGCGCTTGCCTTGGCGGGTCTGGGGCAGTGTGATGTAATCAATCTGCCAAGCCTCTCCATACTTGTATTTGGACCACCGTCCACCATACCATAGAGGCTTCACCCGCTTGGCCTGTTTGATCGCGGCGCACGTCTCACAATCATGGATCACCTGGGAGATGCTGTACATGGTTAGGTCCACCCCGCGGTCTCGTGCCCACTTATAGGTGGCATTTTTGCCTTGGTGGCCTGAGGCATCATGGGCCCATCGGGCTAGGAACAACTCCCCTTTGTGTTGCCAGTCTAAATCTATCTGTGCCACCTCTATCTTTGCGGCGTGATCTACCTGCTTGTTGTTTTGGTGTTCTTCGTTAGCTCGGCTCTTAGGGACATGGGCATCTACATGGCGGACCTTTACGGGTAGCTTCTCTACCCGAGTGGCAATGTCTTTCCATTCATCAGCTGCCCAGATTGGCTTTCCTCTATGCTGCCAGTTGGCCTTTTTCCACCTTTCCAGCCAACCCCATAGAGCATTGGCTACCATCCACGAATCTGTGTAGAGGTAGATCTTTGGCCACTTCTCTCTTTCAGCAATGTCCAGGGCCAGCTGAACAGCTTTGAGTTCAGCAAATTGGCTCGACCCACCCTCTCCTTCAGTGGCTTCTGCAACTTGTCGTGTGGGGCTCCACACAGCTGCTTTCCACTTCTGGTTCATCCCTATGATGAAACAGGAACCATCAGTGAAAAGGGCGTAGCACTTTTCTTCATCTAGCAGTTGATTATATGGTGGAGCCTCCTCAGCCCGGGTCACTTGTTCTTGCTCCTCTTCATCAGTGAGACCAAAACTCTCACCTTCTGGCCAGTTCGTAATTATTTCTAGGATCCCAGGGCGGTTCGGATTTCCAATGCGGTCGTGCTGTGTGATAAGTGCGATCTACTTACTCTATGTGGCATCGGTGGCGTGGTGGGTAGAGGGAGCCTTTCCTTTAAACATCCACCCCAGCACTGGTAGTCGAGGTGCCAGGAGGAGTTGTGCTTCAGTGCCAATTACCTCCGAGGTGGCTTGAACTCCTTCATAGGCGGCCAAGATTTCTTTCTCTGTGGGGGTGTAGTTGGCTTCAGACCCTCTGTAACTCCGGCTCCAGAATCCCAGCGGTCGGCCTCGAGTCTCTCCAGGCACCTTCTGCCAAAGGCTCCAGGACAAACCATTGTTCCCGGCTGCAGAGTAAAGCACATTCCTCACCTCTGGTCCCGCCCTTACTGGGCCAAGTGCTACTGCGTGAGCGATCTCCTGCTTGATCTGGGCAAACGCTTGTTGCTGTTTAGGGCCCCAGTGAAAATCGTTCTTCTTGCGGGTGACCAGGTAGAGAGGGCTCACAATCTGGCTGTACTCTGGAATGTGCATCCTCCAAAAGCCTATGGCCCCTAGGAAAGCTTGAGTTTCCTTTTTGTTAGTTGGCGGAGACATCGCAGTGATCTTATTGATGACCTCCGTGGGAATCTGGCGCCGTCCATCTTGCCATTTTACCCCCAAGAACTGGATCTCTCGAGCAGGTCCCTTGACTTTGCTCTTCTTGATGGCAAAACTGGCTTCCAGGAGGATCATGATGATCTTCTCTCCTTTCTCAAATACCTCTGCTGCCGTGTTCCCCCACACAATGATGTCATCAATGTATTGGAGATGCTCTGGAGCCTCACCCTTTTCCAGTGCAGCCTGGATCAGTCCATGGCAGATCATGGGGCTGTGCCTCCACCCCTGGGGTAACCGATTCCGGGTATATTGCACACCCCTCCAGGTGAAGGCGAACTGAGGCCTGCACTCCGCTGCCAGAGGGATGGAGAAAAACGCATTGGCAATGTCAATGGTGGCATACCATTTTGCTGCCTTGGACTCCAGCTCGTACTGGAGCTCCAGCATGTCTGGCACGGCAGCACTCAATGGTGGAGTCACTTCATTCAAGCCACGATACTCCACAGTCAATCTCCATTCCCCGTCAGACTTGCGCACAGGCCACATGGGGCTGTTGAAGGGTGAGTGGGCTTTACTGACCACTCCTTGGCTTTCCAGGTCACGGATCATCTTGTGGATGGGGATCACGGCGTCTTGATTTGTCTGGTACAGCCGGCGGTGCACTGTCGAGGTGGCAATTGGCACTTGTTGCTCTTTTACTCTCAAGAGTCCCACTGCAGTTGGATTTTCCGATAGTCCAGGCAAGGTGTTCAGTTGCCTGATGCCCTCTGCCTCCACAGCCGCTATTCCGAAAGCCCACCTGAGTCCCTTTGGGTCTTTGTAATAGCCATTCCGGAGGAAGTCTATGCCCAGAATACATGGGGCCTCTGGACCAGTCACAATGGGGTGTTTCTGCCACTCCTTCCCGGTCAGGCTCACCTCGGCTTCCAACAAAGTTAATTGCTGTGATCCCCCTGTCACCCCGGCAATAGAAACAGGTTCTGCCCCCACATGTCCTGATGGAATTAAGGTACACTGCGCACCAGTATCAACTAACGCTTCATATTTTTGTGGCTCTGATGTGCCAGGCCATCGGATCCACACTGTCCAAAAGACCCGGTTTTCCCGTGCCTCTTCCTGGCTAGAGGCAGGGCCCCTCTAGCTCTGGTTATCATTTCTTTCTTGGGCGTACATGGTAGAGGTCCCCTCGAGGGGATCTAAGAGATCGTCCTCTCTTCTGTAATATCTGGCATCTCAGTCACGGGAGGCTGAGGCTACCTTCACTTTAGTAGACCCCCCGCCTCGGTTAGTCTTTCCCTCCTTGAGTTGCTGTACCCGTGCTGCCAGGGTAGCAGTGGGTTTCCTATCCCACTTCCTCATGTCTTCTCCGTGATCACACAGGAAGGACCACAGCTCAGATCGTGGGGTGTACCCTCTCTCCCTGGCTGGGGGGCACTGGGCTCTGACTTTGGGGCTTGTGACTCGCACTGGTGCCGCACTCATCAACCTCATCTCCTCCCTCACCTCCCTCATCATCTCCTCTCTGAGGTCTTTGACCACAGCAGAGACCTGAGGCTGCATTGGGCCACTGATCATACTATCATAATTCCTGAGTTTGGTGGCTATGGAACCCACTGTCTCTCGGTTGTCATCAGCATTAATTGTTGCAATGAAGATGGTGTATTGGGAGGGCCCTAGCTTTGCCAGATTCCACAACATTTGCCCTGTACACTTGACCTTGTCGGGGTCATTATCATGTTGTCCATCCCTCCCAAAGAGTACCTCCAATATTGCCACCTCCCTCAGCTGTTGAATTCCCTCCTCAAGGGTCTTCCATGGTCTTCTATGATGATACTCCTGCATTCTCTCCCTGTTGACAAACCTCTCTCTTACACTTATTAAAAGCCGTTCCCAGAGAGACAGGGGCCCTTCGTCTCTTCCGAATACCTGATCAACCCCTGAGTCCTGGGACAAGAGTCCCAGCTGCCTTGCCTCAATACTATCCAGCTGCACGCCCATACCCATAAGGTCCCAGACCCGAAGTAACCAGGTTGTAAAAGGCTCACGACCCTGTCGCACAATGTCTTTTCGTAGATTACGGAGACTGTCATACCCCAGGGACTCGGTTGTGATTTCAATCCTTGGCCTCCCTTCTGGTTGAGAGGGTCTTGCTTCCCCATCATTACTCACTGGCTGCTCTGGTTTGACCCTTGTCTTCCTCTTTTTCACAGGGGCAACTGCTACTGGCTGTGGCTGCCCCTCTGATCTGACTGGAGCCTGAGCGATTATAACGTCCCTGGGTTCCTCTGTTGCCCCATTAGACTCTCCCTCTTTGGGGTAGGGGAAGGGTTTCCCACCAGCTGGGCAAGTGTATTCCTTCAGCACTTGGCCCATCTCGCGTATCTCTTTCACCAGGACTCCCACCCAATCCGGGTGGGTTGTTTCTGAGGTGGGTTGTGGGACCGGGTCAGACTCTGTAGCAACATCCCTAGTGTCTGGGGCAATGTCAGGTTCTGGGATGGTGTCCCTAGTTTCTGGGGCCATGTCAGGTTCTGTGGCTACATCCCTAGTCTCTGGGGCCGTGTCAGGTTCTGTGGCAGCATCCCTAGTCTCTGGGGCCGTGTCAGGTTCTGTGGCAGCATCCCTAGTTTCTGGGGCCAGATCAGTTTCTGTGGCAGCATCCCTAGTCTTTGGGGCCATGTCAGGTTCTGGGGCCCCATCCCTATTGTCTGGGGTAGATGTCAGAGTGGCTATCCAAGTCAGACCCCCCCTTATCCCTGAATGCTAAATAGAGCAGGCCTATCAGCAACACCAGCCACTGTATGGTATCATTAGCATTTAGAGAAGATTCGAACCCCTCAAAGATTGGCGGGATAGGCCCAAAGAGCTGGGTGAAGGGTTGTGAGAACATTTCTTTTGGTGTCACTTCCTCGCAGTAGGTACCATTATTAAAGTAACCCTGAAAACATGTCATTAATGTGTGGTAGCTGTGAATCCACATGCCTGCCTTCCAGAGGAAGTTGAAAATCTATGAATTCCTCACCTTATTGACCCATGACACAAACTGTATAACAGCCACTGTAGCCTTAGTTATAGGGCCCATGTTTAGATATGGGGCTGCAAATGGGAGAGAAACAGCTGTGACCACTTGCCATACGAACCGGAATAAGCTAGACCACATGGTGCAAGCTAATGAGGTTCCTATATCCAGCACACAAAAACTGCGTTACTCAAGAACTGTTATCCTTCTTCCCCTCGATGCCCTCGTGCCCCACCGTTGGGCGCCAAAATCGGTCTTGGTTTGAAGGACAGGTGTCTGTTAAGGAAGGCAGGAGCCTCCCTTGGGATGGGAAACTGTAACCCCTCTCCCTCCGAATTATTATAAATTTGAAATCAAGAGGCTCTCAGGCAAAGATATGGGAATAGGAATAACAGTTCTTTACTAATATCTAAAACAAGGATAACAAATAACAACAACTATAACGTTGACCAACAAACAGAACCAGAAACCCAGTGGCAGCCTGCTCGGCTTCAGGCACCTTTTCCCTTAGGTGCAGTTCCAGTCACAGCCTGCAGGGGCGCTCTGGGTGTGATGATTCCCCGGTGGCTGCAGGGGCGCTCTGGGTGTGGTGATTCTCCGGTGGCTGCAGGGGCGCTCTGGGTGTGGTGATTCCCCGGTGGCTGCAGGGGGTGCTCCAGCGTGAGCTCAGGTAGCACACGGCAAATGGCGACTGCCTGAAGCATGGAGGGATGGAGGAGAGCCCTTGCTCCACAGACCCTCGGGAGGGGCAGCTGGTGTCGGTGCCACAGCAGGATCCCCGGACACAGGGAGCTGGGACAGTAAGGGGTCTCCACGTGCAGGGAAAAACCCCGCTACAATGTAGCGGAGAAAACTCAGAGCGGGCTGGTGGCAGGCAGGTCGGCTCCGGATGGGGCAGAGGGCAGAGACTCACAGCAGACAGACTGGCAGCTCCGCGCTGGCTTCTCAGGGGGCCGTGGGTTCAGCAGACAGCAGCTCCGACCGTCCCGCTCCGAGGGTCCCGAGCAAGAGAGCGTGACCTCCCCCCTGCCCTTGCTTTTCAGTCTCTCCAAATCTCGCGTTGTCAGGCTCTGCTTCCATGAGGGGCAATTTTGCCCCACCCTGCCAAGGAGAAAGGCTCTAGCCTTGTGCTTTGTTTCTCTTAAGTACCCAGTCATTTGTGTCTTAGCAACCCATGGGAGAAAAATTCCTGAGGAAAAGAACTAGATCCAACCTTCAACACCTTATTATTCGATTTAAATTATAAATGGGTTCTCTGGCACCTGATATTAATTCATTAGGATTCCAAGTGGCTGGTCCATAATGTTTTATGATTTGATCAGGTGGCCATTCATCTTTTCTCCACTTTTGGGTGCTCCCTCCAGCCAGGGATGCATCAATTGACCACTTTTCTCTAATTAGATCATCATATACCTTAATTCCTTGCTGTGTTCCCTGAACTTGTGGTAGCAAAAAGAACAACGGTCTAATATACCCTGCATAACATATCCCTGACCAGTTTGGAGGTAACCTGCGATTGGCATGTTGGCCATAAATCCAATAATGCCCTTTCAGAGCCCAGGTCCCATTGGCAAAGGGACCTTTCCAATTTTCATCATCAGTTGGTGGGTTAACAGTTCTACAGCAATAGTTGCCTCACCGTAAGAATCAATATATTTGCATTTCCAAGCTCCCACATGAGGTTTCCACCTGCAGTTGCATCCCAGATATGTTTTGTTAGATTGGAACCAGAATTTATTAAAAAGGGTTTGAGTTCCCTTCTGGTGTTGCCACTTCCACTGATAGTCATAGACAACATTTGTACTACTTGTGGAATTATCTAGGGGGCAGCTTAGAAATAAGTGGTCAAAAAACTTGTCCTTCCCCACTGCTTTACAGCCTTCAAAATCCATTTGGTAGTTATGGTAGGAACACCTTGCCCAACTACCATTAGAGAGCTTAACACGCGTTTGATTCCATCTGCCTAGTTCTTTGGAACAATTGTAAGGGCAGTTGAGGGTCCAACAGTCTAAACCCAAAGATAAAGTCCAGTCACAAACACTTTTTCCCACGTATACACCTCTTGTTCTATTTAGACAATAAATGCGTCTTTCAGAAGAATGAAACCGCCATGGACTTTCTTCTTCATCCCAAAATCATGTTCCATTATGGACCTCACTCAGGGTGCTGAGCCACCATTTAGGTTTGGCAGGGCTGGTCACCCATGGCCTGTCTTCAGATCCTCCTGGCCTTCCACAGACCCAACAATTGCTAAGGTTAAAGGTTTTTGCTACTTCTCTTAGGACTAAAAAACTATTCTCCCACCTCTGGCCCAAACCTAACTGACAATATAAAAGTAAGATTATTAAGAAAAACATTCTAATGGTGTAATCTGATCACCTAATCTAATTCTTGCATTGTCTTCTGCATCACCTGTGTCAAATGAAGGCACAGAAACAACATAAAGAAAACAATGACAGTGAGGATTAGCCCCCCAGTGACTGGAGAGCCAAAAGGAGGGATGCCCATACAGACTATTTCAGCAGACAGTCTGTGGGTAGGCACATGAGGCTTCCCCCAATGTCGATGCTCTGGGTACTGCTCCCGTCCACTCCTGTGGATTTAGTTGCTGCCTCCTGTCCTTCTCCTCCAGCTGAGATGTCCAAATCTCTGAGGCCTCAGAGACCTTCACCCAAGTGTGATGGGTCCACCTGTGTTCAGCTGTCTTGATGGCTGTTTCTGTGCTCAGTAACACTCATAAAGGTCTAAGCCACTTCTCCACCAGTGGTGCTTCTTTCCATTCATTTACTAGGACCCAATCTCCTGGTTGGGTGTTATGAACAGCAAAGTCCAAAGGCAGCATCTGTGCTAACTGGGCTTCCTGTCAAAGAGATTTCACGAGACACAGTATCCTTGCCACACACTGGTTTAAATTTACATCTTCACCTCCCCACCAGACTGAAAATTATCAGGGTAAGAATCCCAAACAATTCAAAGAGGAATATTGAATATTCCCTCTGGTTTGGCTATTATTCTTGCTAAAGCTAATGGAAAAGGCCGTATCCATGGCATTTCAGTTTCTGTCACTAACTTTAAAGGGTTTCTTTATTCCTCCACTCATTGTTTCTACTCGACTTGAATTCTCAGGGTGCCAGGGGGTTTGGAGGTCCCACTGAATTCTGAAAGCAGCCATAATCTCTTGAAGGATCTCCCTGTAATATGAGTTCCCCCATCCACGTCCACTGCCTTCACAATCCCATTTCTGAACTGATCAAATAGTTGCTGAAGCATACCACTACCAGAGGATATCTAAGCTGTCTTGCCCAAGGCATCTCAGCAAAATACACCCAACATCCCTGGAAAGGACGTATAACTCAAGGTTATTCTCCTGCCTTGCAATCTCCTTTGTAGCCTGGCTATTAACTTTAGCCAGGCACCCCTCAAAAGCTCATTTTGCTAAAATAGAAAGACCCAAGGCATTACATCTTGAAGAATGTCTTTGCCAATCCCCGAGAGTCCCGATGACTTCCCCTGTGGAGCCGTCTCAATATTTGCAGGGTCAAAGCTCCTGGCATCCATTGTTTACTGTCTTTTTTGACTCAATTCTCCCCTCTTTCCTCTGCCCCACCACTTTTAATCATCTCCAACTCCTTTGGTGGAAAAGACAGCACCAGCACCACCACTTCCCCCCTCCCCCTGGCAATGGCAGAGCCACAGAGAGCAAAGGGAGGATCCCAGAGACCTCTGGCAGAAGTGCTGCTTTCTGAACATCTCCACTGGCCAGTTGATTACTTCTTGTCTCTTGTGAGTACCCTGCCTGAAGTTCCTTAACAGCTCTTATTCTTGCCTCTCTTGGTAAATTCACCACCTCCAACAAGCGAGTAATTGAGCTCTCATGAGCTAATGTTTTTCCCTTCAAGTTAACAAACCTCTCTCCTCCCAGCTTTCCAAAAGCATGTACACCCCACATGCATACTTGGAATCTGTAAATATTCACTACCTTTCCTTGATACACTTTGCAGGCTTTTTTTTTTTTTCTTTTGAATTTTAATGAGTACATTTCCCTTCTCACGTTCTGCACCCACAACTGAGAAGCATGTGTATTGCAGAATGTGCTGTAGTCACTACACGGATTGGCAGAAATAGAAGTGAGGCAAAGTTAAAATACTCTGAAGACATAAGGCATGAAATTCAACAGTACATTAGTTTGAGAGCTGGTAGAAGGCTTTTTTGTATTTTATCCATGTCCTATTTGCAGTCCATGGCTACCTGTCCAGGGTTTGCCTTTAATTCAGTTTTCTGATAAGAAGGAAACCAGGAAGAAGTCAGTCTCAGAAGTGACCTGTCCAGCTTCCTTCGTGGGTGACAAAACCAATAAACAGCTAGTATTGAGTATTGATAGGTATGCAAACCAATTATAAGTTGGATCGCCTTCGGAAAAAAACCCTATATTTAAACAAGGGACACTTGGGAAAAGTTCTCTTTTCCTGTTACTGCCAGAGAAGGCTGTTCCCCTGCTCTCTCTCCGGTAAGACTGGGCTCCCCCCCCCCCGCTTCCTCGCGGGGGCGGCGGGGAGCCTGGAGCTGCAGCGCAGCTCAGCGCAGGTGAGGACCCGGGCTGGGCCCTCCGGTTCAGACACAGCTCGGCCGAAATTCCAACCACGGCCAGGCAGGGCCCGGCCCCTGCCGCGGGCTGGGCAGGGCAGGGCTGGCTCTATCCGACCCGGGCCGGGCCCTACTCTCGTCGCCGAGACGAGCGGGCCCCGCTCCGACCGAGTCATCCTGTGGCAGCGCAGACAAGCTCCCCCCGCCACCAGCCAGGACGCTGAAATTCTACACTCAAAAAATGCGCCTGCCGCTGCTTGACTGAAACCACGTGACCATCGCAGAGGCCCAAGAGATTAACTCTTGAAGTGCACAGATGAAACCTACAGAAGATCAGTCCTTTCCTGAGGGGGGAGAAAAGAGTGAAGACACCTAAATAAACACAACATAGAGACTCTAAGGTCAGTGAAGGAAGCAGAGCTGATGCCCAGAGGGAGGAGAATGAAATGCCTCAATTTTGAGGCTGAAACTTCTCTTGTGAGGCCATGGTGATGGACTAAGATAAAATATTCCCTGTAACACATAAGAGGTAATGGGGGATGAAAATGTTCTAACTGCAGTCAGTAAACCAAGGCACCTGTGTTGAAATAAGTAGATACTGAAGTAATTGCAGCCAGATAAGAAGCTTGAACAAAGATAGAGAAGTTGTGGTCCAATCTCGTTGCCCCAGAGATGGAAGAAGAATACTTTTGCTGCCAGCAATAGAAGAAAAGATCTTTGCTGCTACAGTAGAACAACTCATCCTTAAAAGTGTACCCCATTAGTTGGTGGCCCACCGAAAGATAGTGTGGGAAGGCTATCTAAGCATGGGAGGGATTTTTCACATTGCAAGTAGATTTTTTCCTCCTGGGGGGCTGTTTGTTGTGGGGCTGGAGCCACGAGAAAACTGTATTTCTTGTGGAGAAAATTCCATAGTATAACAGGAGAGACTTCTCTCCCTAAGTGAACTGAGAAAAGACTATTTTAGAGATGGTAAACTGACTGAAGGCTCGAATTGTTGGTTTTTTTTATGTTTTCAGTGGGAAAGAGATTAAGAGGTGGGGAGACGAATGGTGTTCTGAGGGCTTGTTCTGGTTCTTTTTTTTCTATTAGGTCTGTTAATAAACTTTCTTTATATTCTTTGAAGTTTGAGCCTGCTTTGCTTCTCCTGATCCTTATCTCACAACAGCAATTGGGTGAATTTCAGTAGGTGCACTGGTGTTGGGCCAGTAACTTGGATTGGTGAACTCAAACCACTACACTACCTCTCCTGGTTTAGGAAGGGGGATTTAATAATTTCTCATGTAACATTTTCTTGGGTTTTGTTATGATTCTTTAATTCACAAATAAGTAAATCTAAAAAATTTAGCCAAATTATAATAATTTTGAAGCCTTCTGAGGCAGAACTGGGAAGGTTAGTACATATCTGCATGATTTCAAATATGTATAAATTCTTATACCAACACTCAGGATAAAATTGGTTCAGACAAATTATACATCCATAAGACCTTTAGCCCCACCATTTTTCAGTAAAGAGACCAACCAAGTTAGAGAAAAATAAAACTCAAGATTATGTAGAATGCTTTAACTAATATTTGATCTCCCACCAAGTCACTTTCAATGAAAACACAAACAAATAACAAACATTAACAAACTGACAATGCAAGCAATTATGGTGGTACTTCATATTTCATTGGTTTTCACGCAGCTCCATCTCATGGGCTGGTAGGTTCCAATAAAAGAAAAGTGAAAACTTGGCCTACTACACCAATTATTAAAAAGAAGTAAAAGCTTCTTGTGGCTAACACAAAGTGACAGTCTACGTGAAGAAATGGTTAGCACATTTAGGTGTCATTTTTCTGCTTGCAGTTTCTCTGCTCTCAAACTTTCCTTATCTTCGATGCAGGGGTGTTTGACATTCCTAGAAGAGAGAAAAGAAACAAACTTCCCCAGCAAAATATGCCTGAGTGAAATAATTTGTTAATTGCAGTAAGTTATTCAGGTGGAGTTTTAACTTTTATTCTATGAAGTGCTTGTTGCACCACTTTTGTAGTTTCCCACAGGTTTTCAGTGGAGTTTCCTCTGATAGATTGTTCAGCGGAGGGAGTGAGACTGCTTTTAAAGTTTCGCAAGAGTTGCAGTCTGTGAATTAGGCATTTGAGTTGCTTTTATTTTAGGGTTTTAGTAGGCTTCTGCTCTTCACCGTGGAGAAGTTTGCCTTATCAGTTTGCTCCTTCTGTTCCAGTGATTTTCCTTTTGGACATGATCAAGTTCAGCAGCAAGCAATGCCACTGCCTAAAGCCTTTCTTAATAACCAATCACTTTTTAAGTAACCATCTTTTAGTAACCAATTGTTCCCTATCCCAATTTTTTGCATCAAGTCCATCCCAGGGGTAGGGAGATGACTAATAAATTAACCAAGGAAGGATAACAAAATATTTTCTCCTAAAGTCTTCCTATAGCCCCCACAGAAGAAGCTGCATGATAAACACCTAGGCCTGCATAGGGACAACACCATCCCCACAAGGCAGCAGCAGCTGCAGAATTGGCTTCAGGATTAGAACCTGCCAATTCTAATTCTCCACAAAAAAAACCCAGACTGGTGAGAGGGTTCCCCATAAGATAGGAGTTGCAGAATTGACTTCAGGACTGAAACCTGCTGTCGTGGTTTTAGTTCGCTTATTCAGGTTTGTGGCTAAATGCTAGCACACTTACTTAAATTTACTTGATTGTTTGTTGTGAGATAAGGATTAGGAGTAGGTAAAGCAGGCTCAAACTTTATAAAGTACAAAGAAGTTTTATTAATATATCTAAGACAAAGGGAAAAAAGAAAAAAAAAAAACTCAAGAAAAAAAAAAAAACAGAACAAACTCTCCAGACCACCCCTCTTTCCCCACTCTCCATTTCATTCTCTCTGACAACATACAAAAGACAACACTTTGACTTCCAGTCAGTTTACTACCTCAGAAACAGCTCTTGTTCTAGTTCATTTAGGGAGAGAAGTTTCTTTTGCTTACACCATGGATCTTCTGTAAGAAAAATACAGTTTTTATGGGTCTTCTGCCTCACCATTAACCGCCGCCCGGAGCAAAGTCCAACTTAATGGTGGATCTCTCTCACACCAGTAGCCTTCCCACAGCCACTATGGTGGGTTATGAACAGTCTACAGGGTACCTGTTTTAAGGATGCCTAGTTCAATTGCAGCAACAAAGAAAAAACCTTTCTTCTGTGCTTAGCAGCACAGGTTCTCCTGACAACTCAGGTTCTCTAGCATTCTCCCTGGGACCAGGGCTCTGAGTCACAGCCTCTCCTCTCTCTTGGTTCTAGTTGCTCATCAGGCTGTACTTTTTCAACACTTACTTGTCTGTACTTAGGTATTTTAGTTCATTGGCTGCAATAAGAACTTCACATCCCCCTTTGGACTATATCTTCATATATTACAGAGAATTTATTAGCTCAGTCCCCAACCATGGTTCTCCAAAAGAGTTTTCAGCTTCACTCTTGAAGCAACTTCCCATGCACCTCCTTGTGAGTATCAGTTCTGCTTTCCTCACTGACTGTAAAGTCTCTGCGCTGCACTATGTAGATGTCTTCACTCGTTCCTCTCTCTGCGAGGAAGGATGGGTGTCTGTGAGTTTAGTCTAGGCATGGAGAGAGTTAATCTCTGTATCTCTCTCTCTCTCTGGCAGTGTGAGGATTACGTGCTCTTTGCCGGGCTGCTTGAACAGGTCTGAGCTGGATGCTAGACGCTCTCAAGAGTCTCTGCCTGGCTCTGCCAAGCTGGCTCGGCCTGGTGGGGCCATCTGGGCCCGGGGTGACAGGGCAGGGCCTGGCCCGAGCTGGATGGAGTCCGGCCCGGTCCTTGCCTGGCCCGGCTCTCCCTCTTGTGTAGCTGACACACCGGCTGAGCTGGATTTGCTGAAAATTCCAATCGTTTCCTCCCCCATGCCTGCCCGGCTGCAGCGGCACGGCTGCCGTAAAACCTCCCTTCCCCCCCCCCATCCCTCCTTTGGAAGGGAGGAAGGGGGGGGTGGGGGGAGCGCTTGGGCCTTACCAGCGAGAGAAGCAGGAGGTGCTCTTCTCTACACAGCAGGAGCAGGTCTAAAGAGGAAGAGCGTCAGAGAGTCTCTGCTTATATATGGTTTTTTCCTTGAAGGCGGACCAACTTTTTAATTGGTTTACTTACCTATCAATTCTTAAAACTACCTGATTATTGGCTCTCTCTCTCGCAGGAAGGAAGTTGTATTCCTTCCTGCATTCCTGCAGCACAGATCACTTCCTAGATTTTGACCCCTCTGGTCTAACCCAGGACACCTGCCAACTCCGGCTTTTCACAATAAAACACACAAAAAACACAGGGCCGTGGGTTCCTTCCAAAGAGTAGCCTTTTGGCTCAGCACAAAACCCCACGTAGACAAAAGGAATTAAATCCCCAAATCCATTTATCACAATTTCCACAGTACCCTCAGAGTAAGATGCATTCAAACTTGTAAGACTAGAGAAGAAACTAAAATTTCCACAACACCCTGAATACTCTGTTGCGTTCCCTGCTTCGGTCCCACCCTGGTACCGGCAGCAGAGTCCCAGCGCTACCCTAGGAAGTCGTTCGCGATCTGGAAGACTTCCTCAGAGTGCCTACTTCGGGCACAGCTGGTCTGCGTTTCGGTCCGGGGAGATGTTGCCCCCGGAGCATGGTGAAACAGCAAAGAACTACCAGAGAAGGAGGTCTCTTGGTATGTGATTTCGGTAGGTTTATTGCCTCCAAAGGGAGCACATGAACCAAGAGCCAAGAGCAGCTTATTACATCGGTATTTAAGGGAGGAACAACACCCAATAGGATGAGGGCAGGGGACAATACAGGGGAGGGGCTGGGGTGCATGATCAAATGGGGTTTAGGGAGGGGAGGGGAACAGAGAGAACAACGAATGAACTATGGAGTGACAGGGAATTTCCCAGGACGGGAATAAATAACAGACAAGTCAAAGAACCAATAGCAGGAGCTTGGGGTCCGTGGATTGGTGGTCCAACTGCTGCCCCTGGGAGCTTTGGGGGGAAACCCTCTGTCCGTGGAACCTGTCCGGAAGTCCTCTGGTTCCGAACCACCGCAACAATACTCAAAGATATTTTTGACAAGTTTTCCCCCCTTAAGGATAAAATTTAAGGTGGATCGCGAGGCTCCTGTGTCTAGCAGGAAACACACCTCCTCTCGATCCGGACCTACATTAAAGGTTAACAAGGGCTCCAGTGTGGTTGATCCCTGCTATAATGAGAGCTCCTGACACCCCTAACAATCCATCTTTATTATCCTCAGGACTACTGCCTCCTGAGGGTCCAGCTGTTTCTGTGGACATTCCCGCTTCCAGTGTCCCTCTGCCCTGCAGATAGCACACTGATTCTTTCCCAACCTCTGTTTGGGTTGGCTCTACCCTGCTAAAGACGTAATGCTTCTGCCACTTCCTTCTGGTGGACCCCATCCCTTCTATCCCAGGGGACCCCTTGGGTCCTGTGGTCAATCCCTCTGGGTGGATCCTAAGTGGTATGTAACAAAAGGTTAACCACAAGGAACACTGCAAGAGGATGTGCAGGTAAAGTAAGCAAGATAACAAAAAAAGCGAGGTAGCAGAGCAAGTGAGATAACAAGCGCCATCAAGAGCAAGATAACAAGTTTTAATGGAACTTCCAAACTGCAAAACTAGCTAAAAACAAGTTAGATTGAAAAAAAACAAGAAGCACCAGGCATACGCTGAAGATAGAGTGTCGTGGGTTGAACCCAGCTAGGTGCCAGGCGCCCACTCAGTCACTCTATCACTCCCTCTCCCACTGGGAGAGGGGAGAGAATAATATTGAAAAAGACCATCAGGGTAAGAAAAGGCAGTTTCATTACAGCAGGGAGAAAAATAGAACAAGCAAGCTGAGAGTTGCGCGTGCAAGAGCAGAGGGGAAAATAATCAATCTCTACTTCCCATCAGTAGCAATGTCCGGACACTCTCTGGGAAGCAGGGCTTCAGCACGCGTGACGGTTGTTCAAGGAGGCAAACATGGACCAGCCCTGAGTGCCTTCTCCTCCTCCTCTCTTCCTTCCCTTATATATCTGAGCTGATGTCATATGGTATGGAATATCCCTTTGGCTGACTGGGGTCAGCTGGCCTGCTGGTGTCCCCTCCCAGGATCTTGCCCACCCCCATCCCCTTCAGTGGGGGTAGGAATGTCAGAGGGAAAGCACTGCTTGGCAGTAGCCAAAACACTGCTCTGTTATCAACACCAGCTACCAATACAAAGCACAGCACTGTAAGGGCTGTGAGCTTTACCCCTGTCAGACCCAATACAATCTCTACCCCTTATTCCATACCATTTGCATCATGCTCAGAAATCATTTCCTACTCACACATGCAATTTAAGCTACATCCTTAAACCATCCCCATAACATTAACTACTATCTCCTGTCCTTTCACATCCTTCCACGTGGTCTCCATTCCAGCAGAATGTGGGGTCAGGGCAGGAGGAATAGTAAACTTGATTGTCGAGGACTGGCACCATCCCTGTTCATTGTGGCCTTTTTCTTGCTCCTTGCTGAAATTCGTTCTTCGTCAGCTCATGTCCCTTCTGCTACTTACATCCTGCAACATACAACTTCCAACATGCATTATTCTTACCCCAAGGTTAAATCACCTTGGGGCATACACTGGGTCTCCCCCTCCTCCCGCATTACCCACCAAGTGCACCCAGGTCCTTGGGCAAAGACAATCCCATGAATGGGTTTGCCCTTCCCCATGGGGGACGTAACCCACACTGACTTCCCCAGCCACTTTCCTATGTGTAGTGCAGGAACCTTGTCTCCCTCCACAGTGTCTAAGGGTTTCGTTTGGGCGGGACCAGGGCAGTTAACAGATCCTCTAGTATTGACTAGTTAAGTGGCTTCTGCCAAATTCACATCCCAATGCTTCCATGTCCCATTACCTAGTGCCCGTAGCATAGTTTTTAACAGTCCATTATATCTTTCAATCTTCCCAGAGGCCTGTGGGTGATAAGGAATATGATATATCCACTTAATGCCATGCCTCTTTGCCCAGGAGTTAATAAGATTATTTCAAAAATGAGTCCCATTGTCTGACTCAATTCTATCTGGGGGTCCATGTTGCCACAAAACGAGTCTTTCAAGACCTGAAATTGTGTTCCGAGCCATGGCGTGGTTTACTGGGTACGTTTCCAGCCAGCCAGTTGTGGCCTCCACCATGGTGAGGATGTAACTCTTGCCTTGGTGTGTTCGTGGCAATGGCCCGATGCAATCAGTTTGCCAGGCTTCACCATACTGGAACCCCAGCCATCGCCCTCCACTCCAAAGAGGCTTCACTCGTGTGGCTCGCTTGATGGCAGTGCATGTTTCACACTGATGAATAACCTGTGTGATGGCCTCCATGGTCAGATCCACCCCTCGATCACGAGCCCATCTGTATGTTGCATCCCTTCCAAGATGACCTGATGTTTCGTGGGCCCATTGGGCTATAAATAGCTCACCCTTTCTCTCCCAATCTAGGTCCACCTGAGCTATTCCAATTTTGGTGGCCTTATCTACCCGTTCATTGTTTTGATGCTCCTCAGTGGCACGACTTCTGGGCACATGGGCATCTACATGGTGTACTTTCACAGTCATGTTCTCTATCCGTGCAGCAATGTCCTGCCATAATGCAGCAGCCCAGATGGGTTTTCCCCTGCGCTGCCAGTTGGTTTTCTTCCACTGCTGCAGCCATCCCCATAGGGCATTAGCCACCATCCAGGAGTCAGTATAGAGATGGGCCACTTTTCTCTCTCAGCAATCTCTAGGGCTAGTTGGATGGCTTTCACCCCTGCAAACTGTCTTGATTCACCTTCCCCTTCAGCAGTCTCAATGACTTGTCGTGTGGGATTACACACAGCAGCTTTCCACCTCCGATGGTTTCCTGTCACTCGGCAGGATCCATCAGTAAATAAAGCATATTTTCTTTCGTTTTCTGGTAACTCATTATATGGTGGTGCTTCTTGGGCACGAGTCACCTTCTCAGACAGTGCTCCAAAATCTCTGGCTTCTGGCCAACTCAAAATCTCTTCTAGGATTCCTGGGAAACTGGGTTTTCCCATTCGGGCTCGTTGTGTAATTAAGGCCACCCACTTACTCCATGTAGCACTGGTTGCATGATGCACGGAGGGAATGTTTCCTTTGAACATCCAGTGTAGGACAGGCAATCGTGGCACCAGGAGGAGACATGCTTCTGTCCCAACAACTTCTGAGGCTGCTCGAACCCCCTCATAAGCCGCTAGTATTTCTTTTTCAGTTGGAGTATAGTGGGCTTCTGATCCTCGATAACTCCTGCTCCAGAATCCTAATGGCCGACCTTGGGTTTCTCTTGCGGTCCTCTGCCAAAGGCTCCAGGTGAGGCCCTGCTCCCCAGCTGCAGTGTAGAGTATATTTTGCACATCTGGTCCTGTCCGAACAGGCCCAAGAGCCACCGCACGAGATATTTCTTGTTTGATTTGCTCAAAGGCCTATTTCTGCTCAGGGCCCCACTGGAAGTCATTCTTCTTCCGGGTCACTTAATAGAGGGGGCCCACAAGTTGACTATAGCCTGGAATGTGCATTCTCCAGAATCCTACAAGGCCCAGGAAAGCTTGTGTTTCTTTCTTAGTAACTGGTGGAGACATATTGGCAATTTTGTCAACCACCTCTGTAGGCACATGACGGCGCCCATCCTGCCATTTTATTCCTAGAAACTGGATTTCCTGTGCAGGTCCCTTCACCTTACTTTGTTTTATGGCAAGATCAGCTTTCAGAAGAATTTGGATTATTTTCTTCCCTTTTTCAAAAACTTCTCCTGCTGTATCACCCCACACAATGATATCATCTATATATTGCAGGTGTTCCGGAGCTCCACCCTGTTCCAGAGCAGCCTGGATCAGGCCATGGCAGATGGTGGGGCTGTGTCTCCACCCCTGGGGCAGTCGGTTCCAGGTGTATTGGACACCCCTCCAAGTGAAAGCAAATTGTGGCCTGCACTCTGCCGCCAGAGGGATTGAGAAAAATGCATTAGCTATGTCAATCGTTGCATACCATTTGGCTGCTTTTGACTCTAGCTCATATTGGAGGTCCAACATGTCTGGTACGGCAGCACTGAGAGGTGGTGTGACTTCATTCAGGCCCCGATAGTCCACTGTCAGCCGCCATTCCCCGTTTGACTTCCGCGCTGGCCATATGGGGCTGTTGAAGGGTGAGGGGGCCCTGCTGATAACTCCTTGGCTCTCCAGTCGACGAATTAGTTCATGGATAGGAGTCACGGTGTCCCGGTTGGTACGATACTGCCTCTGGTGCACTGTCCTGGTAGCAATCGGTACTTGTTGATCTTCCACCTGCAGCAATCCTACGATGAAGGGATCTTCTGAGAGGCCAGACAGGGTGGATAACTGTTTGATCTTCTCTGTATTCACTGCAGCTATGCCAAAGGCCCATCGATATCCTTTTGGATCCTTAAAATACCCTCACCTGAGGTAGTCAATGCCAAGGATACAAGGGGCCTCTGGGCCAGTCACAATGGGGTGCCTTTGCCATCTGTCCCCTGTTAAGCTCACCTCAGCTTTTACTACTGACAACTCCTGGCATCCCCCTTTCACTCCAGAGATCCAGATGGCTTCTGCACTCTTGTGCCTTGATGGCATCAGTGTACACTGTGCACCGGTGTCCACTAAAGCTTTGTACTTCTGTGGATCTGATGTGCCAGGCCATCAAATCCACACCGTCCAGTATACCCGGTCATCCCTTTCCTCCTCCTGGCCGGAGGCAGGGACCCTCTATTCCTGTTCCTGGTCAGAGTATTCACTGTCTGACCTTTGTGATGCCAAATCAGAAGTTCTCTCCTCAGGACTGTAGGAAACAGTTTTAGTTTTCTTATATCTGGGAAATCGCTGATTGTCTTCTGGTCTTTCTGTGGTAACTACACTGACAGTCTTCTTGGGTGGCCCCTTCTTAACAGGTCTCTTCCCCCTCAGTTCTCAGACCCGGGCGCTCAGCTTAGAGGTGGGTTCACCATCCCATTTCCTCATGTCCTCTCCATGCTCACGCAGAAAAAAACAGAGCTCGTTACGTGGCCTGTTCTTGGGGATTCCTTTCCCTCTGACTGGGGTTGGAGAGGAGCGATCTCTTGGGCTGCCTCTAAAAGTTGGGGTGCTGGCTCACAGGGATGAGGGAGCACCCAGAGTTTCTTCTACATTTCGGAGCCAGGCGGACGCCAACTCTACAGTTGGTGTATCCATTTTTGGGTAATAAAGTGCCGCCAAGCTGCTGGAATATGATGCTGGGACACCTTGAACCACCTTCCTCCACATGGCAAGTGTACAAGGGATATCCTCTGGATCTATGGCGACGCTATCATCCTTTAGATCCCTATAGACAATTTCCAGCACTGCTAATTCTCTCAAGTACTGGATACCTTCATCCACATTGGTCCACTTCCCTGGGGACTTTACAAGATCATCCTTAAAAGGATATCTTGCCTTCACACTTGAGAGAAGCCGTCTCCAGAGGCTACAAGTTGCTCCTTCCTTTGCAAGTCCTCTTTCAGTTTCCCGATCCCTAGCAAGGGATCCCAGCTGTTGGGCTTCATGACCTTCTAACTGCTGACTATCGGCCCCATTATCCCAGCATCGCAGCAGCCATGCAGGAATCCTCTCACCTGACTGGCGGCTGTAATCCTTTTGCAAGTCTCGAAGTTCGGATGGGGTCAGGGACCGAGTAACTTCGGTCTCCTGTTTAATCTGCCTCGCTCCCTTCGATTCCTTTGCTGAGGGACCTGCCTCTTGATCTAGCCCCACCTCTTCTTCCTCTTCTTCTTCTTCTCTTACTAATCGGCCTGAAACTTGCCTTGTCCATTTTTTTTGTTTCACTACTGGGGCAATTACTGTAGTTGTTGTGGTATGGGTTCCTATCTCCGACATAGTTGTTATGGTTTGTATCCCTGCCTCAGCCACAGTTGTAGTTTGTGTCCTTGTCTCAGCTATAGTGTCCTCAGGCACAGTTTGAGTTCCTGCCTCAACCACAGTCCTCTGAGAATATTGAACAGAGGCCCGGTAGGCCCAGGCCAGCCCCCAGTACAGGGTGAGAAGCTGCTCGCATTCCTGGGAGTAAACAAGGCACCCTTCTGTCAGCCGATGGGCCAGTTTGTTAGGGTTATTTACCTCTTCAGGAGTAAACTCCCAGGCAATGGGAGGTGATAACCACCCTAGGGACCTGCCCAAATCCCTCCATGTACCTTTCCACCCAGGAACTGGGTACCTCAGGGCAGATTTAAACAGCTCCTCACCCAAGGGTCATTTCCTTCTGTACCAGGGAGATGACAATTTCCATGAACTCCATAAGGTAACAACAGTGTTGGCTAATATTATTAATAATATCAGGAAGCTTATGTAAGGGTTGGCAATAATCACAGGAGCCTGCAGTAAAAGATCATCCATACTCAAATTCACCCAGGGCAGAGAGAAGGAGTTATATTCATTCACAGTCATTGTTTGTTTCAACATGTTCCCAAACATAGCAAAACAAAGATAAGCAGTGTGGCAGCCGAAGGCCGTATGCCACACAGGAGCTTAGTACTTGAGAGCTGCTATTGGTAATTACTAGAGCATGCAATATATGTATACATATATAAAACTGCCTTTATCTCGCCCCACTTGGGCGCCAAAAGAGACTGTCGTGGGTTGACCCTGGCTAGGTGCCAGGTGCCCACTCAGTCACTCTATCACTCCCTCTCCCACTGGGAGAGGGGAGAGAATAATATTGAAAAAGTCTATCAGGGTAAGGAAAGGCAGTTTCATTACAGCAGGGAGAAAAATAGAACAAGCAAGCAGAAAGTTGCACGCACAAGAGCAGAGGGGAAAATAATCAATCTCTACTTCCCATCAGTAGCAATGTCCGGACACTTTCTGGGAAACAGGGCTTCAGCACATGTAATGACTGTCCAAGATGGCAAACACTGATGAGTCCTGAGTGCCTCCTCCTCCTCCTCTCTTCCTTCCCTTATGTATCTGAGCTGATGTCATATGGTATGGAATATCCCTTTGGCTGACTGGGGTCAGCTGGCCTGCTGGTGTCCCCTCCCAGGATCTTGCCCACCCCCATCCCCTTCGGTGCGGGGAAGGAATGTCAGAGGGACAGCACTGCTTGGCAGTAGCCAAAACACTGCTCTGTTATCAACACCAGCTACCAATGCAAAGCACAGCACTATAAGGGCTATGAGCTTTACCCCAGGCAGACCCAATACATAGAGGTACAAAGTTCAAACGTGAGGAAGACTACAGAAGTCTTCGTCAAAAGGCCACCAGGAGACTGACAACCACCACAGAAGGAACTGACGCATGCATGAAAGCAACAAACTGTTGTAAATCCATGACACAACTTTATGCAAATGAGTATGCTAATGATATGCTGTAATCATGACGTTGCATGGAAGGACTTCAAAAATGTAACTGAAGGCTAAAGAAGACTGAGTGAGTTTTTGGTGGAGAGATCCCCCCTCACTAGCAGCACTGAATAAACAAATACCTTCTCTGTAGCTGTCTGACGAT